>SPJY01031289.1:1503989-1732060 GCA_005191435.1 Raddia distichophylla
CTGAGGGGCGTCCGGTCCGTTGTATCTTCACTGTCGGACGGCGTCCGGTAGTTACCGGACGGCGTCCGGTCAGGTCAAAAACTGAGTTCATTTTTTGGTCGGACGGCGTCTGGACGGCGTCCGGTTAGGCATAATCCCATCCACCCTCACTCTCGGACGGCGTCCGGTAGGGGCTAACGGCTAGTCTTTTTGTCCTCTTCCGGGGGGCAACGGCTAGGTTTGCTCTAGGGGCTATAAATACCTTCCTAATGGCTGGCTATTTTGAGATTTGCTGTTCCATTTCACCTACCACATTCATAGCTCATCAATTAGGTGTTCTAGAGCCATTCCTCCACCCACAAATCATCCAAAGCCAAAATTCATACAACCCCAATACCGAGCTTCATGGAAGTCCTTCGATCCGGCATGATCGGGGCGTTTCGGGCTTATTACTTTTGAAGACGGCATCCTTCGTGGAGGCGTGGGCTTGGGAGTAGGCCTTGGCGTGTGGCTACTCTCGAGTCGGTGTACGGGTGACGGAGTCCACCTCGCCGGAGTGGCGGAACGACTACCGGGGAGTAAGTGAGGCGTTAGGCTCGGGAGTGAGCCGGTCCTTGTGCGCAAGGGGTAGCCTCAACGGAGAGTAGGAGTTGCGGCTCCGAACTTCGGTCAAACAAACACCGTGTCACTCTCTCATTTAATTCTCGCACTCTCTTTAATCGCATTGCTTGTGATATTTTGAATGCCATGTCTTAGTTACCTTGTAATTGCTTGTCGCTTCCGCTTATTTGATAATTGCAACTAGGATTGGGTAATTCTTAATATGATGCTTAATTGAGAATAACTTAAAAGAAATTAAAATTGCCTATTCACCCCCCCTCTAGGCCTTAGGATCCTCTTTCAATGTCGGGCTTGCCCAATACATTAGACTCGTACAAAGTCCTACAAGTTTTCAGGTTGCTGAAAAATAGAAATAATTTCATTTTCTTATATAAGCAAAAATGAATGTACAAAAAATTGATGTTGTAATTAACATTTTTTCTTTTGTGTTTTTTTTAAATAACAGAACCACATGGTTGTTACTACTAGCCGGTTTGATGTGCCTAGGCACGAGCATGATGTTGGTCAGGGATACTTCGACAACAATATGGATTGGCCAGAGGTTAGAAAGGATAATAAAAAATGCAACTGATTTTGCTGTGAAAAAATGATTTATTTTAAGAGTGCAAAGTTGTCTTATTTGATACGCCGATAATGTGTAGGCAATGCAAACAGAACATAAAGCAAAAGGAAACAATACAACACAGGAACAAGTACAACAACCTTTGACAAGGTCTGCTGAAAAGAGTGATGTTGTTCAAGGAGTTGGCAATTTTGTGCAACCAGACATGCTTTTGTTGGAATCTGCTGAAATAAGTGATGTTATGCAAATGAGTAACTATTCTTTGCAACAAGAACAACATCCGTTGGGAGAAATAAATGATCCTGTGCAACGGAGAGGCAAATCTATGCAACAAGAACTTGCTGATGAGGAGACAGAAATTTTCTTGCATGAAGATAGCATAGAAAAGGCACAACGGCAGTATGAAGATGAGAACAACTTCCTTGTTCCAAAGATTGGAATGCAGTTTGACTGTGACGATGATGCGCATGAGTTCATTATCAGTTTTTCTGTTGTTGTTTCTCATACATATCACTCACGGAAGCAATAGAAAACAATGCAATGACAAAACTGACTCTCAAGTGCTCTAAGTTTGAGCAGTCGTGCATTAGTGAGAACAAAACAAACTTAACAGAAAGTTTCTCCTTTGACAAAGAATTTCAGATAGTGGAAAGAAAAAAGGAAACGAAATGTGCAGAAAGTAAGTGGTTGCCCAACATTTTTTTTGTTACAAAGAAAAAAGGCGTATGGGTTGTTACTAGACTTGACTTGTAGCATAACCATGATTTCAGTCCTACTAATGAGGTGAAGTTTTTAAATTCACATAGAAAAATTTCAGGGGCAGAAAAAAGTATGATACAAAGTTTAACTACTGTTCAGATTCCAACAAGGAAGGTTTTGGCTATTATATCTTAGGGGTGGCATCTCTTCGGTGCCATTTACTAAGAATGATGTAAGCAACTTAAGGACAAGGACACGAAATGAGTCAAAAGTGGCAGATATGATGCAGTTACAAGAACATTTCATTAAGCGAAGGATTGAAGATCCACTATTTTTCTACACGTTTGAAATGGATAGTCAAAACAAAGTGAGGAGCATTTTTTGGTCGGAGGGTAGGTATAGAGAAAACTATGAACTGTGGGGAGATTACATTAGTTTTGACATAACATATAAAACAAAATGTTATGACCTCCCATTTGCTCCTATTGTTGGCATCAACGGTCATGGTGATAATTGTTTCTTTGGATTTGCATATATCCAGGATGAGATAATTTCAACAATTTCAACTGGCTTAGGTAACTAAAAAGGATCAAAATACCAATTCGCAGTAAACCACTTAGCATTGAACCATTTAATATGTCTAAAATGAGCCCAACATCCATTGTATAAAAAGATCAATTGTAGATAGGTATGCTAGCAAAAGTGCATAATTACAATTTTTCAGTAGAAGTATGCATGATTTTCGTAACATAATGGTGTGGAAAAGAATTGGCTTAAGTAGCTGAATAAGTTCTAAAAACCACTTCATAGTACGGTTTCAAGCAAACGATAAAATATGATTTTTAGAATGGAACAAATATACATCGTTTAAAAAATCAAAACCGCTAAAATGTATGCTAACAAATGAATATTTACAATTTTTCAACATAATTATGCATGGTTTTCGTAACAAAATGGTGTGTAGAAAATTGTCTCAAAATAACTAAAACACAATCAAAAAACCACTTTAGAGTGGAACGTTTTCAATCATCATCGCAAAACACCTGCAAAACATTAACTTCTTGGAGATACGTAAAAAAAAGAAATGTACGTCTCAGATGCAAAAGGCTTCATGGTCGATCATCGGAGATAAGTACACAAGCTCTTCTACTGACTGTCACAATTTCTCTAACTCTTTCATGTCACACCTATGCTCTCCCATCCTCTTTCTCCCCCATCCCTGTCGCCCATCGCTTCCTCTTCTTTTGCCATGTCGCCGCCACACATGGAATCTGTGCAACAATCAGCCTCCTCTACCACCACAACAACCATTTCCTCCTACTATCGATCCAGAATGACATGAACTACCATTACTAAGGCACAACAAAAAAAACCCCAAATTGTAACACATATACCATAAAATTGCTTTAAAGTTAACTCGTTTTGATCACTACAAAACTCTATTTAATTATGCTGATCTACAAATTAACTGCAATTTCAGCAAATGAACATACAAAAAATGATACCAATTTGCTCCCTAAACCATTTGTTTTTGAACTCTAGACAAATAAACAGCAAAAAAACAAATAGACGGCCTTGAGCAATAAAAATATGAGCCTAAATAAGGCAAAATGAATCCTAGATCTTATGGAGAAATGCACCAATAAGAAAACAAAAACAAGATGCAAAAAAAACTCCGGCGAGCACCAAATTAAATGATGGAGAGATCAAGGGCCGATGGGCAGACAAAAAGACACCAGTGACTCCTCTCATCCTCTCTCAAAGCTCTGCTTGGGTTTCTACGAAAAAAGCAAGAAAACAATGGGAAAAGAGGAGTTTTCTCTGGAAGATGAGATAGAGATGAAACAGAGAAGGTTGCTCTCGGTCTATAAAAAGTATGGAAGTGATGTGACATAGTGAGAGAAGATAGAAAAATACATTTTAGGGGGGAATTAATTATCAATCAAAAATGCAAAAAAATGATGCACATCCACATATGGGAGTGGCGCAACTAGTTATGAAAAAAAAACTTCCTGTTTGGTTGCATCATCTACAATCCATCTACTGCACTCTAAAAAAAATCATCGACAAAAAATAAAGATACTCTATGTTTTTGCACTCTTATGGTCGTATGTTGCCTAGTGAAAAATAAAAACACTGACAGTGTTCGTTCTATTTACAATCTAATTTAGTTTTTTAGGCAACCATGCCTGCATTACTGAAACAGAAACACATCTACTGTTAAATATTCCTCCCTGTCTTTGCTGCGTCTCAAAATCCATGAAGCATGCCAAAAAATTTGCGTATGACCTAAATTGTAAAAAAAAATCTCTCCCTCTATCACAATCACTACAACAAACCCCCGAATGTTATAAACCCTAGAAAAAACAAACAAACGCGCGCTGTGTTGAATCGTGAAAAAAATAACACATGAACAAGAAAAGCTCTACCTCACGCTCGCCGCCTAGCCCTCGTTGAAGATATCGCTGGAGCTGAACAGATGTGCCTCCCTCGTTGCGTGAGATGTCGCTGATGTGCCCCTCGTCGATGGATCCCGGCTCGTCGATGGATCCCGGCTCGACGCCTCACCGCGGAGATCTCGCCGCCCTCGCCACGGGATCAGCGGACGACGCGCTCCCCGCGGAAGAAAATCGCCCACCTCTTCGTCTCCCCCTTCGGTTTCTCTCTCTTCGGTTTCAGGAGAGTGGCGGGCTGATGGTTCCAGAGCGTTTGATAGCGGGCGCGCAACCCAATGTGGAAAATATTCAAAAAAAGAATATAACGTCGACATTTTTGGTGATGCTCAACGGTGCACTTTTTTTTAACTCCTGATCCTTTATTTATAATAGTAAATTACACAAAATTGACTAGGGCATTAAGAAGTCGACCATAGTCAAATAGGAAAACGATTCATTATCATATCAAGATTACGGTAACAACTAGCATGAACAGATACAGCACAGCAGTAGCCAGTAGCATAGCACTCCAGTAATTACAATTTACACCACACGTAATTAGCGATGAAGCTGTGACTAGCGTAGGGTGGTGGCGCAGTGAGATACCCCCTGCACGACGCCGACGACGGCCGTCGGCGATGGCTGGAGCAGCAGGGTGGCGACGCAGTCGACGGTTAGGGCGTGCCTGCCGGACACCCAGGTCGCCAGTTTCCAGCGGAGCTGCCCCTCCAGGCGCAGGCGCAGCAGCGCTCGCCCTCCGGCTCCCGCCACCGCGGCGTCAGCTGCTGCAGCCGGTGGCAGCGGCGAGGAGAGCGAGGCGGATAGCACCACTTCGTCCTGCGGCAGCTGGTCCAAGGGCGGGAGCGGCGCGGCGGCGGCGGCGAGCGGGGCGCCGGCGTAGGAGGCGACGGCGAGCTGGAGGCGGTCGTAGAGGGCGGCGGCGTGGGCGTTGGGGTTGCGGGCGGCGAAGGCGGCGTCGAGAAGGAGGGTGGCGTTGTCGTTGTGGGTGGCGGTGGCGGTGGCGGCGAGGAGGGCGAAGCGCGGGTCGGAGGCTGGGCGGAGGCTGAGGCAGAGGATGAGGGCCAAGGAGAGCAGCGAGGCGAGGGCGCCGGCGGCGAAGATGACGGCGCGGCGGCGGGATGAGCGGGATAGGTGGTGGTGGTGCAGCTGCTTGCAGTGCCTCGGGGAGTCGTCGGGATCATCGGTGATGAGCGACATGGCCGGAGCCGGCAGCTTGCAGCCCTGCGGTTCGCGTAACTGGGAAGCTAGCTAGGGGCCATCATACATATAGACAGCCGCCATGACCCCATGACCATGATATGGGATCATCGACGACGACGACATCGACATGATGCTAAAGTCGACGAGGCCCGAGGGGAGAGGGGCGGAGGGTTTTACTTACAAGCAAGATTATCACTCCGTGACCGTGATTAACCACCACCAGGGTAATTATCTACGTATCGCGCTTCTGATTAACGACGACTGATGCATGCAGCAACCATACATGAAATTAAATTACATAAGACAGCTATTAACTTAAGCAATGCTGTCGTGTTGCGTAGTTTTTCTTCCTCCGTCTCCATCATTCTTTCAAAAGAGCGCCTACTCCTGACTCCATGCTCGCCCTTCCCAATCGATCCACCACCTCTGATCGACAGGCACTCAAGAAGAAAAGGCCACCACATATACTAAAGTGGATTCCCGAACATTCAAAGCCCACTGCCCACTCATTCTCGCCATCAACTACTAGCTTATCTAGCTAGTCTCTACACTAACCTCCACTTAATCTTTGCTTACGCCTAGCTAAATAATTCGTCTCACAAATCTCTCTCTCTTCCTCCCCCCCCCCTCTCTCTCTCTCCACACAGGGAAATGGACTTTAGTCCCGGTTGGCACCTTCTAACCAATCCATCCAACCACGCGTATTTAGGGTGTGTTTGGTTGTTTGTACCAGCTGGTTGAACTTGTATGGCATGATACAAGTTAAATGTGATGGTTCCATATGGTATGATTCAAGCGAGATGTTTTATTAGCTGAATGGAATGACGTAGAATGCTTCAAGTATTCAAAAACCATAAAAAAAACACTTTATATCTTGAGAAAATTTAACCTTACGTGTGACTTTATATTGGATGATTTGAACTAAATTTAATTTTAAGTTCAACATTCAAACCGAATTTTAAATTTAACATTCGAATTGGATTTTAAATTTAAACTACATTTAACATTTGAATTTTTAATCAAATTTGAATTCAAAATTTAAACCAAATTTAAATTCAGTTTAAATTTGAGATTCAAAAAAGTTGTATTTTCAATTTAGATTTAAAATCAAACCAAATTCAAAAAAGTAATTCAAATTTTAGACTGAAAACTCAAATCAGATTTTAAATTCAATATTCAAGGTGTATTGAAAATTCAAATCAATTTTCTAAAATTCAAACTTATTTTTAAACTCAAAATCTAAAAATTTTAAAAATTTAAATTTAAATCTGATTTCAAATCTAAACCGAATTCAAAATTGAAATCAATTTGAAATTTGGTATACTACAAAATAAAAAAATAAATTTAAGAAAAGTAAGAGCTTGTGAGAGAGTTCTACATATGTTGTCGTTCGACTAAATCAAGCGAACGAAGTCATACAACATATTAAGAGAATATTTCATTTTTCTGTATCCCACCGTTCGAATGATTTGATACGGTTCATCCAACCAAACACATTGATGGACAGAAATTCTGTACCATCACATACAGAAACCATCTCATTCAGGTAACCAAACACACCCTTAGTAGACTAGGATATGCATTTCTTTTGATATGTTGAAACGAGGCTTTAGTCCCGGTTCGTAACATGAACAAGACTAATGTGTGCACATGCCAACCGACATGCACCTATCTGCCAAAGTGCTCTTCTGTCCCGGTTTGTGACACAAACCGGGACTAATGTGGGCGAAAAATCATGTTTTTAGCCCAATAGTCATGTATCGAGACTGTTGCCACTATCAGTTCGGGTTTGTGGCCCTTTCATACCAATCTCATGAGATGTGCAAAGATGTCGCCACCAACACAAGGGATGTAGGAACGAGAGCTAGGGGCAACCGGTCCATTAGAATGCCATCGCCTCATGGGATGCATGGCCTGAAAGCTTGTAGCCAACGAAGCAATCCACACTACGAACACACTTTGATGGTTAGGAAAGTCAACCACTGCATAAGATGCAACGTTGAGGCACTTAGAAAACACCACTAAGCTACTCGGCAAATAGGGGCAATGCCGAGAAACTAGTCGCGGATACAAAACACCACCACCCTAAGGGACGGACTAAGCAGTAGGCCAACCAAGGCGACACACTTTAAATAAGGAAACGACAAATAAATTGCCGCCATCACCTACTCACCAAACTCAAGTTTTCACTTGAAGAGGGTCAAGGAGTTAGGACAACAAAGCCTACAAGGAGGGTACGATGCCAGAAAGTGTCGCCATTGTCGACCCTATAGGCAAGGCTTTCGCTCGGATTGCCCTCGTCCTGTGAGCAGCTGTGAGAGGACTAGACTACTTAAGTATGAGCTTCCTAAGAGGAGGATTGGAGGCAGGAGGAGACTGGGGTAAAGGCAGCTGAGCAAGAGGCCGAGGAAGCGCCGCCACCGCCACAACACCTCGACGCCACGTCTGTTGCGTCATCCCGCCGCCACCTGCTCAACAAGCCCTAGTCTAGAGAGGGGGAAGGCAGGGGAGGGCTGCCGATGGGGGCAAGGGCTAAAGAAGTGTCGATGCCATCGCATCTCCATCACCGCCTCCATCGCTAATTCACCGCCACCCACGCAACAAGATCTAGTCACCCCCTCCACTTGCACTGAGACCCATAGGATTAGCTTGACGCCAAATCTGACCGAGATAGTAGATTTGGGTACAACCTCGCCAACGGGTGGCACTGTGAAGGGGAGGCCTAGAGAAAGGGGAGGCCGACATTTGGCAAAGACGGGATAGGGGGAGGTTGAGGAGGCGCTGCCACTCCGCCTCGTCGTCACCGCATGCTGCAACACTGAGAAGGCATGTTAGACGGAAGGGTGTAATTTACCCCAAATTTCCCAACTTTGGCATGAAAGTTTATCACAAAATCATGAATTCATGTCCCTAAACCATTCCCTAAATAATTATTATTTCCCAAGATCATTCTATAATTTTTCCTATCAATAAAATACTATTTTCTAATGTTTGAGAGAAATAAACATCATAACATATAATTTGTTTTTTGCATACTTAAGATCTCCTTATTTTCTAGATCTTTAGAAATTTTCCTTATATTTTTTTGAGCTCATACCAATTTTCTACAAATTTCTAAAGCCTAGAGCAATTTCTGGAAATCATTTAGTAATCTTTCCTTTTTTCAAAAAATCCTAGAAGTACGCTTTCCCTTTTCGATTTATGCCTTCAGCGTGGCCTTCCTCCCTCCCTCCTCGGGGCCCAGTCCAGGCTGCTGGTCGTAAGTGATGGCCGATAGCTATGATCAATACTGTCCAATCCAACAGCCAAGCATCCACCATGGCGCCCAAACCGCGTACCAGTTCGATTATAAAGATCTGACAACTCCCCTTTATCTACAACCCGATCGTATGAACACATCGTCGCCTACTTTCCGACGACACAGCCGCCACCCAAACCGTCGGCTACGCTGTCTCTGCCACCGTGCCCATCGAAATCTCTCCCTAGTGCCATACTGCCTTTCCGGAGCCTCTTGCTATGATTTTGCCTAGTGGTGGGAGTTGGGCCGTGCCGTGCTGGCCCGGCCCGGGCCCGTCGTGCCTCGAGCCGGTGCAAAACGGGCCGGCACGGCCCGGTCAGCACTTCGAGGTTCGAGCCATGCCGGGCTGGCACGGAGTGCCAAAATCTACGCCCGGCACGGCCCAAAAGTACGGCGGGCCGGCTTCCGGCCGGGCCGGCCCGAGCACGGCACGAGTAAGAAAACAGCAGGTAAAATAATTTTTTATAAATTCATACGTTGCTCAAATGAAAAGTTATTTATACAAAAAAAGATGCGTCTCGAAATTATCTACAACTTTCATGTTCAACCCAAATTCATCCGAGCAACATAAGACCTCGAAAATTGTGAATTATCGAGGACGGTGCCGTCGGCCCGAAAGCAAGCAGCGATAAAAATATTTTTTATAAATTCTGCTCAAATAAAAAACTTGTCTACATGAAAAAGATGTGTCCCGATATCATCTACAACTTTTGTATTGAACAGAAATTGATCTGAGCAATGAAAGACTACTCAAAATATAAAAAACTGACCCGTGTCTCTATTCGGGCCAGGCCGGCCCAAGCACGGCCCGTACAGTCGGCCCTGGCCGGGCGGCATATCGTGCCTGGTTTCCAGGCCCGGCCCGGTCCATCAGAAATCGTGCCGTGCTGGGCCGCAGGCTTGAAAAATCGGACCGTGCCCGTGCCAGCCCACCTGGCCCGACCCATTCTCCCAGCACTAATTTTGCCCCCTGCAGATAGATCGTTATCTTGTCACGACAGCGCGCCAATCGCTTGCCGCCACGCCGCATCGCCACCGCCACCATGGCTTGCCGTCCCAGGCATGCCATCGCCGCGGGCGGCATAAAAAAGGGCCCCAATGACCTCCCGAAGCCCCAAACCACCTTCCTCGCCCCTTTCCTCTCTCCTTCGATGCCTAGCGCTCCTCCAGCGCCGCCATCTTCCCCCTATCCAGCTAACCGCACCGCCGTTGCTCCGGTTCCTTCCCGGCTCGTCTCGAGCACCCAAAAAAGCTTCGTTCTACATCACCAAGCTAGCGCCGCTGCCACCCGACCCCAACGATCACCGGAGTTCCTCCTCCGCCGACTGCTCTCATCGCTCAGCCGCCTCCCTCGCTGCTGAGCACCACCACCACCCCTCCACCAGGTTCGTCGTCAGGGGCGAAGCTAGCGCTCCAAAGACCCGAGTGCACACTTCAATATATACATGCAGGTCTGCAGCGGGCTGATCCTTGGTGGTGCACATTTTTTGACTAACGTGGTGCATCAGGGATAAAATTAACATGCTAATAACTGTGTTTTCAAATTTTCCCTGTTGCCATGGCACTCCCCTAGCTCTACGTAGCTTCGCCACTGTTCGTCGTTCCTCTAAGCCCCTTCCCCGACCACCTCCCTATCGTCTCAGGCCACCGCTCGACGGCACTACCTCTCTCCGGTAACCCCCTTCCTCTTTGTTTGGCTCACCGAGAAGCGGTCGGGGCCCACTTGTCAGCAGATCCCTACACGCGCATGCAGGCAGCTCCTAGGCTCTTTTCTCTGCCACAAGCTAAATGGGCCAAGGCTCGGTCCAAACCCATCCGCCTTTTCCTTTTCTTTTTAATTATCTGGAAATCCTGCTCAATTTTATTTAAATATCAAAATTTATGAAGCAATTCCATAAAATATAAAAAGTACTAAATCATTGTATAAAATTATAAAGGGAGGCATTATTAGGCAGGCGCCTGCAATTTCAGCATTTGTGCAAGCACATGCTATGTACATGCATGCACACCTCGCACAAAAAAATTCCATTATCGCGAAACATTTTTTCCAATAAATGAAAATGTGGAAAAACAGTAGAAATTTAGTGGAATTTTCACTAATTGAGTGCTAACTATTGGATTAATCCGGACGCACCCACGATCCAACGGCCGACCGTGCGCGCGCAGCGAAGATCCAACGACAAAATAAGCTACTGAATACATAATAGCAGGATCGAATTATAAAATCCCATTTTCATCAATGAAATAACTACTCTAAAATTTATTTCCTTTTCTTAACATATAAAATATGCTTTTAAATTTATGAAAATGATTTTCAAAATATTTAAAAATTTCAAAAATTATTATTAGCACAAATAATTTATTAAAAAAACCTTTTTCCAATAATTTGACCTTATGTCTTCAACAATTTTCATCTCAAAACTCCGGCAAAATTGTTGTCGTCGACCCTGACCACTAAAAATTTGTTGATCCACACTTAATCTACTCACGTACACATGCATAAAAGCTACCTGGAAGACTCCCAAAATGCTACCTAAAGAAAAACAAATCCCTTTATTTCCTGAAATCATTCAGTCCGTATCCTCTCAGCCAAGCCCTATCACCTGCATTCATATTTTGTGCATTAATACTAAACCTTTGTTATACTTGTTAGTTTGATTATGCTGGCTGGTGTGTAGTTTGTTTACTCTTCTTTCTAGAGCTCTATGACATGTTGAGGCGGTTCACATTTTAACGCGAACATTTTTTACACTTGTAGTGATGTGACATCTGGTTTACATATTATATATTCTCTTGTAGTGACGTGACATTCGGTTTTCTAATTATATGGTTTCTGCACGTCTAGTTAATTATTTTCCAACCATAGTAATGATAGAAAATTCTTAAAAATACCTTTTGAGCCATAAGGCCTGTGACATCTTGTTTTGTATATCATATTAGGAAAGTTGGCGCACCGGTGCGCCCACATTCGATATTCATCCTCAATCAAACTACATAATAGCTAAAACCAATTGACACATTAAATACACCTATAATAATTCTACAGCCTATTTATGTTAGTCACATGAATGGCATGTTTCATTTGCATGATCACTCCATCTCAAAGGAAAGCAACATCACATCATCCAACATAATCAGTTCATCCGTTCATGCTTCTGTACCTGAAGGAAAAGGGCAAAGCATCAGGCAACTAACATAAACTATATTGTTGTACTTGGAATTTAAAAGTACTATACAAGATCACACTTGTTTTTTTCCTGCAACTTCTTGATCATCTCTATGTAATTTTGACAACCACATGTAACATGACCATGGTGTGCTAGCCAGCAATTATGGGCACTATAATATTTCATATAGAAAACAATAAAAACGGTACTAAGGATACAGTTGCACTTTGGCAGACACTAACAAATGTATTTAAACTTTTAAAGCGGCAAAACTAAACACAAACATTGAAAGAAGGAACCAGTAGTACTCCATAAAAACGGTGATATTTGGTACTGCAAGTAAACTTGTCAAGACTACTTGGTCCACCCTCTAGCTCGTTATGCTTTGACTGTTACATCTGTATTTGGTCTACAACATCAATAACACCATGTCTAATAATATCCTCAATGGTGGACTGCATAGAGGCATGAACAGAGTGCACCATTCTGAGCTCAAAATTATTTGAAGACATACAAACGGTATAATAAGTCAAACAATTTAAATATTAAACAAAGTTCAGAGCACTGAATACATAGCACAACAAAACTGTCCCTTTTATCTTCTCCCTCAAAACAATTGTCTGCAAATGCTCGCTTCTGTCAGTTGTCAGTCGTTTCCATCTCTTCCGCATGAGAGATTTTTTATTGAAGGTCCGCACATAGATTTTCTCCATGTAGGAAAGAATCTTGAAGATTTCCTCTAATAAGCTCACGCCTGTTGTTTAAATTTTAGAAATTACAAACAACATAAAAAATAATTTGACATACAAAAGGGATAAATTGTTTAATTCGATCATCCAAATTTAATGAGTATCATAAGTAGGCAAGACATTGACAAAACTAAGGTAAATCAGGCAATTAGCATTATAGCCAAAAATAAGTACAAGGAATAAAAATCTACCATTTTGTGCAAGCTCCTTTCCTTGAACCGACGAGCAATTAATGACAGGGTCAATAAAATAAATCATTGCAAGCAAGACGATATTATATCCTTAACATGTGATGTGAAGGAGGTGGCCATAAATACAAGAACAGAGACCACTACATGGTGGGAATTTATTTAGAAAGACCTTTGTTTTCTAGTAGCAACGCTATTGTTGTACTCAGAACCAGAAATGAGCCAAAACCTATAGACATGGTCAAGATAAATGAGCCTTGTAGGGTAAAGTGATAAATGAACAAGCCTGAACACACACGGTCAACATAGCTAACCTCCAATTTGCATGAGGTAAAATGTTTATCCGAAATGCTTCTTTGATCCAACCTATAACATCATAGTTTTTTTTTTGGGAAAAACATCAACTGACAAATGACAATTAGTTTAATTTGTGTATTATCTAAAAGCTCTTTGAAATCCTACTCACACCTATCCTATGCGTCCAGTCCACGGTGAAGTTCCTGCAGTTATAGAACTTGTTGATCAACATTTTTTTGTTGGTAATGTAATTGTATAAAAAATGTGGCAATGTTCGCAGAACTATAGCCTTAGCTTGCTGTTATATGAGAGAAAAAAGGAAACATCTATGTCATATAAAGCAATTTTTTAATAAGTTTATAGTGTATTTACCAGTACATCATGTGGATTCATATAGCTATACTGATGACCGTGGTCTCGATAGGTTGTGGCCTGGGTTGTTCAGGCATAGCAACACTAAAATTCTATCCTTCGCCTTTGTACCTTAAGAAAAGGAGTGTTAGTTGGCATAAGGAACGCCAAAATTTTTTATAAGCAAATAATGTGGGCAGACCTGTTTTTAGTTCTATGACTTCTTCAATTTCAATAGGAGGATTCATATACCATTCGCACATAGATATATTGCGCAGGTTTAGTTTATCTATATCATAATGAATAGGATATGCTATACAACTAAAGTCATCAATCGGCTAAGCCTATTTTATGTATATTGTATGGGAAATGTAGGATTGTGCATACTTAAAGGCAAAATATGTTGCATGAAAGAAATATGCTATATAAATGAGCCTCTTACGATATGATATTTGTAAACATATAAGTCATGTAAATAAATATAGGTTGGAAACAAAGTCTGTACCATTTCATTTCTTTACCAGAAGACCAACGAAGAGAGCAATTGTAAATAGTTCATGTGATCTATACCATTATTTCCCCCACTTAGAATCAGCCCATGAAAATAGTATGCAGCAGGCTGACAAAAGAAAGATCTGAGTTTCTTGCGAAATTAATATGAAATGGAAGCATTTGCACATTTTTGTTTTGCACAACTGGCTAAGCAATCAAGCATTGCTGTACAATTGGAAGCAAAACCTAAAACAAACAGGCAAAATATTTGGTGCAAACTCAGCCATCGGTGCAAACATGAAAACTTCGAACCAGAGCCGTTGGATCTGCGTTGGATGGTCCAGATGGAGTGCGGGCTGGGAGACGGGCTACGAGTCGGTTTTCTCGGGGGTGAGGGGTGAACCGCGAGCTGGCTGAACCGGCCAGATGCAAACCTCCCTCCGTCTCTTCACGCTCTGCCTCTTCGCCTGGCGATGGCGTCGCTAGGGGGCAACCCTAGCATACGGTGGCCGGCTTCCACCTCCACCCGAGACCGGCAGCGATTCCCTCTCTCCATCCAATGCCTTCCCTCCACCTGAGACCGGCACGCCTTCCCTGCACCCGACGCCGGCAACTGCATGCCGACCACTGCAGCCCGCCGCCATCCACCACAACAGTGCTGATCGTGGACAGGGAAGGCCGTACATCGCTGCCTTGAAGCCAACGGACGAGATGGTGTCTGTAGGGAAGGATGTCTTGGCCATATCCAGCTCAGTGTTGAGCCACGATGATGGTGTCAACGTCTTGGGCATGTCTACGTCGGCAAGGCTCCATAATGGCAGTGCACCTAAGATTGATGGAATAATGACCCCACAAAAATCCACACTTCCATTTTGTGTAAGTATTGAGAGAATGAGTTCTTGATGAAATTGTGAATTGTAGGCAAATATGTGTTACTAATGGTAGAATTAATGTAATACAGGGGACACTATGCACACCGGAAGTTGCAAATCTTAGAAATCAACCGGCCATTGGAATGGAGTTTCCTGATTTGAGCTCGGTTGTGAAATTCTATAAAGACTATGCTCGTGATGCTAGATTTGGGGTTCGTTTCGGACAACAAAAGAAGGTAGATGATGAGATCGTGTGGAAGAGATTCTATTGCTCGAGAGAAGGCTTTCCGGGTGAATCGTGACAATACATCGAAGAAAAACCAACAATTGGGTAAGAAGAAGAGAAAATATGATCAAAAGCTTAGCAGATGCGGATGTGAGGCCATGATATGTGTTGTACGGACCAAAGAAAGTAGATATAGAGTTGATCAGTTCCAATCTATGCATACACATCAACTATCTTCGCCTGGCAAGAAACACTTGATACGGTCAAACCGGCAAGTGAGCGAGAAGGTTAAGGCAACACTTTTTGATTGCCATAAATCTAGCATTGGAACCTCATTGGCATATAGATATCTTTGTGTCAGTGATGGTGGGTTTCAAAATGTGGGATGCACATTACGGGACTTGCAGAACTATCATGCTACCTTGAGAAGTAGTATAAAGTGCTCGGATGCACAGTTGTTTACAGATAATCTTGGAAGAAAGAACTCTATTAATTCAGGGTTCTATTTCGACTATGTCATCAATGAGAAGGGTAGGTTGGTGCATGTCTTTTGGGCAGATAGTACATGTAGGAAAAACTATGCACATTTTGGGGATTTGTTATCTTTTTATGCTACATACAGCACAAATCAGTACAACATGATCTTCACCCCATTCACAGGAGTCAATCATCATGGTCGATGTGTGTTGTTTGGTGCTGCATTAATATCCAATGAGAAAATAGAATCATACAAGTGGTTATTTGATACTTTCTTGAAAGCAATGGGTGGGGCTGAACTAAGGCTCATCATTACCGATGAAGATGCTAGCATGAATGTTGCAATCGCCGATGTCTTTCCATCAAGCAAACATAGGTTGCGCATGTGGCACATAATGAAGAAGCTTCCGGAAAAAGTGGGACCGCATGTGAGGGATAAACCAGTTTTTTTCAAGCGGCTAGGGTCATGTTTATATTCCTTGGAAACATGTGAACAGTTTGAGGAAGGATGGTTTTCTATTATGGTTGATTTCAACTTGGAAGGTAATGAATGGTTGGCGAACCGGTATTGCATTCGTGAGTCTTGGATAACGGCTTATTTTAGAGACATATCCTTGTCCGGTATTCTTCGAACAACCTCAAGGTTAGAGAGTACTAACTCTTTTTTTAATCATTTTATCGGCTTCAAGCATGCTTTAGTTGAGTTCTATATTCGGTTTGACACTGCAATGGAGGAACAAAGGGAATTGGAGCTGAGAGATGACAACAACAGCCTCCACACATCGCCTGTATTGAAGACAAATTGGTTAATTGAGAAGCATGCCAGTGTTGTGTTCACACATGCTAAATTTCTTGAATTTTAGAAGCAAGTTCTTGCTAGCAGGGACCATTGTGTTGTTGACAGTGTAAGTAAAGAGGACAATATTAAAATATTTAGCATAGCCGATGATGGCCCAAAGGCAAGACAAGTTCATTTTGATACCATCTCAATGTTTGTCAAGTGCTCTTGCATGTTATTCTAATTGCATGGCATGCCTTGCTGCCACATTATTTATGTATTACGGGGTGCAAAGATGAATGAGCTACCTAGTAATTACATTTTGGAGAGGTGGTCCAAAACTTGCAAAAGTAGAACTGTACATAATGAAACTGGATATGTGTTGGAACCGAAATTAAATTCTTCAATGGATGTGGAGATTAAAAAAGTGCCCTCAGTTGCGTAATGGCTTGGAAGGCATCATACAACAAGCTGGTCAATCCAAGGAAACCATGCAGATGGTGAAGATGAAATTTGAAAAGTTCATCAAAGAAGTAAATGAAAAACTTCCCGCTAGTCAACGAAGTAGAGTTGAAGAGATGGAAGGGTTCATTGGGAGTCAACTTCCAACTCATGTTGACATAATGCCTCCTAGTGATGTGCACACAAAGGGTAGGGTGAAGAGAATCAAGAGGCACATGGACAAGGGAGGGAACAAGCAAAGAGTTAGGAGGTGCAAATTATGCAAGGAGCTAGGCCATGACATGCGCAATTGCCCAAAAAGAAACACTTCATTGATTTTTGAGATCAATTTTGCCTTCTTCTCATTTTGATCTTTTATTTCTTTTTAGGCTTACAATCAGTGGGAATATGTCTCAATGGTTGCCAAGCAGCAAGACAGTGGCAATGTCTCATTTTGATCTTATATCTCTTTTGTAATCTTTTTGCCCAAGTAGACAATATGTTACCCTTATAGCTCTTTTATAATCTTTTGGCCATGTCATGGTTGCCAAACTTCTGTACTGCACAGTGACAAACTTTATTCTATAATATGTCTCAATGGTCATGGCATGGTTGCCTCACTTTTATTCTATATTATGTCTCAATGGTCATGGCATGGTTGCCTCACTAGTAACTATCTTTCTCATTTCTTGATCACTTAATTATCTTTCTCATTTCTAGACCATGTACAAGCACTCAGACATGCTAAATTTCTTACGGAACATATAGTTATATATGCACTCAGACATTATACCATATATGCCACAATCCCTGAACACATCCTTATAGAAATTTCAAAATGTTGTCACCATTCCAATTCTGCTAATTACAGAAGTGACAATACTCACAATTACAGAAGTGACATACTCACAATTACTCAAAATATTCTCATAATCACATTCCAATACTCACAATTACATGCCAATTCTGCTAATTACAAGTCAATTACAGAAGTGACAAACATCTAGTACAGAAGCATTCAGTCAATGGTCACAATTACAAGGCATTACAAAGCATCTAGTACAAAATCATCCAGTAAATGGCCACCAATAGCAGCAAGAACAAAATCATCTAGTAAATGGCCACCATTAATAGCTAAGAACAAGTTGCCGCCATGACAATCTCTAAGCATTAGGTAGGAGGACGGAGCGGTGGCCAGTGTGAGGGCGTCGGGGAGAGGGCATCACGGAGACGACCCAGAGAATGGCGTCACAATGACAGCGTTGAGGATGACCGCAGAGCCGTTCCGGCGTCGGGGAAGACGAGGAGCCGTGCCGGTGTCGGGAAGGACGGCTTACGTCGAGGAGGACGGCGGAGCCGTGCCGGCGTCGGAGGGAGGGCCGAGGGCGGCGCGGCGGCCTCGGAGGGATGGCCGAGGGCGGCGCGGGGCCTCGGAGGGAGGGCCGAGGGAGGTGCGGTGGCGTCGGAGGGCGGGCCGAGGGCGGCGCGGGCGCTGGTGACGGGAAGGAGGATTTGGGCGTGCCGGCGCGGTGGGTGGCTAACCCTAGAGCAGAGGGGGATTTGCATATGGCCGGTTCAGCCAGCTCGCGGTTCACCCCTCACCCCCGAGAAAACCGACTCGTAGCCCGCCTCCCAGCCCGCGCTCCATCTGGACCATCCAACGCGGATCCGACGGCTTTGGTTCGAAGTTTTCATGTTTGCACCGATGGCTAAGTTTGCACCAAATATTTTGCCAAACAATAAAAACGCTTATGTCGGTACATAAGGTACCGGGGTGTCCTCTCCACCTCCTCCAGAAGGGGATAGAAGACGGTGCCATCCAGAAGGATCGTGAAGACCGGGTCTGGTTCCGAGTGGATTGGCGGGCACGCGGGCCCCATCACTCGGAACTGGGCCCCGAGGCGTCTCTCGGCAGGCGGGGGCGGTCAAACCCCTGCGCCGGGAGACCGGGCGAGCCCTGCACGCGTCAGGCGGGCGACCAGACCCCAGCACGCGGGTGAGCCCTCCACGTGTCAGGCGGGCGGCCAGGCCCCAGCACGTGGGCGAGCCCTCCACGTGCCAGGCGGGCGACCAGACCCCAGCACGTGGGCGAGCCCTCCGAGCCAGGCGGGCGACCAGGCTTCAGTACGCGGGCGAGCAGCGCCCCGACAAGGACACGCGGCGCGCCGGGCGAGCAGCTCGGCGACAAGGATACGTGGCAGACCGGCAGGCGGGCGGTCAGGCCCCGCACCGTATCGATGACCACGTGAGCAGCTGGCAGGGTCGGCGGGACTATGGGCCCCACCTGCCACCGATGGGACGCGACAAAGCAGCAGGACGTGCGTAGCAGGCGGCTACGACAGCACGGCATTTATTGTATACCTGCCAGTACAGTGATCATGTAATAGGCTAGACGTCCCCTGTTTCTCTCCCCCCGTTGGGTCGGGCTCTCCCATGCTATATAAGGGGCCAAGCCACCACGGGAAACGGGGGCCGAGGGCAAATTCTCTCATTCCACCTCATTTTCATGCCAATACACACATAGAGCTGGCGCTCAAGCAGGAGTAGGGCTATTACCCACCTCGGGGGCCCGAACCTGGGTACATCGCGTGTGTTCTTACTGTTCTTGGGAGCTCGAGGGCGGTTCGAGGCGCAGCAGTGCTACCCCCTGGCCGAACAAATTCCGTAGTCTCTCGGAGGGACCTGTCTCGTGATTTTTCTGTACAATTGGAAGCAAAACCTAAAGCAATAAAAACGCCAAGTCCATTGAACAATGTGAACTTACTTTTGCTGGTGCGAGAAACATCATGTCAAGCTCCTCCTGAGTGTCGATACAGCTTTTTTTTTTTAAGGAGTGTCGATACAGCTGGTGGAGGCGTAGGGCAAGAATCGGCGCCGTCAAAGCAGGAGACGACGGGCGAGCGCTCAAAGCTGCTAGGGACGGCGGGTTTATTTCCTAAAGATGGAGGGCCTTGCTGCAAAAATTCTAGGGGAGGCTCTCGGATGAGGCTGATTCGCGATCGAACGGCTGAGAGAAGAACACACGTCGCACCGACGTTTTGCGCGGCCAGCGCAATGTGTAGATATACATATACTAGAATTGTAGGCGCGCCCATGGCGCGCCGTTCACCAGCTCCCGACGAAAAAGAATTAGTCTAAAGAATAACTAACATTTTTATTCCGATGAGGTTCGAATAGACAACCCATTAAAGCGTAGAGGATAAAATTTTTAAATTTTTCAGCAAAAAGCCAACAAATAAAGTAGTGTAATAAAGCATTTGTTAATTTGTTTTTAATAATTTTTTAAATTTCAAATTAATTTGTTTTTAACACTTTTTAAAATTTCAAAATGACTAAATATTTTTTTAAAATCCTACAACAAAAATTCTTTCATTCCCATTATCCTTAATTCATTTTCACCGAAACTTATTTATCTCTAACGCCTAATTTTTTTTATGAGCCCCTATCATGAAACTATGGTTAACGACTATACCTTTTATAAGCCCTTTGTCGGGGATAAATTCACGGCTCATTGCCATGGCACACTCCCTGACGGTCCAACCGAACAGCCTACTAGGGCCTAGCTCCCTGGAAGGTTCTATCAGGCCCATACGCATCCTGCCGAACAGCTTTCTGGCTGGCACGGTGTGTAACGGCCTAAGACTTCGTGTTCGAGTCCGACTCGAGCAAGAGTTCTACACGGCTACGTGAAGACCCGGACGTAGTTTCCCGGATTGGAATAGATGTCGTGATCCCCAAGATTCGGAGTTTGCCTTATCTACCTCGGGATGTATTTGACATGTATGAGTTCGTTACGATCTCGTAGTTAGCCTGGCCCGATTATCCCTCGGTAGGTCGGTTTGCTCGGCACTATATAAACAAGGCCTCTACGCCGTGTAGAGGACACCTGATCATCGCATCGAAGCTTAGACTGCGTATTGCTTCTTTGTACACACATAATCTTGCCGAGACTTGTTCTTCTCGTCGAGTTTCCACCTTGTAATCCTCTTTGATATAAAGAAAGGCTGGACGTAGGGCTATTATCTCTCCCGAGAGGCCTGAATCAGGATAAAAATCCTTGTCTCCCTGTTGCTCGTTGATTGCTGTTCGCGTTGTTCGGCGTGTCTCCTATCTCCCCTTCTCAAGAACCTTGGTTGACTTGAGATCGATATCTCAACCGTCGACAGCCTTGTCATGAAACTATGGCTAACGGTGCATATTTTGAAGTTCTTTTAGTTTTTTATTTTAATGCCTAAATAATTTAATGGCCCTTACCATGGAATTGTGGTTACATTTTGTAAAGGTTTGGTCTTAATTTTTTCTAGTTGGCAAAAAAAAGTTAGCAGGAAAGGTAAGAATGTGTTATTTCTTAATTCATATGTAAAGATTTGGTTTTAAATGATTTTTCTAATTGGCCATAAAAAGGTAGAACGAAAGAAAATTCATTTCTCAACTAAACCTAGAATTCTTAGGAGGACTTTTTTTTAAAAAAAAATTATGGACCCTTACCAGACATTATAACGCATTTGTTCCCTCCTAAAAATCTGGAAATGAAAGAGAAACGATGGGCTAACTGTCCAATCATTTTTTTTTATCCATTTTCCTTTTTTTTCTCATCTTAAAAAAGGCAAAAAAGAGCCTAAATATTTCTATGACCGCCATCATGGAATCGTAGCTCTATTTTGTAAAGTTTTGGTCTTAAAAATCTTCTTTAGTTGGCCACAAAAGTCTAGAACGAAAGAAAAAAATGCATTATTTTTAAATTCATTTGTAAAGGTTTGGTTTTGAAATAAATTTTCTAATTGACCATAAAAAGGTATAATGAAAGAAAAGAATGAGTTTTTTCTTAATTGGTTTCCGAACTAAACCTAGAATTCTTAGAAATAAATATATTTTTACGGATCCTTACGAAATATCATGATGCATTTGCTCCGTCATAAAAATCTAAAAATAAAAAGAATGAAGCGATTGGCTAACTCCGCTACCATAAATTTTTATCCATTTTATATACTAATTCATCTGTGAAGGTTTGGTTTTAAAATACATTTTCTAATTGGCTATAAAAAGGTAGAACGAAAGAAAAGAATGAGTTATTTCTTAATTCATTTTTCAACAACATCTAGAATTATTAAAAAGTCTCAATATTTTAATTCTTTTATGGATCCTTATGAAACATTATGACGTATTTGCTCCATCATAAAAATCTAAAAATAAAAAGAAAGAAGTGATTAGCTAACTTCCCTACCATAATTTTTATCCTTCTATTTTTTTAAAAAAAAATCTTATAACGTTGATCCATTTGTTGATCCATTTCTATGTTTCAATTATTTTTTAACTACCTTCTCTACCATATTTTTTTTATCCATTCTCTATTTTTTTGTTTTTTCAAATCTTAAAATGTTGATGCATTTCTACTTTCCTAATATTTTTTCGCATTCTAAAAAAATATTAGGAAATAAAAGCAATGGGGAGAAATAAAACAAATACCTGGGGCTACGCAAGCGCAGTGCTTACCATCTCAGCTACACGCTTGTTAGTGCTGTGCATGGGGAAAAGCGGTAGAAAAAAGGAGACATGAGCGCAGGGGCGGACGCAGTCAATAATAATAGGAGGGGCTGACAATAAAGGAAAAAAAATTTCGTACCGAAGCAATGTGTAATGCGTGACACCGTGACGCCCGTTATTCTTCATAAGAAGTGACCTAAATACAAAACATAACAAATTAGTAAAGGGATGAATAGTAATTTAAAATAGTTATAAACTTTACAAGAGAATGTTGCTTACCAGTATACCACTAGATTTTTTTTGAGGCAGTAACATACGACGTTTTTTCATCTGTTCGAACCTTTGCATGATTTTTTCATTATCAATGCTACTAAATATCTCTTTCTCGATGTAGCATATCAAGTCATTGAGCCATTCATCCTCTATTTTGCTACGCAAATCTGTTTTTATAAGAGTCATAGCTGAAAAGAGTCTCAACTGAAGCCGTTGCCACCGGAAGTATCAATGTTAGCTCAATGAGGCGATAAACCAATGGGTAGGATCTGTTCTTTTCCGTTTGAACCATTATTTCAGCAACCTTTGGAAGATCCCTACATTTGACAGTTTTTAGAGCCTTTATCATATGCATTCTTCACCTTTGTTTTCTTTTCTTTATACCAATTAACCATCTCTCTAAAAGTATCCTTGTTGAGAGAAGTGGAAGACTCATCATGTCCACGAAAAGCAAGACCTTGCTCAATGATAAATCTTGTAACATCTAAAGAAGCTGTCAAACGGATCTTGTATCGAATCTCTTCCTCCTTGCTAGTTTCTTTAATTTTTTGGGACACACTTGTTCTTTGGTTCAAAGTCTTCGCACTTTAGCCTTGCATTTTTATGAGTCATGCAATTACTATGACGAACAAAGATTTCTATAGTTTTCTTCCAATTTGTAAAACCTTCCTTTGCAAAGACAGCAGCCGCAAATTTTTTTGTTTTTCCTGACAATATAACAATACAAGCAATAAGCTGCATCCTTTGATACACTATACTCAAGCCAATCAAACTCATTAAACCAAGTTTTTTGAAACGATCTCCATTGACCACTTTGCCATTTACAAGGAAATGCATAATTAACAGGTTGAGTTGGACCATTCAAAGCATATGCCCTCTTTACTTGATCTCTAATTTCAAATGGATACTCTTCAATTGGTTTACGACTACCAGGGTCACCAATTAAATTTGACCGACTAAACTCCACTCTAGGCCTCTTTGATTGACTTGTGCCCTCATCAACATGAGTACCGGCTGGGGCTGAGGTTGGGGTACTAGCAGTAGCAGAATTAGCATTGCTTGAGTTCGAATAATACGTGAATAATGTCCTTTTCGACATGTTATCTGTCCAAATTTGATGGTATAAACCAATAGTGATTAGTGATAAATGAGTGATCCGAAGCAAAACAGAAAAAAATGAAACTGCAGTGTAACACACTAACAGTGATAATTAATTAGTTACTAGTAAAATCACGTATTGTTGTAGTATTGCATCATGCACACAGCACGCAAAATATAATCTATACTTCTATAGCAAATCACAGATTCACAGTTTACCTGTAATTTAGTGCCTAACTGCCTCGAAAATTTATGTGACGCACTGACGCCTCACACCGGCAACTCCCACGCGGGCCGCGGCCATAGGGCCATGAAAAATAGAAAAAAGGGCGCTGCGGCTAGGATTCAAACCGTGGGCTGCGACGTGAACGGTTGCGCCGATGACCAAGTGAGCAATCATCCCGCCTTGCTCATTTCTTTGCGAACAAAATCATTTTACATGTAATGAAAAACAAAAACGGACGGCCGAATCTCGCCATCGCTAGCGATTGGATGGCTATGACAGTCGGCACTATAGAAGGCAGACACGTGTCACGCAGAGCTTGCAATGCTAGCACGTTGTATAAGAGAATAGATATACATAGATTTATAGATATATTGATATAGATACATAGATAGATAGATGTTCGCTCAATAATTGGTCTACTCAATTATTTTTCGACCCAGTAATAGTAAAAAATTCTCAAAAAATACTTTTGATGCTCAAGGACCAGGGAAAAATATTTTTCAATAATTTTGAAAATTTACGTGCGAAACAACAATTTTGTCACTGTTGCTCAATAATATAGCCTTCACTTCCTTTTGCATTTCACGTGTTTGCAATTGCGATTTTCGAGCGTTTTCTCGGGGAAAAGTTGAAATTGTCAAACAAATATAAATATGAGCTGTAATTCATGAAGCAAAGTAGCAAATTATGTCATCTGATTCTTCACGACATAAACATACGACCTTTGGTTTGCTTAGTAGGTTAGCACAATAGATCCTTGCTTCGCAGAAGGATGACAACACGCTGCATAGCAGACCACACCCAGGTATGGGTTATGGCCACAACCAGCACAAGCGAAGTCACACAAAATTCTGCATAAAAACAAGTTCACAACTACTTGTTTCCATCACACAACGCATACATAAACCAAAGTACCAAACATAAATCACCCTTCACGTACTGCACCCACCACCAATTCACAAAACATGTGATCCATGCCAAAATGCAAGAATGGACATTACTAACCATCAATCTCCAAACCATCTCTGAAAGGTACCAACATAAAGTTCATATCCCCATGAAAAGCATATCGGTGCATTACTATCACAGAACTAAAAACACTTCCAGATATCATCATCAAATAGCAAATTCCTCTCATCACGAGCTCACAATGTTCACTGGGACCCATTGTATTTTGCCATCATCTTTGCTATGATAGGACCCACCTTGGGATTGGCTTGGTACCTTGCGAAACTGGCAGGATTGTTCATCACTGCAAACAATTTAAACACATAGTGAAATAACCAAAAGTATTTTAACAGGAATAGAACCCTGTAGCCTACACACAACCATAACTTAGGAAAGCAAGCCCACTTTGTTAGGCATATTACTTTACGCTGACACCCAGATGCAAGGGTTGCCATTGTCCAAATATTTGGACCGTGCAATACAGCTGTTAACTATGAAAATCTCTAATGATCTAAGGGTGCCATTAAACATCAGTCATGTAGCATCTACTAAACATAAATGATCAAATTCACCAGATTTTAGACTTCAATGTGAACTGTGAAGCACAAGCACTGATAGCTTTGAAGGGCCCATTTGGATCAGAGGATTTTTAAAACATTTGGACCATGCAATACAGCTGTTAACTAAGAAAATCTCTAATAACATAAGCAGGCCATTAAACATCAAAGTCATGTAACATCTATTGAACATAAATGATGAAATTCACCAAATTTTAGACTTCAATGTAAAATGTGATAGTTTTTCAGGGTTAAGGGCCCATTTAAATTAGACGATTTAAGGGCCCATTAAAATCAGACGATTTTCGAAATTTCATCTTCATCTAGAAAGCATTGGTGGATTGGCGTTGGAATGGAGAAATGTTTGTATCCCTTCAGAAGGACTGGGAAGATGGCTAGTTGCTTTGATAGGAAAATGTAAATGTGTTCAGGGTGGAGAAAAAATTCCTTTGGCTGGTCTTGTCCAAGCAAGCTTATTATAACAAAAAAGAGAACAAAACGACCCACAACCTTTTTTAATGTTAAACATTTAAATGAGTGTTGAAACATAGTTTTAGACATATAGTAAAACAATTATCTAGGCAAAATTATATCACATATGTACCTTATGTTTGTACTTTTTCCATCTAAGCAGCTACTGGGTAACTTTAACCAACCAGGCAAGCCTAAGTCTTATGGCCCAAACCAAGTCTCTAACCTTATTCATAGTTGGTTCCACTAGCCACCGAAGAGCCTACCATCAAGCTGTTGTGTTTCAGCTAAGGATTACAAGGCCCAACTCAAGTCTCCTCTCCATCCCCCCTAGGCCACCATCTCCATCCTCCACGGCAGCCGCTGCCTCCACTTATCCCCTGTTTCAGCGTCGCCTCCACCTCTCCCCTGCTTCAGTGCCGCCTCCACTTCTCCCCTGTTTCAGCGCCACCTCTGTCTCCTCCCCTGCTCCAGCCACAGCGTCCAGCTCCTCCCTGCGGGGAAGGAGGTCTAGAGGCAACAGTGACAAACAAGCGGTGACTGCGGACGAGCAATGGCAGCACGCTAGGGTTAGAACTGCCCCCACCTGGCATTGAATCTGCTTGCAGCCCCGTTCGTGAACACTCACCACCCTCTTGCCTGGTATTGGATGTGCTTAGAACGTTGGAACGCTCTCTTCCACCCAAGCGTTTTGGCATCTTAATGATGCTGAAGCATCGTTTACATGACGCTCTAATTAGCATGATCTTGTCCTTTCTAGTGTTCTCTTGCTCTTTTTCTTCCTTTTAATTAGCTGTCAATAGTGATTACCCAGGAACGTTGTATCCATTCCCCTTACTTGGTATTCGAAGCTATCCTTTAATCCAAATGGTCCATTTTTTCCATCCCTCTGTTTTGAAATCATGTCGCTTATCAGTCTACACTCTCATCTCATTCCTATGTTTTTCCATTCCACTATTTTTCATTTCTTGGTCCCAAACAGGCCCTAAGAGAGGGAACATATGCACTATATATCTCACAATCTTTGGAGAAATAAACGAGCACCCTCTATAACTCAAGTCAGTTGCATCCACATATTCCATATAACTACTCCCCATTCAGACTTTGCAAAGAAATATTTATATGTACAACATTAATCTTAAGCAGTCCAGTTAGCACCAATTTTGGCACCAGGGATTGAGCAAAATGACTCTGAAACTTGAGAAATAGAGAGAGAACATTTGGGTAGGAAAGCATACCATCTTGAAGAGCTGCCATAACCTCTGGATCACTAAATGCTGCCATGAGGTCAGGGTCCTGTTACACAAAGAAAGCATAATGTTTCATAAAAGGGAGTTTTCTCCACCATCTCAAGCAGATTACACAGAACAAAACTACGAAGCTAATGTTTAAGAACTTACATTCAGGATTTTACTCATATCAATATTACCAGGAACACCTCCAGGCATAGCGCCACCAGGAAAACCACCGGGCATCCCTCCTGGGACGCCTCCACCGGGCATCCCTCCTGGGAAGCCTCCACCAGGCATCCCCCCTCCTGGGAAGCCCCTTGGAGATGGACCTCCTGATGAGCGACTTGATGATTGCTCCTTCCTCTTGGCCTTGTCATATGCAGCCTCGTAAAAGAACACAATGCATTAATTCAGATACAACCATAAGCAGCATCCCTGAGAAATATATACGAGGTGTGGGAGTTTTAGTATGAATTACCTGTGCCTCTGCTCGGCGACGAAGCCGATCACGCTCAGCTCTCTTTTCTACCCTCTCTTTCCACAGCCGCTCGTACTTCCTGCGATGTTCCACTATCTTGTGTGCATTAGGCTCCACCTGCAAGATCACAAATGTCAAGATTATATGAGCTTGCCATGTGTGTAGAGCACAATAGAGCATAGTTATCGTAAAATAAAGTTTTACCTTCTTGAGCACAGCATTGATCTCATCATCATAATCCATGTTTGATGCTGTGTGCAGGTCACAAGCAGCTTCCTCCCATTTTCCAAGCATAGCATAAGCCATCCCACGTGTTTTATAGCCTTTTGCAGAGTCTGGGTTAATCTAAACAGCATGCAAGGATAGTTTATAAGCAGAGCAAGTTATCACATTCTTAACTCAAACAAATTCTATTTCCGACTATTTTGACTTGACGTATAGTGCATAACATAGCATTCTGCTTAGCAACACATACATGGCAAAAAAGCAAGAGAAACTCATCAATCACCTTGAGAGCAGCATTTGCATCACGGATGGCAGCAACTGGTTTCTTCATTTTTATGAACACAGATGCTGCATAAATATGAATTCTGCAACTCAGCGCTAGTCACACAAGCAGTTCTTTATCCATAGGTAGTGACATTAAAAAAATATGGACCATAAAGCACTGTTACCTCTGGTACCATACATTATTGCTGAGAGTGGATTCAGCAGTATCGCCTTGGTAAGATGCTCAATAGCTTCGTCCAGTTTTCCTGTTGGGGGATGTCACACAGTTTAGAAAATTGAATACAATCAGAAGTTCAGAACCACAGCAATAAACCAAAGACAACAACGTGGGAAAAAACTTAAGTACCTTCTGACATTGCCTCCATAGCCCTGCCTTTTGCTTCTTGAGAGGCATCACGATTCTCCTCAGTCACCTCAATCGAAGGATCTCCCATCTGCCATAGAAAATAACGGTATTACAACGAGAGTTCATTCATTACGGATCAGTAGTAAAAACTAAGCCAGCTCCACCATCATAAAAAGAAAAAAAAGAGCAACCATGATTGTACTGTAGGATGGTAAAAAGTTCTTTTCTTTGAGTTGATTCATTCTGTTGTATAAAATAACTCCATGATGTGCAGGACTACCCAGTTCAGAATGCTGGGGCACCTCTTGTAATTTGACTGGAGCGAGAAACTAGAGCAAAGCGTAAGGAAGATGTAGGGGAGGGGTAGAGAAGAAGAGGAGTGTACCTTTTGTGGGGGATCGTCATGGTCAGATTCCACAATGTCTCCTTCAAGCTCAAGATCGGACTCGACAATTTCCTCGTCGAGCTCATCTGGCTCAGGAGTGGCCTCCCTCATGTGATGGTCGTCCTCGTCCTCGTCCTCGTCGATGTCATCCATGGAAGATGTCTGCAGTGCAGAATCCCATCAAGAAACAGACGTTGGCAGTAGTTGTAGATGCCAAAGAGGAAGTTTTAGGTCGAAGAAGGAATGGAAAAGAAAGAGGAAGAAGGTATAGGAGGACGACCTCGGGGCGGGGGGCCTTGTTGGCGGCGGCGGCGGCGGGCAGCTCAGCGCCCAAGCTGCGGAGGTAATCCCGGAAGAAGGCGAGGCTGGGGTCGGCGAGGAGGGAGGGATCCTTCTTGCACGCCTCCACGAAACCCCGGAGCTCGCTAACCCTAGAAGCATCCATGGCCGAGGCCGAAGGCGGCGGCTTGCCGAGTCGAGTCGAGTCTCGAGTGTGCGGGTCAGGTGGAAGCCGCGGGGTTTTTCTAGCACCTTCTCCATCCATTCCCAGCGACCAGTGGCACAACTGACAGGTGGGGCCGTCCTACCTTCCGATGCTCATCCAACGGCTCCCCAGAGTCGGTGCCGGGGCGCGTCATCTTCCTCCTCCCTCTCCCCACTGTCGGAAACCCTAATCCCCTTCCCTCGCTCAGCCGCTCAGCCTCAGCCGCCACGGCCTCCTCGCCTCCGATCCGATCTCGATCCCCGGATCTCGCTCTCGCGCCAAGATCCCGTCTTTGTCCTCTCCTCCTGCTCCTGCTCCTGCCGTCGGCTCGAATTCGTTCGAGTTCGATTCGATTCTCCTCTCCTCCCCTCCTGGAGGATGAGCTGATGGGCGGCGGTGACTCCATGTTGGATGAGGAAGCGCGCTGGATCTGATCGCACTCGGGACCCCACCAACAGCCCTCATCCGCCTCCGCCAGAGGACCAGGACGACGACGACGAGGAGCCGGCGGTGCCCATGCCGGCCGTCGGGGCCCGCCGCTCCACGCGCGTCTTCGTCCCCAAGGCATCCAAGCCCCAGCCTTCTGAGCCTACCAGGGTCCTCCGCTCCGGCAAGCGCCTCGCCTTCTCCGACTCTGCGGAGGACGCCCACTGGCTCCGCTGGGACACCCGCAAACCCAAGAATGGCTATGGCTTCCACCTCGATGACGACCACAACCAACACGAGAATGACCCCAGGCCACCGCAGCCGCAGCGGCAGCCGCTTCCAGTTCCACCACGGCCTTCCAAGAGGTCCTTTGGGATCGTGTACAGCAGGAAGCGCCGCCAGATGCACCCCTCCCAACCTAAGGACGACAAAAGGTTTGGGATCGTGTTCACCAGGAAGGGCAAGCGATCAAAGGTCGCCCCTTTTCACCGGGACACCCCCAGTGAGCTGGCCGCCATTCCATGCTCCTCGTCCAGGGAGTTTGCATCAAGGGCCGGCTTCTTGGATGCTCATTTCTTGACCCTGGTTGATGATGTTGCCACTGATGACGGAACAGCCCTGCTTGTCTTCCTCGTCGATACATCTCTCCCTGGGAGCTCTCATCACTTCTCACGCCTTCTACTGCCAGTGCTGCGATGGATGTGTCGTAGTCAGCCCTGCAAGGTCTGGAACCTGGCCTCTTTCCTCTCATCCGCCGCCATGGCCACTGTATTTGCATTGCGTGGGTTGCACTTTGTCAAGCTCCAGCGCCGGAGAGCGGTGAGCTTTCTACAGCTTTAATGTGCCACTTTTAGTTTCTTGTGCACCTGGTTTGATGTGAGTTTTTCTTCTTGTAGTGCACATTGTTAGAGAGGACTTCGCTGCATTGTGGGTGGTGTGAGCTTCGTGGTGCCAATAAATCTCAACCATTGTTGTCAGTCAATTTCTCAGCACTTCCTTCTTACTTCCAGAGCTTAAATTCTGTTATAGCTCTTGGTTCCATGTATCTGCCAGCCATGATTCAGCAGAGCATCTTTTTAATGAGGGTAGCCAAACAAATGTACCCTCATGAATCCTTGGAGCTAGATTCTGGGTCTCAGAGCATTAGGGATGCTGAACCTGCTATTGACCTGGATAGCAATGAGCCTCGCAATGTGGTCCAGGATTATGTACCCCTTGAACAGGCTGCAGGAGTAGTGGTGCATGGCATGAGTCTAAAGAAGCACCAAAGGAAGAGAAGCTTGACAAGGCATCCCTTATATCGGCAGCGTGTTGCAGCAAGATTTCCTGAGAAGGCAATTGGAATGAAGCAGGGTGCCGTGGCCACACAGCCGGAACTGAAGCCACCCTCAACTCGACCAGAGCTTTCTTTGGAGACTGTCCAATCCAAATCAGCATTAGTAATTTCTCTCGAGTTGCTTGAAAACATGGATGACAGTGATGCTTCGACTCCCATGGGATCAAATGGGAGGCAAAGGAGGTCTACTTTGAAAAGTCCGGTTGAACGCATGAATGAAAGGCTGGCTTTGTCTGGTGTTAGACAAAATATAGATACTGCTCACTGCAAAGCAAACCTTTTAATTATTCAAGCTGATAGGTGCTGGAGGGAAGAAGGCGCTGAAGTGATGCTAGAACTATTGGATTCCAACGAATGGTGTATAGCTGTGAAAATACATGGTGTTACTAGAATCTCTTATAAGCCATCGGAGCAGAGGTTCTATGTTGTTAACCGGTTCACTCATGCCTACATTTGGGCTGTTGAAGATGGATGGAAACTTGAGTTCTTGGATAAGTGGGACTGGCTTTTATTCAGAGAGTTGCAAATTGAGGGTCGGGAGCGCAATTCTCAGGGGAAGATGATTCCAATTCCTGGTGTACATAATGTTCCTGATGAGATGGATGGGATTGTAACAGATCCTTTCTCACGCCCTGTGCCAGGTTATATCAGAATGGTTGATGATGAAGTCAGGCGAGCTCTTTTGAGGGATTCCATTTATGACATGGACTCAGAAGATGAACAGTGGCTCGTTCAATTGAATCATGCAGATTCTGATAGTCAAAGCTCTCATCTGAATCGTATTTCTTACGAAGATTTTGAGAGGATAATAACCACATTTGAAAAGGATGTTTATAACAATCTTGAAGGAGCTAATGATAAGGATCAGCTCCCATCCAGATATCTGGCTTTAGGGAATGGCGATGATGTCCTTGCTGTATATAGATATTGGTTACATAAGAGAGAGAAGAAAGGAGCATCGCTGCTAAAGATATTTCAGGTAATTTTGAAGTTTATCCCTCGGTACCCAGCTTTAAGTTTTGCCACACCTATGCCTTTTTTTTATTGTGTGTGTTTTACCAAATTGCATACTTTTGGTTACATCATCTAACTAATGCATCCAACATTTACAAAGGGTGCATCGCTCAGACGTGGACAGCTATCGCAAAAATCTTCTATCAAGAAAAAGAGATCTTTCAAGAGACAAAGAAGCCAAGCTGGCCGAGGAAAACCTGAAACCTTTATGCAAGGTATTTACAACTCTGTAACATGCCATGCTGTTGGGTGTCCTGGAATGGATTTACGTTACTTTGACCTTGTGCTGCTATACAAACTTTATGGGGTTGCGCTGACTGATGTGTTTCGCCAATCTCCTATGTCTGCTCTCTTTTTGCCTTTGCCATTTGACACAGAATAGTTGGACCTCATTATTTCCTCAGTGTAACGAGCAATGAACTTGTTGTGCTCTAGGTATAATATATCTGTCAGAATTGTCAGTCGTATATCAGACCCTTCCATGCAGATTCTGAAGTTATATATGAACTAGCATTGTTCGCAGTTCCTTCTAAGGGGTTACTGACCTTGTTTTCATTCTTTGTGCATTTGGGTGGACAGAAAATGCTGGAGAGGAGGCTTTACACAGAGTTGTAGAAGCTGAGCGTGCAGCAAAACAGGCTGTAGAAACAGCTGTTGGTTTGCGCAGCAGAGCTCAGTCCATGATGACAAATGCTGAGCTGGCAACATACAAATCCGTCATGGCTCTGAGGATTGCTGAGGCTGCTAGGGTATCTGACTCGTTTCGTGATCATGTTAATGCTACCCTCGACTAGCGAAGAACATGGGATATTCATTGATTCGTGAAGAGGGAATGGCCATACTGTCTTTTTATTCTTTTGTTGCGTCCCCATGTGATATTGGCTTTTGGCTAAGATGTAGGGCCCTTTTTCGCTCTCCTGTTGTCTTGTCAGCCAATTTTTAGGTAGATGCATGAGCCAGAACTGTAATTTCTTGTATAAATGATAGTAGTTAGCTAGATTCTGTATCTTTATCTGTACCATGTTTTGAAAGAGATGGAAAGAAAAAAGAGCGGAAGTATTGCGACAGGAACGATAATGAATCAACTGAATGCGGTACGATTCAGTGTTATTAGCGCGCTTTTTGTAAAAAACTGAACTCAGAGAGGGCTTCAAGTTGTTTTAGATAAAGAAAACTAAACTAATACTCCCTCAATTCTAAAATGTAAGGCATACAATTTTTTGTCAATAAAAGTAAACTTTGAACATTAATTTTTTATATTTATATTATATAATCAATAATTAAATAACATCATATCAAAGTATTTTTAAATATGAATCTAAGTATATCACATGCATAACGTGTAACGTAGATGTTCCCTAGCATAATTATTGGTCAAAGGATCTAAACTTTTTTAAAAAATACATGCACACATTACATTTTGGAATGGAGGGAGTAAATATTAGAAAGTTATTTTGACTATTTAAGAAATCTTTTAAAATTAATCGAAGTCCACTCTAGCCGAGGTGCCCTGAAGAATGCCGCAACAAATGAACAGATAGAAAGGCATACATACATACATACATACATGCCAAAGCAGCTATGCCCTGATGCAAGCAGTACTTGATTTTATATGCCGAAAATTCACTCCACTATGCCCTGCTCTCTTGACAATCATATACTGGGGGACCAGAGGAAACAGGAGCTGTCCAACGGGCGTTGGAGCCCCCACCCAACTAGGGATGGTAATTGGGTCGTGTACCTTCCGATCCATCTTCCATAAACCCAGACCCAAGACCCGATACATAGACCCAAACCCGAACCCGCAGTTAGTCATGGGTCCAAACACAGACCTAGATCCGGATCCGGTCGGGTACCCGAGACCCAAAAAGGGGAGGGAGGCAGAAGGTGAGACAGCACAGGCCGTAGGGACGGTACTGGCATGGGCAGCGACGGCCGAGGAAGGCAAAAGCAGCAATAGCGTTGAGGACGGAGCAGCGGCGACGCTCCACTAGGATGCGGTGGCGACCGAAGGCGAGCCAGTGACGGCTTGGCGACGCGCACGGAGGGGACGATGTCGGCTTGGCACCGGCGTCGATGGAACCGAGGAAAAGAGAGAGGAGCGGGGCGGAGGCGGCACCGACGAACGATGACTCAATGACGGTCGAGGAAGGCGAAAGCAGCAGCAACATCGAGGACGAAACAACGGCGACACTCCACTAGGACGCGGTGGCGACTGAAGGCAAGCCAACAGCGGCTTAGTGATGCGCATGGAGGAGGAGGGGACGGCGTCGGCTTGGCACCGATGCTGATGGAACCAAGGTAAAGCGAGGAGCGGGGCGAAGGCGGCACCAACGGATGACGACTCAATGACGGCGGCGCACGCTGTGAAGGGCTGGAGTGGAGGCGGTGACGCGGTAAAGGGCTAGAGGCAGCAACAGCCGGCGGGGGCGGATGACGGCTAGTGTTAGGGAGGGCTGGATGTGGGATGTGAATGAGGATGAAGATTGGGGACTTTTCACTTGGGTTAGCTGCTGGTTGGGGGTGGGGTTGGCTCCAAATAGGACACTGAAGGGAAGGTTGGGGGTGGGGTTGGCTCCAAATGGGACATTGACGGAAGGCGCACATGTCAGTAGCATGTTCGGGTCTGGGTCTGTGTATCCATGGGTCTACTCTAATAAGACCCGAACCTAAACGTGAACCCGAATTCACATACCCATGGGTCCAAAATTGGACCCAAACCTAGACCCATAGGGTTGGGTACCCGTGGGTAGCCGAATCCATGGATATTTTTGCCATCCTTACACCCAACACCCAAGGCTGAGATTAGATCCACTGAAAATTTTTATTATTCTTATCTTGCTGCGTATAAATATTGAGAAGATAAAATAAAATATAAATATTATCTAATATGAAACAGGTTTGACATATATTTTTTCATAATTATTATGATTTTTTTGGTCTACTTTATATTTTAAAACACTTTTCTTAAACAAATATTAATCATAAAAATATAAAAACTATAAATATCAAAAGTTTACACATATTAGATAATATTCATATTTTTATTTTATTTTGTCAATATTTACACGCAGCTAAAAAATATAACAAATTTTTTCACTAGATCGTCATCTTCGTTGGCCTTAAGACATGACCAACGGTGAGAGTATTATTACTGTAGCTAAGTTTATTATCGTATGGTTAGATAGTTGAATAGTAATGGGTTGTAAATAGCACATAAATAGTGATGGAATAGTCCTCCCATAGAGCTAGCATTGGACATGCCCTTAAAAGAAACGAGTACCCAGCAACAAAGGAGACCAAGCAGGAACAGTCACCACACCCCACGCCAGACTTCTATTTGAGTACAGGTGATCAGTGAGCATTATAACGTTTCGTTTTATCTAGTAAAATATGTCAATCTGATAACAATACATTGCAAAATGCAAATCACATAGGGAAAGTAAATTTGTCAAGTGTTGCTTCGACCCAGTAGATTTTGTTTCCTATTCCTCATCTGAGGAATCGTCCAATGGGACCTCAGTTTGTTTATTTGATACATCAGAATCCTACTCAGTAAACAGATTTGAGTTAGATCTACAGGAGCATATGTTCATAAATCACCAGCATTGCACTGATATATATATGTGCTAAATCAGGAGGCTTACCTGCATTTTATCCCAGTCCTTCAATTTGGAACCAAGCATGTATGTGTCACGTAGAGGAGCCCACCCTGGCTCATCTTCATCTTTGCCAACATGCTAAAAAGCAGATCAATTATGAAAAATTCCTTGCACAGAGAACCAGGTATTAATTTCTAAGTTATATGCAACTGTAGAGAAGTGAAACATGCCCCAGACTTCAGCAATCTTCTGATAGCTTATTATCAACCAACAAGTCACCAGCCAGTGGCAGCCACCACTCACTTGTTCTACGATGCATGTGGACATTGCTAACAAGATTGCGAGAGATATACAAGCAGATCTAACTTGTTGAATGCTAATTGTACTAGTATGACCTCTTTGGCCATACCCCACCAAATCGATGAGAAGGTTGATTTCCTAATGGAGAAAAATCTACAACCCTGACCAAAAAGAGAGAAATCTAAATGGAGCACAAGAGCCGCATATCATGCCAAGGTCATAACAAGAGAATAGTTTGCCATCTACTGTGCCACAATAATTTCTACAGAACACTGGCATTTGACAGTGTGGTGTCCGAATAGCATGACTAGGCTAATGCTGAGCTTGAGTGGATAAGTGAGTTTTCCTATGACTCAGGTCTACAGCAAATAGACTGGGTTAACGACATATTTGGTACCTCAAATTTACCAAAAGATCTGCCCTTAGTACCATAACTTGAAAAGGATTAAACTACTCCCTCAAGTATGACTATCGGGTCAAACAAGGACCTCTGCATATTTGGTAATCAACATAGCATGCTCAATAATTGACTGGTTGTCTACCCAACTAAAGAGCTGAGTCTGCAATAATACAATTATTATGTGCATCTTCTCTGCAAGTCATCGAGAAAGATTTGTAACTATATTACATGGACTACTCTCATTTCCCACAGTATATCCTTCCCACCTCCCCTTTCTCCCTTGGATCCTAGCACACTGCTCCTCTTCCTCCCAACATGCTGCTCCTCTCCCTCCCTCAGTGAACAAGCCACTGTCAGGTGTTGAAGTGGGAGGATTGATCAACGGCAAGGATTGCCGATGATCAGAGAGGATAAGTGGGTGACGGCAGCACTGCTGCCGGCGCAGTAGGCAACAAAGATTGATCTTTATTGCTTGTTTTATTCCTGGCCGACTAACTCCTCTAAATAGGGTGCGGCTTACTGCTTACAACTGGCCTTTAGCTAACAAACTGAATAGATAAAGGCGCCAACTAACTGACTGAAAAGATAAGGATTAATAAGGGATAATCCCTAAACAGTTGGTTCAGCTAGGTTAGACCCAGCCACACGGCCTCGCCTGGTATATGTCAGGCCGAACCTTGTATAACTCTGTCTCAACTAACTGTAACCTTGTAACTGTGTTAGGTATACCACCGAAAAAATCCAGGCATGTGTCTCCCATTACATCATAGCCCATGGAAAGTACTCGCTGCAAAAATCAAAGACTTTAACAGAGAAGTTAAGGCATAATATGTGCACTGTCCAATTCGCAGTACTAAAGGCCCACATACATGTGCACAATGACAGTGATGTGCACTTGGCTTGACTTTGACTTGTCAAGCTGCACTCTGGAGAATTTGCCTAGTACTCCAGCAAACAGGATGTGTTTAGGCTATGCAAGTGTTGTGTTCTTGTCACTTGTTATGATCTGCCCTCACAAGATACTTGCGCAGTTATTCTCTTGCTGTTAGCTAATTTCAGGATAGAATTATGTCAAATTTATCCTGAATGCTTGATACACTGTTTTCCAACAACAATTTGCACCACATATGCCTAAGGTCCTAACATGGAATTGAATATGCAAAATTATACTTGGCATCAGAACCCCATAAGCTGAAGGTAGTGATTTTTTAGCAAAGGAAGAGCAAGTAACAACAACCTTAGAAAAGTTGGAAGATGCCTGACCCTTTTGTACTTGGTTAGATGATTTCTTCAGATCTGTGAGGAAGGTTTGTTGTCTTTCTTTTGCCAAAGCTGTTACAATTAATAGGAAACTGTTCAGAATATTTGGATAGAAAATTATAAATGTCTGAGTACATTAATAAAATATTCATATGATGAACAGAAGTTTCAAATCTTCCTCTTCTTCCAAGATCAAGCCACAAAGCCTCTGACCACATCAAGGAAGAGTCCCAGTGGTGGCAAGACATGGATGAGTGCTATGCCCACATGCCCAGTCAAAATGTCATTGGAGGCGTTTAAAAGCAAAATTTCAGAAAATTACTACTTTTAAGCGTGATTAAAAACAATATATTCTTAGAGATAGTATAGAAACAATAAGACCGACATTGTCAGTCAATTTGTCTGAACATGCTTGCATGCTGATGCTCCACTGTTGATATAATTTGCAAGAAAAAACTAGCAAACAAATCCCATATAAAATACAATTCCTGTAATTCTTCTACATGAAACACATAGAACTATATACTCATTAACAAGCACTTGTACATGCATCTTAAAAGTTTAGCATTAGGTGGTTCCATGGTTGAGAGTTCAGACTCAAAGAGCGACAAAAATGGGCAAAGATAAAAAAAAACACAACAGTGTCGACTACCCATCATCTCTTACCGTAAAAAGTATACATGAGCATACTGTTCTGTTTTTAGGTCTTCTCCGATACAGAAATCACTAAACCAGCTAACCAAACATGCAAAAAAGAGGTTTTTGTCTTCTCCCATTGACCATAGTTTGTACATCTCTTGTCTCTTTCAAATTGGAAATCAGAAAAGGATTTATATCTTTCTCCTCTACATCTGAACGAATGGTAGTGAGTAGTGTTCTGCAAGGCAGCCGCCTAGTATGCCTAGGTGCTAATCAACACCCTCTTGCATTGCCCGCATAGCTGATTCATTTTGCCTAGTGGCAATCTAATAGGTGATTAGGCGCTGATCTGCTGCCTGAATATGACCTAGCGCTTTGGTAAAAAATGGTAGTGGGAACCACATTGTACCATCTAATCAATACATTATTTTGAGTTGTCCCAAGCTGAGTTTTCACATCCACAGGTGTAGAATAGAATGATTAACTCAGATTCTTAAAATATTGGAGGGATGATTGGATGAAGCCTATAGCATGAAAAGGAAAAAGACCACCTTTGACATCTTTGCTTCTTGATGGGGTGAAACCTTTCGGAGGATTCTGTGCCTTGCTCACCTGGAAAGAGAGAACAAATTTCAAAATCAGTGAACTAGTCAATGCAAACATTTAAAACATATAAACATTTGCCGCTGTCATTTAGTAGATAAGTTATAATTATAACACTAGCTGCACCTTGTTATGTATGAGAGTTGACAAATAAAATCAAACTAAACAGGCATGTGTGGGAGCCTGACATGCAATGTTCTTTATAAAGAGATGGAGAGGTCAGAGGTATAAATGTATAATGGAGATCTCATTCTGTCCTAAGATACATAAAATAACTCAAATTTCATATCATATAGTAAATTGACTGAATGAGGAAAATAACTAAGGAAACAATGGCAGCTAGGGATGCAAAAAAGTTCGAGGCTCATGATTCACCTGTGATCAACTAGTTTTCTAGCTCAACTTTAAAAGAAATGGGCCAAAATTGAGTGTCTCATGCAACTTGGTTTTAAAAAAAGTCAGGTTTGAGTTGATATCTGCTCGTTCAAGCCCAATATTAGCTTTAATTATAGTATATTTTTACATGTTAATTCTTATGTTGATAATATCAAACCAAATCATCGTAATGTTAAACTGAATGACCTTTTGCCAATTCTATTTGCTTATTATGTGGTTGTTGTTGCATAATTAGTCAACATTTATACCTTATATGGTGTAACAAGTTGATAATCTAAAGTTCTATTTTGTATATTTGCCCCCAAAAGGGCCCAAGTTCGAGTTGATATCGGTACAAGTGTATGAGCCAACACTCTGGCTTGATCGCCAACTTAACTCAAATTAAGCACACTCAATTTCCACCACAAGCTGAGATAAGCTTAGCCTAGTTTTTGCTCAAACTCTCCAATCTCTAATGGCAGCTCACTAGAAAGTAACGTACAAAGTTACATGTATGCCTCACGATGAAGCTAAGCTAAGTGTGCTTACCGCATTGAACAACCTGACAACTGAATCTCCAGCAGCCGGACAAATCATGAAAATATTTCACAGTGAAAAAAGGCATCCAAATTAGTGAGAAATGATTTTGGTGAAGTTTGAAATTATGAAGAAGCAAAATCACATAGATAGCGCAAAACAGGACATTACCGCCTTTGGTTGCAATCTTACTGAGCATCTTCTCTTTGTTGCCTAGATGATTTGTGGGCATGACATGGCCCTTCTCCGCGGCCTACATTTTTTTTTAACAAACCAGTGGTAGTTTCTCAAAAGTGAAACACCTTTTAGGGGGCACCGCATAAGTGAGCAAGTGAATGAGGGGCACTGTACCATACGCTTCTCCTTGCGGGCCTCTCCCTTGGGCTTGTGCTCCTCAGCCTCGTCGGCCAGCTTGGCGGCGACCAATTTTTTGTGTGCTGACAGAATTGGACCCTGGTATGGCAAAATTAAACTGTGTAAGCCCCCCAGGTGCTCCTTGTGTGCAATGAGGAAGAAACGATGAGAAAGAATTTTGGAAGTAACCAATGGGTCGTCGGGGATCTTCTTGGCCATGATCTTCAAGAAGGCGACCCGGAAGGCCCTGCAGCCCTGCTCGAGCCTGGTGAAGCCGCCGCCGGATTCATCTCCAGAGATGGAGGCATCATCGGAGAGGCCGTCGTCGTCGTCGTTAGCATGGTGGTGTTGTTCGTCGTCGTCAGAGTTGTAGTCGCGGGCGCGCTTCTTGAGGAGTTTGAGGAACTTGTTGCCAGGCTTGCGGCGGCGGACGGGGCCATCGGCGAGCTTGAGCTTCTTGTTGTTGATGGGGTTGCCCTTTCTCCTTGCCTTGCGCTTGTTGGGGTTCGAGGCGGCGGTGGCAGGCGGCGGTTGCGGGGCGTCAGCCATGGATGGCCGGAGACCGGAGCCCGGAGGCGGATGGGATGGGGGCGGCGGCGCGCGGTGGGGTTTGGGGGAGGGAGCGAGGCGGCGCTGGGCGGTGGATGTTGGAAGTTGCTGGGCCGACGCCCGTGGGCTGAGTACACTGCCGTATGGGCCCAGAGAAGCCCACGGGCCATCACTGACAGCACGCCCCGCACCACGTGGTCGGTGCTCCACGTCGGCTCACACGCTCCTTGCTGCTCTTCGGCTCTTCCCCTCTTCAAACACACTAGCGAGATCGGAATTGGAGTGGACTCGTCTCCTACCTCACTCCAGTCTCTTCCGATTCCAGCGCCGCCGGCCGCCGCCGATCACCATGGCCTCCCAATCTCTCCCCCTCCTCCTCCTCCTCCTCTTCCTTCTCGCCGCCCCCTTCCTCCTCGCCTCCGCCTCCGCCTCCGCCTCCGCCTCCGACGACGACCTCGAGTACCTCATTGACAACGCCGACGACATCCCCGCCAACGACCCCGACGGATGGCTCCAGGAGGGCTCTCCCGACGACGACGACGACCTCCTCTTTGACGACCACCAAGAACAGCTAATCGATGAGACCCACGTCGTGCTCCTCACCTCCGCCAACTTCTCCGACTTCCTCTCCACACGCCGCCACGTCATGGTTGAGTTCTACGCCCCCTGGTGCGGCCACTGCCAGGCGCTCGCCCCGGACTATGCTGCGGCCGCCTCCCAGCTCGCCCTCCAACCCCAGGACGTCGCCCTCGCCAAGGTCGACGCCACCGAGGACACCGATCTCGCCCAAAAGTACGACGTCCAGGGATTCCCCACCATCCTCTTCTTCATCGACGGCGTCCCCAAGGACTACACCGGTGCAAGAACCAGGTAAACCGCTTCTCTCTTTTCTCTTTTCCTTTTTATCTGCTCTGCCATGAATTCACCACATCCTATGCACCCCTTACCTTTGCTCCAGGGCGGCCATTGTTGAGTGGATCAACAAGAAGCTGGGGCCCGGGGTGCACAACATCACTACTGTCGATGAGGCCGAGAGGATACTCACAGGAGAGGAAAAGGCCGTCCTTGCCTTCCTCGACTCCCTATCGGTAGGTGCCGTGCCACCTGGATACACAAACTCTATGGTATAGAATCAATGTAATCACTCTACTCAACTCAACCAAAATGCTCTTGTGTTCTGCAGCCAACTACATTATGTCTCGTTCCAAATCCGTAGCGCTACGAACAAAACCTTGCACTACAATTGCGCAAATCCTGCATTGCTTAAGAAATGCTGGAATAATACATTTCAAACGCAAAACACAATGCAGCTATTTTTCTCAGTGGCAAGCGCCACACCCTTCTATATTTGATAAACAAATCTTGATGGCTACAAGATAGGGCTTTTATGTTTTGTTTCTCTCCATGTATTGGAAAACAAAGTCATAATCGTAGAACGTGACTTGAAAGTGAAGAAAAAGAGTAATGGTCGAAGATACACTTGTACGTTTTAACTTTTGAGACTGTTAATTTTTCTTTCCTCTTTTCAAATGCTATAGGGTATCCAGTCTAACGAGCTTGCAGCTGCTTCAAGGCTGGAAGATACAATCAACTTCTACCAGACTTCTGATCCTCATGTGGCTAAGCTTTTCCACATTGAACCATCAGCAAAGGGCCCATCTTTAGTCTTGCTGAAGAAAGAGGAGGAAAAGTTGACCTTCTATGGTATCTTCACCTCTAAGTTACCATAGCTTTTTGGCGGCTGCCTTTTCTTTTCATTGTTATGCAGGATTTGACTGTTGGGTTGGGTATGCAGATGGTGAGTTCAGAGCATCTGCTATTGCTGATTTTGTATCTGCAAACAAGCTTCCATTGGTCATCACACTTACACAGGAAACTGCCCCTTCCATTTTTGATAATTCAATCAAGAAGCAGGCATGTCATACTGTCTGCCATGGAATAACTTCTTTTACATTTTCTCATATTATGAGCCAATGTGTTCTTACTTTACTGAGCTGCCGTCTTCTGTTTTGAAAATCAGATTTTACTATTTGCTGTTGCAAACAACTCTTCAGAATTATTGCCTATCTTTAAAGAAGCAGCAACATCATTCAAGGGAAAGGTATCTCTTTCTTCTGATCCATCCAAGAACTTCCTCAATTCCACGAACTCATTTTTTTTTGTCCACCTCATTAGTCATTTTTCTTGTAACTTCTCTCTCTCTCTCTCTCTCTCTCTCTCTCTCTCTATCTATCTATCTATGTTTGTGTCACTAATGAGGTCTGTGACTCAATTGTAGCTTTTATTTATCTTTGTGGAGCGAGACAATGAGGAAGTTGGTGAACCAGTTGCTAACTACTTTGGTATCACTGGACAAGAGACCACTGTAATGTTTTTTCTTGTAATGTTTGTTTTCCTTTGTATCTGACTTAGTGTGGTTGTGTTTAATTGTTTTGTACATTCCAATTCTGTGACTTTGCAGGTTCTTGCTTACACAGGGAATGAAGATGCTAGGAAATTTTTCCTTGAAGGTGCAATGTCATTGGAAACCATTAAGGTAGTTGCTAAAATTTGCCCAGACATTCTTTACATGATTGGAAATAAAAATTATAGGATGTGGTCAAAAGTCACGATAGAATGTTGACTATGTTACTACTTACTAATATTTATTTTGAGCAAAACTGCTTACTAATATTCAAGTTGGCTTGTGTGTCCTGCTTATCATTATTTGACATAGTTTGTAAGTGTGTGTTTTTCAACCATTGTGTTCTTCTGCTACTGCTGAATTACACTTAGCATGAAGAGCCTGCATATATTTGTTCAATATTGCATAAACTAACTTTAGTGTGCATATTTCCACAAGATCATGACTTTGCTGTAGAAGACATTTCTTAAAGCCACGATGGCAACTTCTTTTTCCTCATTGTCGGGAGTTCTGCAGTACAACGTGGGACAGGAGGAGGGAGTCAACGATCATTTTTTAAGGATATATAATATAATGTAATGTAATGTATTTGTGATCCTTCTTTTCATGCACAGAAATTTGCTGATGATTTCTTAGAGGACAAGCTTACGCCATTCTACAAGTCTGAACCTATACCTCAATTTGTAAGTCTCAAGATTTTTTTGATAGTCTCCTTTATATAATCATTATATGGTTCTTTATGACTTGTTACCTTGCAGAATGATGGGAATGTCAAAATTGTTGTTGGCAAGAATCTAGATCAAATAGTTTTGGATGAATCTAAAGATGTCCTTCTAGAGGTATGTCCTTGCCAGATATTTGAGAAAATGTATATTTTTTGTTCATAACATTAACGCCATATAATTTTGGAATTTGGATGCAGATATATGCGCCATGGTGTGGGCATTGTCAGGCACTAGAGCCCACTTACAACAAGTTAGCCAAACATCTCCATGGCATTGACTCCCTTGTTGTAGCCAAAATGGATGGCACTGCTAATGAGCATCCACGTGCCAAGGTCTGTCTCATTGTCTATTGATTTTGGCGGTTTCCCTTTAGTTTTATTTAGATTTGTACTTTGTCTAAGCTTAGGAGGCACTGCCATGTCTGAGTTTTATCATGATATTCTACCAGCAAACACAGTTACATGTGCTACATGAAACATTGCTAGTTGTGAAACATTTAATCCTTTTTTCTTGGCTCAAGTTGCACTTGTTTTCAGTGCACAAAAACATATAGATCTTTCCCTTATCTGTGGTTATATCAATGTCAGTATATTACTTCCCAGTTCTCATGTATATATACACGAGTCATATTGTCATGGTACAGTACTCTCATCAATGCTACAGTTTCTTGAATGCTTACTTGTGAGAGAAATACATGGTACTGTAGCCCTGTTAATTATGGCTTTTGAAACGAAGGATCCATTTCCCCTCCATATATTTTAAGGTTGGCTCTCATTGTAGCCATGATTGGCAATGTTTGCTTTTAGTTATCTTTTGTAATTAATTTTCAATGCATGGAATGCACATGCCTGATTTTTTACTCACAATACGCTGACTCTGCAGAATATGGAATTGACATTTTTGTTTTTGTTACAGCCTGATGGATTCCCCACGATCCTCTTTTATCCAGCAGGCAAGAAAAGCTTTGAGCCTGTAAGTGCTTAAATCTGTTGTTTTACTTCTTATTGAGCAATGTATCTGAAACCATATTTCATCTTTCAGTAGGTTGTTTTCTACCCACTTTGAAAGGTTTCTTGTCAGCGCTATCTGTTGTGCTTAATTGGAACTGTATACTTCATTAAAATTTGACTAATAATTAAATGCCTGTTTGGTTTTATGTAAAGCTGTTTAGAGTATAAAAGGATATGTTTGATGTACAATTAAAAACTGCAGATTTATCCTTGGCTCCTCGCTAAAACCTGAAAAGATGCTTCGTCTATACCCCTGCAGATTTGTAATCATTTTTAAATATGCCATTGTAGAGGTTTACCATTAGTCACATCCTGCAATTTCTCACCAAATACACTTTATTATTTCACTATTTGGTTACTTGAGGAATGCCAGATCCAGTAGACAACCAGTGTAAGCTCGCGGCTGGAGCCTAGTTTTTAAAACCAGACAGGACTGCCGGTTAAACATGAAAAGATTGGAACCGAGTTCTACATAGGCTTGGTTCAATTTAAAGACTGTAAGTGTCAATGTGTCATCGAACCGCAAAACCTGGATAAACCGGATGGTTTATTTGAGAACCGCCAAACTGGACGACTGGCAATGAACTGTGTGGTCTGCATTTGTGCGCCTTCACGGCCACACGCTGTCACACAAGAACATACTTATGTTCCTTTTATATATTTTAAATGGAACCTAGGTTCATTTCATAGATGCCCAGCCATCGCTCCTGCTCTTCCATTAGCGATGTGGTACTATCCTCATTGTTGCTGGTGCTGTGTCCTGCTTGGTTGTGTATGTGTGATTGTGCTCAGCCCATGAAGCTATTGCTGAAATCTGGATTTTGCAGCCATGCGTTGTGCTCAGCGGCTCAGCCCATATGGCAGCTCGTATATGTGCTAGGTAACTAGGCCCTTGCTGGCTGGACTATGAGGCCACGGTGCTAGTACGATTGAAACCAGGAAGTGGCTGCGACTGACAGTGGCTTGTGTTGATTAAAAAGAAAAATATGTGGCTTGTGGGTTAAATGTGGATGGTAGACTTTTGGCACATAGAGGGGTTTTAAATTGTTATAAACAAGTGATCATCGCAGCATTCTACTTTTTAAAAGAAATATTTTACGGAACCAACCGTGGTTGAACCGTTGAGTCGTGGACTGAAGTCTAGAGCGGTTCGATGACTCATCCGATTATAAAAACTATGAGCTGGAGGAACAAGAGCACCATGGGGCTCCTTAAAAGAGTTCTATATGGTTTTGAGATAAGCCCAGCAGTTTCAAACTGGGATTAATATACTACGAAACCAGTTATGTTGTTTCAAAGCATTTCCTAAGAAATGATAACTTAAACTTGATCTTTTGATTCATTTTCACTGAACTTTGCAGATTACTTTTGAGGGGGACAGAACTGTGGTAGAGATGTACAAGTTCATCAAGAAGCATGCTAGTATCCCTTTCAAGCTGAAGCGCTCGGACTCATCCGCGACAATAACTGAGAGTGCTCAGGTCTCAGTTTCAGCAGAGAACAAAAAGGGCTCAAGTTCAAACCTTAAGGACGAATTGTAGGGCACTACACCATTGAACAACTCAATGCTGGCTGCTAGTTTTGATGTCGACCCTCCTGAAATGTTGGTTTGCTCTAGCAAGTCTTTTTTGGAGGAAGCCTGATGAAGTAAAAAAAAAAGGGTATAGGTGGCTAAGTACTTAAGTAGAGGGTGGTCAGCTTGAGGAGTTTGATGTGTATGGTAAGATTAGAAGAAATCGAATGAAAATAAAAGAGATCCTCTTGCTTTCCTTGATTCCTTTGGTGTGTTTGTTCACTTGTTTTTGTTGTGTCTGTTTCTGAAGAATGGATTCAGGGCTGCCTCGATCTCAGATGTTTATATAGGAAAATGTGATTCATACAAGAAGGTGAAGGTCCCAGCTGAAAACTATATATACTATATACAGTAGAGGCGAAAGCAAAGCACGGTGGAACATGTATTGGAGTGTTGAGGAGTGAGAGTGAGGATATGAATTATGCCTGAGAACCAGAGAGGGCACGGCGTGCTGCTTGTTGTTTGTGCAGATGGCCACGCCGAAGCCGGCGAAGGTGGACAGGATGATGGCGATCACCGCTTGCATCCGCACCTGCGTTGCATTGGCATTGTTGTCCACAAATTGCATATCATTTGATTGTATCCATATGTGCGCATGCGTAGATAGCTAGATCTCTTATGTATCTGTAGAAGAGGTGTTGAAGAGCACGATGAAGAGAAACTGAACCGCTGAGTGGATCCGCACATATCTCCTTGACACCGCATTTGTGGAAGTGGAAGCAATTAAGCAGATCGATAGGTGCATGTCATGTGATCGTATTGAGCACACACGTGCACTTACCCATTTTTGTGGCGGTGAGGGAGGAGCAGAGGCCGAGGACGAGAGATGCGAGAGCGGCCGTGCCGTGATCGCCAACCAGGCACCAGCAGCCGCTCCAGGAAGCAGAAATAGCTAGGCGAGCATGTGGATGATCACAAGAATGGATGCCACTGCCACGCTCGGTGCCGGCGCCATCGCCATCGCCATCGCCATGCTCATGCATATGCAATTAAGTAATCCTCAAATCAAGTAAGGGGCTAGCTAACAACCTAACCTGCAGTTTGTGCGGAGGCGGAGCCATGGCGATAGATGAGGCAAGCAACACGCCAACACCTCAAGAATAGAGCACACGGTTGAACTGAAGCAACCAAAACCCCAAGACCACACAAATTAGCAGCCTAGTTAACCGATCTAGCCTTGCCTTTTCAAAGATGGCTAGAGCAATCGGACAGCGATCGATCGGTAGATTGATTGAATGCTCAAGTGGAGCCCAGTGGGAACGGGAGAAATTAGAGGATTGGATCGATGTGGGCGGGAATAGCTTAGCTTGTGACTGGATCCGGTGGCCAGAACATTTTGGGAGCCCGGGAACAGTGTAACTTACACATAGATTATGGAGGGTTTCACGGGCCTCCAACGGATGGTGGCGAAGTAGTGGACGTAGTCGATGTCGCAGAAGTAGTCGTACCACAGCTTGGTGAAGAACTCGGCACACAAGAAACTCACAAGCACAAGTCCGGAACCTCTCACCAAGACTAATCCTCCCTCTCCCTCAAGAACTTGCCAAGAATACCAAGGAGGGGAACCAAAACTCAATTTGAGAGCGTGGAAGAGGTAGGGGGCAGCTTACTCTTCTTCTTCCTCCTCTTCTCCAACCCTTCTCCTCACTCTCAAACACCCTTGGACATGGGCATGGAGGCTCCAAGTAGGACACACACCATGGGAGAGACCCTTGGGCAAGAAGGTGGCTATTGGTGGCTCAAATGAAGCTTTCTCTCAGCTCTCCTCGTAGGAAATGGCCCCCTATATATAGCCCCACATGCAAACCCTAGATCAAACACAGATCTTACGGCTGAGATTCGCAGGGCCGAAGTGGGCTGCGCAGCTACAGTACCACCGGAAGGGTCCAGTGGCCCACCGGACGCGTTCGGTGGCGCTGAAACCCTAGGGCACCAAGTTGCCCGCCACCTGTTCGGTCGATTGCCGCACCGCGGCCTGGCTGTTGCACGGCTCTAGAATTCCACCTCCGGACGCGTCCATTCCCCCGGTCTCAGGACAGGTTGGCTGGGGAGGTTCTCTGGGTCGACGTCGAACACGCTGCAACGATTCATACCCTCTCTAGACCGAGCTCGCCGGATGCGTCCGGTGGGGCTGAAAATGCTACCCCCTTCTCCAGACTCTCTCTCTCCTCTCCGACCTCACCTAGGGCTTCGGTATATGTTCTTTTCCCTTTGTGGACTTGGCAGGAACACTAGGATCTCGATGGCGGGAAGTTTCGCGCCACAAGTAAATATCCGACTTTAGGATTTGGCTGCTACGAAACACCTGAACCTGCATTCCCCCAACTATCTCTCTCGAAGACCCTAGAAGCTCAACTTCTCTAAACTATCTCTAGAACCCTCTCGAACACACTCGATGGATTAGGTAAGAGTGAAAGACTCCGGACTGTGCTCAAGTGGGACCTTGCTGCCAGGCAACTGATAATCTGCAAGCCTACCTGTAGCTACACTCACACAAACAAGTAGAAGAACTAGGAAACAAATATTATTATCCTTGAGTGTGGTAGCCTTGAACATGAAGCTTGGTCATCAATTACCAAAACCAAAACAGGGTCCCTGAATTGGGATTGGCATTATCTATACTCGATCTGGTTTTATTTCCACACGGTAAACTCTTTCACTTGTGGGCTAAATGTTAGCATTGAATATTCAAATTAAAGCTATGGCTAATTTCTTGCAATGATTTGTCAACGAGTCATGGATCCGGTACAGGACTAAATCAAATAATTTTTGTACCTTTTTTAGCCTTCGCTAAATACTTTTCATATGTTGCTTTTAACTACCCATGTACCTTTCAGGTGACTGGTCTTTGCCGCCATATTGTTTGTATGTCATAAGTCCTTACTTTATCAGATTCTTTTAATTTTCTATTGCATGGAGTCCTTGGCAACCATGGCATATATACTTTAATTTTACATAAAAGAGTTCATATTAGTTGTTGAATACAATAACTGCAATCGCTTAAAAGCAAAGTTGTTGTAATTGCAATCCTGCCAATTTATTTCAAAATAGTTGAGAAGATCCTGTGTATTCTAACCATGTTCTATTGAGAAGAACCTGTATCTTCTTACCATGTTCTATCGACGAAAATGCAAGGAAGATGACGCTGATATAATAACTAACACATATTATGTTGAAAAACTATTTACATAGAGGCAGGTCTCTATGTTCGACTTTGCCAATTAGACGTCTTGCACATTACGGTACATATACATGTTAATCGCTTGATCTTTTTTATTATCTCTGTGCTGGCCATTGATGGAAATGAAGTCAATAATATCTAGATCATACCTTAACTCTTTTTAAATTACATGGCTATACTTTTGAATTTTGGGTTCATGTCCTCCTCCTTCTCTGTTTTTGCTGCTCCTCCACATCTACGATCAGGGTTTGGCAAGACGATATTATGCATTGACCCTATATAGATTTCGCTAATTTGGGTGTTGCTTAAATAAATGGATTGCATTACGAAATAGGTTCTACTTTCTGCATAGAAACCATACTCGGTGTTCTTCCTTCATGTGGCCACAGTTTCTACGTGGCCTGCATATATATTTGGCTAAAATAACGCTCAGCATGCCCAGTTTGTAGAATCTCATTGTGTGGTTAACCTGATAGCAAACAAACTGTGCTTCCTACACCAAGTGCAGTGACAATACCTCCATGTTCTCCTGAAGCATCAAGATTGGATCCATGTCATTGCCTATTTGTCGGCAAAGTCCTATGACATCAAGTTCGTATTTAATTTGTGTCGTTCTTGAGCAAAATGAAGAAATAACACCTTTACATTTTATTCAGCAGATATCTAGATTTAGTCGATATGTACTTACATAATTTCCTAGTTACACTATATACGCTGTAAATAATATGTACATGTCTGTGCTGCTCGCTCCGACAGGTCCAGGGGCGAGCCCAAGCTGCCAAGAATTGGTGTATTTATGAGGAAGGACTCATGTGTTCGTACTTGTTATTTTATTCTTATGAAGTTACAATTCAGTATTTCGGTACCTTTTACTTACCCTATTTTTCAATTGATATACAATGCATCAATTATTTCAGAAAAAAAAGAATGTCATATGTGGCATGATGTCATGTGATTTGTTCTTACTTTTTTTTTTCACTCCGACCACAGTTAGTTTTCTATTTTTGAATTAAAGGCTACGTGTGCATTCTTTATTTTGTTCAGCATATATCTATATTTCTTTTTTTTACTGTGAGAGGCCATGCCATTGCTTTCTTCCAAGCATACAATAGTCTAATGTATCATCTTTCGTTCCATTTTGTTCACCAATTTTTTTTGTCCTGTTTTGCCTTCTCAGTTATCCAACTTGTCACCCACCTTCAAGAGGTGGATTCAAAATGGTCATGCAAGCGGCATACCTTCATTCACATCCCTAGGGAATAACAGCTTTTGTTGATGTGATTTGAGTATTTTTGTATTCTTTCATGAATCCAATGAAATGGCTTAATGAACATACCTAGGGAATAGCAGCTTTTGTTGATGTGATTTGAGTATTTTTGTATTCTTTCATGGATCCAATGAAATGGCTTAATGATTATTCCATTTGCGTAGCATTTACTTTTTTTAGGTTTTGCTTTCAGAAAATAAAAATTAGGTGGTCAACATGAATAAATAAACTAACTGATTTAGTGATTTCTAATCTCTATTGATATTCAGGCAGAGATGCAGTTCCTTTTTCCTCCCTTCGGATCCCTTTTCAAAGAATTGTTCAATGTCATAAGGTAAATATGAAGGCTGAGCTTAATGTTTCAATTGTTGCAATGTTTTTTATTCTGCTCGATGCTTAGCTGCAACATTGGATGGATTGAAGTGTTTAATCATTTCTCTGTATATGTAATAGGAATCACAAGTGAAAACATGCATGAATGGAGGCTAATCCTAATCATTTTGTGCTTCAGTATGTGGATCTGTTTCTTCAACGAAATCTGGGTACTTATCCTGAAACAATAGTGTTGGGATGGCTTCAACTATTGTAATTTTACATTTGTTTTGTTCAAATCTATAAATAATTTTGTATTTGCATGTAACTGTTTAGTTTATGTTGCCATGTTGTCCACACGCGGCTTCGCCCCGCGTGCGCACTGGTAGTTGTACATGCGGCGGCACCGTTGTCATGAAGCTGAAAATTTCAACCAAAAAGTTATGACGAGAGAGATGGGCATCGGAGAGTTCAAAAAATTATATAAAATAAAAGGTATAAAAAATATTTTAAAAACTATCAAAGGAACAATGTAAAACCCCATTAAAATATTTACGGAGCATTGCATTGTTTGGATTGTGCATGACAAACTAAATTTTAATTTAAACTGAAAAGATCGAGGCCACGACATGTATGTTTGGCCGGAACAACTAGCAGGGGTGAAATCTTGTCGAGTAGTACACCATCTCATATCCTACTTTAATTTATTTTTTCTAGATCCGACAACAGGTACGAGTAGTAAAAAACATGTAGAATAAATATAGGTAGTTACTGATATTATATGAACGGGTATAATATGTATAACGGATACTTAGGCCCTGTTCTTTTTAGCTTAACGACTTAACAGCTTAACGACTTATCTACATTCTGAAAAGGCATATAATTTGATTTTTTTGAGTTCGTTTTTTCGCTGTTTTGAAGGTGCGTCCTAACGCTTTAAAAAGAAAGTCAAACGAAATGGATCCAAATCTCGAGACTACTTCGAGAAGCTAGCTCAGTCATTTCAGCCGTTCAGATCAGCCCAAAAGAACAGGACGTAAGTCGGGTAATACGCGAATTACTGAGGATCAAAATATACGTGAGAACAATAGAACATAGGCATAAGCAATAGCTCATGTTCTCAATTAGCAATGTTTAACAGAGTTGTGTACTTAATTGGTAGACAAACAAGCTACAATTGGTTGACATGGAAGCCAAATCAGATATTTGGGTTCTATACATTTTTATGAATTTAGGAATATTTTTATTATATTTTTTAAGTTGACTCCTATTTTCTACCATTTTCTAGATCAGTTTAATTGAAAATATTCTCTTTGGAAAGAACAAACCGGGTGTTGCTACTTGACGAATTTTTATTTTTTTTATATTTATTTTTATTCCTTTATGCAAAATTATATGTCGGATTAAAATTTAGACACAAATAGACGCCGGTCGAACTTTCAATTAACGACAGGGTAGCTGTCGCACTTGATGGGCCGATGCGGTTGGTGTATATAGGCTGCGCTGAGAATAATACCACCACACTGACGTCAGGTGGAAACGAAGGTAGGGATGGATGGATGGTTACAACTTACAAGAAAAGGCACTACAGGGTCTACTCCGTACAGCCTCGGCGTGGCTTTCTGATGCGAAATAGGGTGATTCGATCTTCTGGTAAAATTTGCGGGAATAAATTCGATCCGTTTAAAGTGACGACCTTAATGATCCGGCTACGAACCATGTAAGGATAGCAGGCCGGCAATCGCTAAATTACCAAACCTGCTCACCAACAACCACACCAGAAACACCATTGACGTGACTAAGAAGAACGATTCCTGTAAGTTATCGAAAAACAAACAAGAACCTGATAAACGCAATATAAAATTATAAATATGGATAAAGAATTCGACATACGTGAGGTTTTGTTTCACGTATTGAATGGTTTAGCCGACACACGCAACAACAAGGAGGGTCACACATAACGATAATTAAACACAACAAAGTCTAAGCATGTCTGAGTGTGGCGGCTAGTTTTTATGATGAAAAGTGGGAGATGACATCCTAGGGTTGTTGGCTAGGATGGTGAACCTGCTGAACACTTGCATCAAAAGATTTCAGGGAAAAAAAATCAACAATTAAGTCTTGGCTGTGAGCACTCTCTCTGTATTTTATTTTTATTTCACTTTTTCTCTCTTTTCTTTCCCTCTCTCTTTTTTTTCAATGTGCCTTTCACCTGGTCACTAGTCTCGCACTCGCGCAGGGGACAAAGATGATTACAGGGAACTTGCACAACAAATAGGATCTATTGATTCCCGTAACAAAAGGTGCACAAACGGCTAGGGAAATCAATTGCACTACAGGAATCCGATATATTTACGTCGGCCAGAAGCCGACGTAAATAGCCCAAAAGCAGCCGACGTAAATAAGCCGACGTATAAAAAACGACGTAAATAGGGCTATTTACGTCGATGGCCGACGTACCGACATAAATAGCCCTTATTTACGTCGGCCTCATGATTGACGTAAATATTGACCATTGGATAGGGGCACCGCCATGGGCCACTTGTTTACGTTGGCTAGGGCGGATGTAAATAGCCTTTCCACTATTTACGTCGGCCAGGCCGACGTAAATACAGACGTCGGCCTGACCGACGTAAATACTGGGATACTAATAACCAGCAAAATAGCCTCAATTTTTCAGCTTAATTCAAACATCAATAAATATAAGCAGTTTTAACCCAATGCAAATTTCTCATTTTGTCCAACCCAATTTAATCATCTTAAGCGTCAACAATATAACCAAGTGAAGCCCAACCCTATCCAAACAACAACATTACACGAATATAGTTAACAAAACATATTTTGCATCACATTTCAAACGTCGATGGCCGACGTACCGACATAAATAGCCCTTATTTACGTCGGCCTCATGGCAGACGTAAATATTGACCGTTGGATAGGGGCACCGCCATGGGCCACTTGTTTACGTCGGCTAGGGCCGTTGTAAATAGCCTTTCCACTATTTACGTCGGCCATACTTACCGTATTTACGTCAGCCTGGCCGACGTAAATACTGGAATACTAATAACCAGCAAAATAGCCTCAATTTTTCAGCTTAATTCAAACATCAATAAATATAAGCAGTTTTAGCCCAATGCAAATATCTCATTTTGTCCAACCCAATTTAATCATCTTAAGCGTCAACAATATAACCAAGTGAAGCCCAACCCTATCCAAACAACAACATTACACGAATATAGTTAACAAAACATATTTTGCATCACATTTCAAACCATGAACAAAATTCAAGCATCAATATGACACACACAAAAATATAGTCCACCACAATATCTCACCGACAATATCATACGCACAAGAACGACGGCCCATACAAATGTTCGCGCATACAATGGTACACACAATTGTCCACACACATACACGGAAATATAGTCCAACACTTGACAACTAGAACCTAGGTCATCTAAAATCATGTACTTATCCATCGCAAGCCGATCATGTAAACCACTATTGCAGGTAGTGGAAAACTTTTGCTGCATCAATTCACCCTCCAACTGTTGAATCTTCGATATATAGCTCTTTATATGGTCTACATCCTGCCTAGAACAAAAAATAACAAAACAAGAAGGTTAGGCTGATATAAAATGCACAGAGAAATCTGTAGAGCACAGGCGCGCCTGACCAACGCCGCGCGTTGGATGGCCTGCTACGGCGCCAATCCGACGTCCCGGAGTGCGCCCGCATCGCCCGCGTCCTAGCCCGCGCGTACGTGCGTTGGATCGCCGGCTACCGCGCCAATGGATCGGTCGCCCAGCGCTCCTGCGTCCACGTGCACAGTGAGCCAGCGACTAGCTAGCTAGTCGATCGATTAAAAATCCGAATAAACTTCTGATTTTTGTGCAAAATTCAAACAGTGTTCAAAAATCATGAAATAAATTTCATAATTCTTCTAAAATCGAGAGCAACCCATTTTAAATACTTTTGAATTTTTGAATATTTTTTCACTTTTTCAATTTTTTTGATGTGAACTAGGAGAAGGTACTTAGTAAACCTACATCTATACTAGCGAAACTTGGCCATGTGCTGATGAAACTTGGCCGTGCACTGATGAAACGTGATGAACTTGGATGAAACTTGGGTGAAACCTGTTGAAACTTGCACTGACCTGATGAAACTTGGTGAAACTTGAAAAAACTTGGATGAAACCTGATGAAACTTGACAGTTCGGCAAAGTTTTACGAGTATGAAATCCAAGTTTTACTAGGTAAAACCCAAGTTTCGGTAGACGAACCCCAAGTTTCACCAGATAAGTTTGAAAGATTATATGGCAACATATATCTTGTTTTGTTCGTAAAAATACGAGTAACACATTGGTGCAAATGGTTTGTCGATTGGAGCATCCAGTTAAAAATTATGGCTATTCAAATGAAAAAAAACAGTGCACTGTGCTGTGCGTTTGCATGCTGCTGTGTGTTCGTGCGTGCGTGGCCATGCACATGCGGGCGTGCGGCATGCAGGCAGCAGGTCGGCGGCTCGCCTACTCGCGCGCTGCATGCGCGTTGCATGCGCGAGGCGCGCGCTGCTCGCCCGACGCGGGAGTCCGGCGCGCCCGGGAGTCCGGCCTGTAGCGTTTCCCTTGATTTTATGCACCTGGTTAATATCAGCATTATTCTATTGCACTATGCTAGCACTTAGCAGAGCTATTCATGTATGTTAATTTGGCTAGCATTATTTGTTCTAGATATGGTACACACGTGCAGAGAATAGCATAGAATTAACAAAGAAAACGTAACAAAAAAGAGGGATCTAACATACACCTACTTGTCAGTCATCACATTACCTAGGGGATCTCAGATAGTTTCAAGGGAAAAAAATTACCTGGGAAGCAAGTGCTCGCAGTGCCAACTGCTCACAAGGCGAGGGCCCCACACGTCAGGCGGGCGTTCAGACCCCAGCGTGTGGGCGAGCCCCGCGGCGTATCGAGCGGGCCCCACGCGTCAGGCGGGCGAGCAAGGCCCCAGCGCGTGGGCGAGTCCCTCAGGGCGCCGGGCGAGGGCCCCACACGTCAGGCGGGCGTTCAGACCCCAGCGTGTGGGCGAGCCCCGCGGCGTATCGAGCGGGCCCCACGCGTCAGGCGGGCGAGCAAGGCCCCAGCGCGTGGGCGAGTCCCTCAGGGCGCCGGGCGAGGGCCCCACACGTCAGGCGGGCGTTCAGACCCCAGCGTGTGGGCGAGCCCCGCGGCGTATCGAGCGGGCCCCACGCGTCAGGCGGGCGAGCAAGGCCCCAGCGCGTGGGCGAGTCCCTCAGGGCGCCGGGCGAGGGCCCCACACGTCAGGCGGGCGTTCAGACCCCAGCGTGTGGGCGAGCCCCACGGCGTATCGAGACGAGGGCCCCACGCGCCAGGCGGGCGCATGGGCGAGCCCCCTCTGAAGACGAGACGAGGGCCCCACGCGCCAGGCGGGCGCATGGGCGAGCCCCCTCTGAAGACGAGACGAGGGCCCCACGCGCCAGGCGGGCGCATGGGCGAGCCCCCTCTGAAGACGAGACGAGGGCCCCACGCGCCAGGCGGGCGCATGGGCGAGCCCCCTCTGAAGACGAGACGAGGGCCCCACGCGCCAGGCGGGCGCATGGGCGAGCCCCCTCTGAAGACGAGGCGAGGGCCCCGCGCGTCGGGTGGGGCCCGTGTGGCAGGGAACATCCCGAAAGGAGTCTTCTGGTCGAAGGCTCCGCCTGCAGCGAAGGACGAGCGCATTTAATGCGACATCACGCGCGGATAGACAGCTGAAGATATGATTATCGCTACAGTGACCCCTGCCGGTCTGAGCAGCTGTCACTGTGGCGAAGAAGAATTGACCGGCAGAGAGAAGGTTTGCTTGAGATCGCCGCCCGCGTCAGGAGGAGCAGACTGGGCCCCGCCCGCAGCCTCACTGGCGTGACTGTGCGGGTCAGAGGCCACTTGCGATGCACGCGAGGGCGGCGCCATGCGGCATAGTACCAGCACGTTTTCGCCTCTACTGTCGTGTCGTGTCACTGTGCCAAGGGCACTGTACTGCCTACCCCTCGGCCCTCTCCGCCGGCTCAAGGCTTGTATAAAAGGGGTGGAGAGAGAAAAAACCGGGGGGAGGAAGGTTCGCGTTGTACTAGCGTGCGCGCATCCGAAACTCTCTGTAAAAGCACATTCCATTCAACCACAACCAAAGAGCTAAGGCTCAGCAGGAGTAGGACTATTACCCACGAGGGGGTCCGAACCTGGGTAATCCCGGTGTGTTGCTCCTTGTTGCGTTCAGTGCTCAATCGAATCGAGCTCGGCCGAAAGGCTAGCAAGACGAGAAATCTGACCAGGGGTGTGATCCGCAGTGGTTGAGCGGTGAGCACGCCGTCAAGTATATTTACGTCGGTTTACGCAAACCGACGTAAATACTTGGTTTATTTACGTCGGTTTTTTTTATAGCTGACGTAAATACAGTTGGCCGACGTTAACAGTTTGGATTCCTGTAGTGTTGGTTGCATGGCAATTTGATGGCACACAATGGAATGACTAAAGGATATAGGCTACGTGTACAGCAAGAAGATAACAACAAAAAGGCTGGAATTAAGGCTTAAAGGTGTTGCAAAGCCTTGCTACTGGGTGTAGTCTAAGGTGTAAGAACAATCACACAATCACAGGGAGGATACAAGAGGTAGGATGGGGTTCTGCTTTATTAATTACTGATTGTACAATACATGAGTCACCACCTCTATTTATATTGTTATATAGGTTAAGGTTTTAGGCTAGGCCTGCTGCGCATTGTTGCCATCACCATTGAGTTACTCTGTATTGTTAGTTCGACACCACTTCAAACACCGATTGACGTTTTGTCTTGGTCACTTTTCTTGATGCACCAATTTGTCACCAGCCCATCATTTTATCCCCATCGCGTACTTGGTGTTAGAACCACCTAATGGTGCTACATATACGATGCCTCGACTACATCGACCTCAACATCACCCTTCTCCTTCACGACCGCTCAATCACGTCACTGCCATCTTCTTCATGCATCTTTGCACTTGGATCCACGAGGTTACCTTGACATCGGCTACCCTGGCATGACTAGGGACCACAAGCACCTCACTATCAGCTACCTCACAATCGGCATCAATGGGCTATCATCTATTTGAGCAAACACGTTAGCTTTCTTTCTCTCGTCTAAGAGTGCACAATGCTCCCGCTACGGCTAGGAGGGTTAATTGTCTTTCTCATTTAGCGTGTATGGTGCTCCTGCTATGACCATGGGAGAATATTAGAGTATATGATATGATCTAGATGGATCTAGCTATTATGATTGGATAGAATATATTAGGATCGATTGATTGTAATCCCTCCAATATGAATTGCTTGTGATCCAAACCACTATGACCCCATGCGTATATAAAATGCCCATGAGACTTAATAAAAATCTTCCATCATATTATTCATTGTGTCATCCATTGCAACACATTCATCCTCTTACAAAAGCATATCGTCGTCGCTCTCAAACCTTACTTAAGCTTCATCGATATTTTTATAGCTTTGTTTGTTTCTATATAAAATCATATTTTGTCAGTGTATTGGACCGTGTTTTGGTTTGCTCAAGTTTCATTAAGTTACTCAAACTTTATTTTTTCCATCGTAAAAATAATATTTTACCAGGTCTGTTCGACTTTTTTTGAACCTACTCAAATTTTACTTTTGTAAATGGCAATTACTACCTCCAGTCACAAAAAGAAGTCGCTGTTGACTTTTGAACACGGCTTTGACCATTTGTTTTATTCAAATTTTAGTTCCAATATGTAAAAATATAAGTCGTACTTAAAATTCATTTAATAATAAATCAAATCATAACAAAATAAATAATATTTATACTATTTTTTGAATAAGACAAATGGTTAAAGACGTGTTTAAAAGTCAACCGCAGTTTCTTTTTGTGACCGGAGGGAGTATATGTTATGGAGCTAACTCCACCTTCCTGAAGCTTGGATTGAGAGAAGCTCAAGCCTATTTTTAGGCTCGAGGAAACCCAAGCTCAACATGAGCTGGGCTCGTTTCAACCCTAAGTACAACTCAACGTGGCCAGGACCGCACATGCAGAATCACGCGCGCAGTTGTGTTTTCGTGCGAATCAATTTTAGTGGGTATACTCTTTCAATAGCTACGAGACGGTCGGTGCTTCGTCCACCAGTCATTCACATGAATTATCATGAACTATACATAAAGAAATGCACACAACCGACGCTTAATTATTACAAATTCACCATGCTACAACCATTAAATAAGGCGAGCGCCAGGCGTCGGACTCCGTCCGGACCAGCCAGGGCCATCGGATCGATCCTACCGCGCCGATCCGACGCTCCTCGCAGCGACTAGCAAAGCGCACGTACGTACAGCGAGCGACTAGATAATGAGCAGTCGGTTGATCAATTTTTCAATTAAATTTCTGATTTTTGTATAAAATTCAAACAGTGTTCAAAATGCGTGGAATAAATTTCATAATTCTTCTAAAATCGAGAGCAACCCATTTTAAATACTTTTTGATTTTTTTCACTTTTTCACTTTTTTAATTTTTTTGATGTGAACTAGGAGAAGGCACTGGCTAGCCCACGGGCTCAGGTCTCAGCCGAAGCACGACACGGTGAAGAGGAAATAGTGTCATGCTGGCCCGTTTAGCCCGGCCAACCCGTCGTGCCATGCCGGTCCATCGGCCCAAGACTACAAATACCTCAAAATGATTGTCAAGAGCTACACAATCTAGATTTCCTAACAAAATACACAGGTTCAATACTTTAAGTGTTCAAGTTACAAGTCCAAATGTAGCAATGCAAAGAACAGACAAGTGAACAACCAACAATTGAAAATTTCAATGACAGTAGACAAAAGACAATTTAACAAACTTGACATATTATTTTGGGCTGCATAGAGTTTTTGGCGGTGAAGGAGGAAGGTAAAGATCGAAGTTAGGGTTTGTTCTTCGTATTTTCCCACTTATCCATTGCTGCATAGGGATTTAGTAGGGAATTTTCAGTGCAATTCCATCATATTAGATGCTTGTTTACAGGTGTTAGTGATGGACTGATGGTGATTGTTAGGAGATGAAGTTTACTAGGTTGAAGCATATGCAGCAGCGTATATGGAGATTTTGGCATGTCTAGGGTGGAAATCAGCACCCAGTCTTATTGCAAAAGTGAAGCGTACCGACTTTATCTTCGTTTTGGTTATAAGAACACATAGGGGGCGAGAGATGTAGGAGTTATGGCTGTTTTAAGGTTGCTATCCATAATTTCTATTTATTGAAATTCGAGGGTTTTATTGGTATGAAAGGGATGATTTATTTGAAGAGAAGGAAGGATGCGCGTAGGTGCCATATACTTTATTTGTTGCCTTACTTGTGGGAGTATTGTATTGAGTTTCATCGTCTTCTGTAGGTGGTGCGACTTCGTCGTCAACCGTGCGTCGTGATAACTCCTGTGATTAGAAAGGCAAGTATATGTTATTTAAAGGTTTAACAATCGATGAATGTTGCTTGGTTACTGATGCAATGCAAGTTCTACTGAGTTCTACTTGCTATTGAAATTGTTTATTTGTATAGTTGCATCTCTTGCATTGCATACATATGACAGGACCTACCGTCGAGAAGGCATCCCACTGATGTGGGAGAAAAAAGCCCTACTTCGATAGGCACTCCATGGGAGTGGAGTATTTGGTCCCCACCCTTGATAGGACGGGCATGGGTGTGCACCGACAGGTGACACTCTAGCTATACCGATATGAGCTCACAGATACATACGCATAAGCATTACATTGCATTGCATTCATTCATGAACAAAGTTAATTTGATATTGCTAAGTTAATTTCTTTGTTTAATATATATTTGCTAAGTCGTGGACTCACCCTTGCTTTTTAATTGTTTTTAGGTGATCGATGAAAGCGACATGCGTGAGAGGGTGTAGCACACAATTCATTTTGGCACAAGTGCACTCATATCTTAATATAATTGTTATATTCACTAGAGTTAGTTGTCTTTACTCCTTAGGCTATTTAGAGAACCATTATGATTCTTGTCTCATGTGGAGACTTATGTTTATTCTGTTTGATGGATAATTGGTTTGTTCATTGTTTAATGACTTTGTTGTCGTCGTTAAAGGTAAATGGTGAACTGGTAGTTGGTGTTGGCCCTTGTTGGGATGAACCCCTGATTGGGTTTGGGAAAGTTTTGTGTTATCGTCAATTATGTTCTTCATGTTGATGGATGATAATAATTATTCATCTGATTGTTAATTGTCATGTGTGGATTGGAGTAATTTATGGGAAGATGCTGTCGAGATTGGTAATTTTTTGTAGAGTTAGCAATATTCCAAACCTGGTTGAGTTGGGGTGTTACAGGGCTGCCCGGCATGATCCGAATATTTGGGTTGTGCTTGGGTCGGTACGACCCAAACTGATTCACGAATTAGTAATTTGTGTTTTTCGTTATCTTTCATTACTTGGATGAATTTTGGTTTTACATGAAAGTTGTAGATAATTTCGAGATGCATTCTTTATATATATATATAGACAACCTTTTCATTTGAGCAACGCATGAAATTATAAAAAATATTTAGCCCGCTGGCTGTTTTGGAAACCACCTCACACATTTCGGTAATTTGCATTTTTTCAAGGTATTCCGCTGCTCAAATGAATTTAAGTTCTACGCAAAAGTTGTAAATAATTGAGACACATATTTTTCGTATATACAATGTTTTTATTTGAGCAATGCGTGAATTTATAAAAATTATTTAGTGCGCTGGCTGTTTTAGAACCCACGTCACCCATTTCGGTAATTCACATTTTTCGAGATATTCCGCTGCTCAGATGAATTTATCTTATACATTAAAGTTGTAGAAAATTTCGAGATGCATCTTTTCTGTATAGACAACCTTTCCATTTAAGCAACCTACAAATTTATAAAAAAAACATTTATCTCTCTGTTTTATCGGACGTGTCATGCTCGGGCTGGCCCGGCCCAATAGCGGCCCATTGGGCTTTTGTGCCGTGCCGTGCCTGGCTTTTGGTCGTCCGTGCCGGGCCGGCACGACCCGATCAACACTTCGGGCAGGGCCTAATTCCCAGGACTACCCGTAAGGAAACGATGAAATTCATGCTCTGGCCTTTGCTGGTTGGATCATGGCAGCGGTGGCACGCTTGCGTGTCATTTCCTTCTTTGAGGCGTTGCTTTTGGAGGACCCTCTCGTGATCTAAGTGTTGCTATGATGGGGCTTGATTTTGAAGACTTTGTTCTGGTGTAGTTTGCTTCGGCGTGATATTTGTTGTCATGTCGTTTTTTTCTTTAATAATTTTAGGCTGTGTGCATCTTAGCTATGCAGAGGCCGGAAGTGGTCTTAGTGTGATTGTATCTTTTTGATGTAATTGTCTAAGATCAATAAAGCTTTCATTATCTAACTGTATGAGCTAAACCAAGCTGGTTGGAGCCAGGCTGTGATGATGCAAATGGTTGTTGTTTGGTTAGCTGTATGCGATTGTACAGTCTACATAGAGATGTTGTTTGGTTAACTACACTAAGAAGAGAATGGTATGGAGAAATTCAAAAGAGGGATGAAACATATTAAAAACAAATTCTAGAAAATCAAAATAACAAAAAAATCAAATACGAAAATAAAAAATTCAAAAGAAAGTCTCATAAATAAATAAATTCAAAAATGAAAATTTTAAACTTTTGAAACTTATATGGAAAGTGTGGTCTAGTTTTGTTTGAAAAAAAATTAAGAACTCATTTTTTAAATCGGTTCGTTAATCGAAAATATTAATCAAAAGATATTAAAAATGAATCAAATGCGTTGCCCACATTGCTGCATGTGGTTGCGTTGCTGCATGCAGCTCTGGGGAAATGCCCAATTTGGCCATATCTCCAGAGCCTGGTCCGAAAGGGGTAATTGCATCTGGAGAGGCTGGTTCACATGGGTGAGAAGATAACCAAACACAAGGCAACCAAACAACCTATTATCTACCTTGCTTAGTATTTATCATTATCATCATAATCATATCTCAATGTTTCCAAGGAAACTTCTGCAAAAGCGGGGTGGGAGAGGGTTGGTATATGCAACCTTACCTCTGAGATTAAATTTTAGTATCCATAAAGAACCAATTAAATTTGGAATCTCGGGGGTTATTCCTGGTAGCCGTTAATCTAAGCTTTTCCATTCCCCCAAATTTTGTACCTGTCATGCATTGTCTTTTGGTTGATCCCACATATACACGTATTTTTCCTCTTGTCATGCTAAAAGCTCAGCTTATAGACAATTTTAGTTCTTCATGTTAACGCCTGAACATTTGGTTTCTAGATAGCCATTGGACATTATAACTTTGTCTAAGCGAGGTCAAAGCCAACCATATAGAGAAAGATGCTTTAAGATTGCTTATCCTAAAGCCAACCATATAGCTATGTTTAACCCTTGGGTGATTGGAAAAAATTATTCTTCATATGCAACTTTCTTGTATTTCCTATTTAAAAGGGGTCCCATCCTACTATAAAATACGATGAGTGACACTTCAATCGGTTGTTTGGAGCAATTTGACATTAAATTGGATGGCATTGACATATATTACATTGTGCACGTGAATTTCTCCCACCAGTGACATTCCAGGCATTTTTTTTATTTATCAATTTTCCTCCTTTTCCTCTATCTCCCATTCATTTTTGTATTTTCTCTCTCCTCCCGACATCATGTACCGACATGTCAGTCTCTAATCTTCATCTTCTTCCTCACCGCGCCTCGCCTTGTCGTCGCCACGCTAGTGAGGAAGAAGATGAAGATTAGAGGCTGACATGTGGGTCCATGATGTCAGGAGGAGAGAGAAAATAAAAAAATGAATGGGAAAATAGAGGAAAAGGAGGAAAAAATGATTAAAAAAAATGTCTAAAATGTCACTGGTGGGAGAAATTCGCGTGCATGGGGTCATTTATGTTAAGTCCATCCAATTTAATGTCAAAATGTCAAATTGCTTCATGGAGTCGAATTAAGTGTCATGCATCATATTTTCCTAGTTCTACTTTAAATTCCACATCACTCCATTGAGCTATTTTAGGATGATCCATCGAGGTAGGCTCGATATTTGTCAGCATCAATGATTATTGCTAGAACTAGGTGAAACCCCGCACGTTGCTGCGGTAAATGCGTAAGCACATGTTGAAGAGATAGGTGAATTAGCCATATTTCAAATGTATGTATCAGTAGCATCTTATTTTAAGAGGACATTTTGTAATGTATGATGAAGGGTAAAAGTGTAGTGCAACTAAATATTTATCATTCTACAGTATTACCATGCCCTCTCTGGGTATACTAATTTACTAAAACAAAAGGGGACAGCCATCGCACATTGAAATGCAATTTCGTACAATAACATACCATCTGCAAGAATATGAGTCCCAAGCAAGTCACTAATCATTAAAATAAAGCAGAAGCCTAGGTTTTAAAAAATAAAATGCATTGCAAAATCATAAACAGACATATATGATAAATGTGTTTGCATACGCAAAACAAATCATAAGGAAAAATAATAAGATGATATACCAAAGTCGTTTTTAAGCAAAAGGAATGGTACTGATCTTACACAATAGCTAAGTTACATGATTAATTAATGTCTAGCTTTGAAAAAAAAACGAAGTGAATAAATAAGTTAAGTTAATTAAATAGATTATCTTCCCAACACAAATGAACTACTTCCATCGTAAACTGTATTATTTGGAAAATATTGATAAAATCTGACATATATTGAATCTGTTCTGTTTAATTAGCTGAATGACCTTTATGAAGATGACAATCTGAATCACCTTTATGAAGATGACAAAGTGTATACTTCACCAAAAAAATTGAGGAAAGAGCTGATGTAAACGAAAGGGGGAACTTGTGAATTGCAAAGATACGTATGTATGCACATGAAATGTTCAAAAAATGGAATGATTGGATAACAACTAAAAGAGTGATTCAAGCTAATACATTTCTTTTTGGGAAAGATAAAATTATCCATATTTAAGTCTTCATTAATATATTGAGAGCCTTCTTCTATGGACCAAATACTAATTTCATAATTTTCCCAGGGCGTGGAGAGTTTCTAATATTTCCTACAATTTTCTAGGAATTTTCTGAGGTGATCTGCTATTTTTAATTAGTAAATACTAAAGTAATCACATTATTAACATTATTAATTTTATATAGATAGAACCTTCCAGGGAGCTGGGCCCTGGTAGGCCGCTCGGTTGGGCCGTCAGGGAGTGGGCCATGGCAATGGGCCGTAATTTTATCCCCGACAGGAGAGCTTCAGGGGTTCACAAGGATGCTCATCGTGGCCTTGGAACAGACGGAACGGCTCTGGTTCGACCGGAGGCAGAGGAGGCGGCGGCGCGGCAGGTGGGAGGCGGAGAGGAGGAGGAGGCGCGGTGGAGGTGGCAGGCCGGAGCGGCGCGGGCCGGAGCTGGGCGGCGCGGGCCGGAGCGGGGAGGAGGAGGCCGGAGCGGCGCGGGGTGGGAGGCGGCGCGGGGAGGAGGGGAGGCGGCGTTGGCCAGGATGGAAAATGGACGGCCAGTATGGATTTGCACTGTAGCGTGAACAGTGCAACAGTACCAGGGACGTGTCACGCCGGGAGGAGGAGGCCGTACCTCACCGCTTTTAAAGATAAGGATGGATAATTCTCTCCAGAACTCATCTATGTAGGCGGTGGAAGATTGGTAGTTGGATTCAATCTGGTTCCTTCCCTAGAACTTTTTTTCCCTGCGATATGATTCGGTTTGGAGAATATGAAAATCTCGATAAGTGTATATTAATTCATGGGGATTGACTTCCTCTCAGACAACTGCCTAGCCATTGTTCTGCACAGGTGATTTTCTAGACCGTCGGATTCAGATCCAACGGCCCAGATCTATCCTCCTCTCTTTTCTTCCCCTCCCTCTCCCTAGATTTCTTCGCTCTCCCCGCGTCTCCCTATCCCCTACGCATGCATCCTCCTTCTCCACCCCTGCCGCCGCCTTGGCCGGCGGCGCCCTCGTCGCCGACAGCTCCGCCCCAACTCCCTCCTGCCGCCGTACTGCCCCGCCCACCCCAACCCTGCTGGCACCTTCACCCCGCCACCGCCGCCCAACCGCCTTCACCCCTGCCACGGCTTTGGTGGCGCCTTTGCTGCCTTCGTCCTCATTTCATCCCCAACCAATCGCCAGGCTGGCCATCCCTCTAAACCCTACGGTGAACCCAAGCCCTAAATCAACGGCAATCCCAAAACCGAACCCTAACCCAGCGTCTCATGGCAGCCGAGGGGACCGGACGACGCCGGTGGCACTAGCGAGGAAGAAGATGGCGGCGCGAAGGAGGTGCTCTCCCCCTCTTGCCCTCTCCCCCCAGAAAAATGCCTATGCCGGAGGAAGGAGAGACAACCGCCTGAGCAATTGAATTGTCCGCTCAGATGGTTGTCAATGAGCAAATCCGTAATTTATGTTATTCAATTTTTATATATTTTTTCTGTTGCTCGGTGCCGCTGGTGTGAGCATTTTCGGCCTAGTCCCCGGTGGTTTTTTTGGTCTTCCGGTGACCCTCCGACGTGACCTGACCGTCGCGCTGCCGAACCGAGCAAACCCCACGCCTCTCTCATGTTGTTTCGAAATCACATCACTGTTCAGCTCCCACATAATAACAGATGCGGTGGCCTAGCTATAGTTCTAAAAAAACGAAATAGCGGCAGCCTAGACAGATAATCTAATCATTCCTACAGAATAAAATGATACTCCGTATTATGATATGGTACTACTGTTCTTTTAACTTACCAGGAGAACACGAAAGCTTATTCAATCGTCAATGCTCAAACCTCAACGCTGAATAATGTGGACTCGAATGAATTATGAATGTACCAAGACTACCAACTAACACGAAAGATTGTTTATACTGGTACGATTTGTATTCGTATAACTTCGTATAATGTATGCTATACGAAGTTATTACGTAGTAAATACTAAAGTAGCATGCAAACCGTGGCTACTTTTTTCTCATTACCGCGAGCGCATGCGCTGGGCTGGGCCGGGGCGGCGTCCGACGCGCGAGCGCAGCGTCGGACGTCCGTCCCCAAGTCCGATCCATATTATATTTTGATGGAAGGGTTATAATATTTAGCTTATCTCCAATCACTTTTAAACTTTTTTGGTTTTTATTTGGTTCTTTTGGCACACGTGTTGCAAAACCTTGCCTCTCAAAACAAAATAGCAACATTTAATTTTTATTTTTTTCCTTAAAGCCCATAAATTTTAAAAATTAATGTATATGTCAGTTCAAACCAAACTGCCCTTTTGCCGTAAGAAAAGAGTAAAATTTTATTACTAATTATTCGATGTTTAGGTGATGGAGTAGAACAACCTAAATATGGGACGGTAAAAACTCTTCCCCTAAATTTAGGGATCTAGTCGAGTACCTTAGAGGTGTCTTGTCGCTTCATGACCACGCCCTTGTGTCACTCATTTGTACCACCATGTGCTCTAACTCATATTTGGCCTCGTTGCACATGCTCTAGCATACTTCCAAGACCTCATCTGTGCCACCCCATGCTCTTCCTCATCGTTGTTGTAACACTCAACATGTGTTGTGAATACCATGTGGCCTATGTGATTGGTTGTGGTGAAATAGTATTACTTTGTAAGTCTACAAAGAGTTGTACATGTATATAATACAGATACACCTAAACATAGCACATAGGGTTAACCCTTTTAAGCAAAGCGAGGTCAACTGTTAAATAGTAGTTATATGCCTACATGGATTAGCCCCTTAGGCTCTAAGCAAATTTGGGCATAGTTATTAAAGATCGTAGCAAAGCATCAATCCTCACTTTGCTGACACATATGAGCTTAGTGGTGCTGGCATATGGCAAATGACACATGTAGGCATGTGGGCTTAGAGTAGTCACGCAACATAGTATAGGTTGACACTAGACACACGGAACGTATACAAGAGGATTGTGGACATCTATTGTATGTATTGTATGCTGACGAGTTTGTCAGCCTATTAGGTGGGGTGAGTGTAATACCTGACCAATTATGATGTGTCATGTCCTCTATGATTGGTTGTGGTGAAATAGTATCAACCTTAGAAGTCTAGAGAGTATTGCACAAATATATAATGCTAGATAGAAAATAAACATAGCACTTTAGGTTAATGTTTTGGTTCTACACTGTTGACACAAAAAATGAGCTTTTGCGAACACACGTGCGGAAGCGTCAACTCTGGGATTGCGTCGCAACCAAGGACCAAGCGCCTAGCTCGACCTGACCCGAAAAAACCTGGCCTGACCCGGCCCAACTAGTGCACCGGGTTGGGTCGGGCCTCGATTTGACGCCCGACCGTCGGGTCGGGTTTGGCTGAAAAATTGAAAAATCAATCGTGTGGGTTCAGGTTTTGGGTTTCGGACTGAGTTTGGGTCCGAATTTTTGACCCGGTGCATCGGGTCGAGTCGGGCTCGAGCCGACTGATTTTTGGTCGGGTTTTTTAAAACCCGACCCGAACCCGACTGAAAGGATCGCTAAGCCGCCTAGAGGGGGGGTGAATAGGCGAATAAAACGAAATTGCGGAATTAATAAAGTCAAACAGTGACCAGCACGTCGGATGTTCTGATGGAGATCGGATGTTCCGACCTGATCCAGTAACCCCTGCGTCGGATGTTCTGATCTGGTCGGATGTTCTGGATTTGTAAAAAACCTGCAGTAAAAACCGATTTCTCGCAAAACCAAGGTTAGATCTATTCAAGAATATTCAGAACAGGTCAACACCAATAGTAAAAACAACAAATCAAGATAAAGACGAAAACACAACGATTTTTTGTTTACCGATGTTCGGATCTTTGAAGGAAGATCCTACTCACCGTTAGGGAAGGCACAAAGCCCGGATCACCAAGACCCTAATCCCCTCCCGGCGAAGCACACAGCACTCACCGACGATCACTAGTTGAATCATTTTCCTTGCGGAGGTAGATTCACACCTTCACAAACTCCGGAGACACACCACACAAAGATCGGTGGCTCACCGGTGACACATAGCCGTCTAGGAGCCCTTCAAGCCTCCAAGAGTAACAAATGCGATGAAGAAATTAGAAATCGCTAAGTGCTCAAGAATTGGATGACTCTAATTCGTGGAGCACTTGGGTGCCTTGATCTCTCTAGATCTAGATCTCACAAGATGAACAAGAGAGAGAGACAAAGGCTAAAGCTTTGAGTGATGATGAACAGGATGTATTAGGTTCAAATCAAGGGATCAGTAACCTTTTGGCAGGTATTAGGGAAGGCTTTAAATAGGGAATCCCGAAAACTAGCCGTTGCTGCAGAAAATCCCGCATCGGATGTTCCAACCCCATCGGATGTTCCGATAGCCATTTCCGACCCGCGTCGGATGTTCCGATGGACTGCTCACTGGATGGCGTTGAAAAACTGGTAGGCTGGTTCACCATCGGATGTTCCGACCCTTGTCGGATGTTCTGATGGTATAGGTTCTGTATGGAGTGTATTTGGAGTGGAAAACTCACATGAATTTTGAGATACTCATTTTGAGCACTTAGGAACCTTTATATGCTTCTCCATTGCATCCCATTTTATAGTACGGCATCCCTATGACTCAATAAATAAAGATTTACAAATAATTACTAGTCTTGATGCCTTCTTTCAATATATCCACTTTTGAGGGGTACACCACCACATTTAAACATGTACTTAAAGAATTTAACCTGTATAACATCTGTGTACAATTCTCCAATAGAAATATTAGCTCTGTAATTGTTAATCATTAATCACCAAAATTACTTAGGGCCTAGATGCACTTTCACCGACAAATGTTCATGTCTATTATATGTGAATCTGGGTTAGTATGTTACGTGAAACAATCACCCTATGCTCCAGCGTGCCATCTTGAGCTCAAACATGTTGGTCCATCTTCTGCATCCTCTCCATGTGTGTCTATGTCCCAAGCAAATCCACAAGATGGTGCTTTGTGTTGGACTTGAGTTTGGAGATCGATGATACGACAACATCCGGTCGTGCTTTCCCAAGCATAGGCTTATGCATCATGATGACATCCTTTCTTCCTTAGAAGTTGTTCATCATGCCATCACACTATGCTATGCCTTGTGCCCTTGTTGCCACCACCTTTGCACTTTGTTGCCTAATCCCATGGCCGCTAGACCTAGATCTAGTGTTGTCTCGTATCGTCGGGCTTCCTAGAGGTGTCCCTCATGCTTGGTCGTGGCCTATCTAAGCTCCGTCATGGGTTGTCTCTACCACCCACAAGCTCTATCAATCTCTTTTAAACACCACTGGCCTCATCGAAATACGCCAGTTTCATAGGATTCTTATGTTTCCCTCATGGATACAATACTATATTTGTAGTGGTTAGGCTTGGCTTTGCCTCCTCCAAACAACCAAATGGGCCCTTTTGGGATGTTTCGGGCACTCTCTAAATCATGCTATAATTGCTTGCAAGGCAAAAAGCTCAAATATATTTGCATTTAATGTATGCCTTGTTCTGTATTCGTGGCCAATAAATATTATCTAAAATTGTATTTGTAGAAAAAAAGTGGGAGACCTCCCTTCGCCAATATCCCTCCCTAGCTACTGTTGTCACTAAAGTGGAGGCGATGTTGGTGGGCCCTTCTTCTTCCCTTCTTTCCCTCTCGAGTTGTGTCGCCGACGGTGGTTCGTCCTTTTAAGATGGTGTGGATTCGACGTGGTGGTAGGTGGTTGCTACAAGACACCTCGAGGACGGTTATGACTTCCTCGCCGGCACGTTCCCAGAGTTGGTTGGCAGTGGGTCTTCTTGATCGGCAGTGTGGTGCTTGGGTCCGGAGGCAGGGTGGTCAGATTCGACGTGGTGGTTGGTGAGTCTGGCGAGACACGACCTACAGGACGACGACGACTACCTTGCCGGTGTGTTTCTAGAGGCCTCCTTGTCGGCTCCCCCCGTTGGATTTCTCAACGGTTTGAGTCGCCCTCGCAACCTCTTGGCCCCTGGAGCAACTTTGGCTCCTCCCCTACTCTCACGGGTTGCCCAACGGCCTCATGGTAGCTAGGCAAGCGACGGTTGATCACCATCTCATAGGTGGTGGTACGACGGTGTGGTCTTGGCAGTAGTGGTCGATGACATTCCCTTTGATGCCAAGAAGCCGCTGCCTTGACAGTTATGGACTTCATGTCTACAAACTAGCATGTTATCCCATTTCTCAGTGTGGCTAATAGGGTGAGGCTTCTCCGAGCGATAACCCTACCCAGTGTCTCCGGTAGGGTTGACAATGGCGAAGCTGGCCTATAGACGCCATTCCTCTCGTTGATGTCATTGTCGTGGCATCCCGACCCCTAAGGTTTACGTGCGAGAAAATGCAGTCTTAGTTGCAGGCATGCAGCGGTGGCAATATTGTTGTATTGCCGTGTTACCTTGTTTCCTTTTGTTCTATTGGTTGGTCGTGAACTAGTGTGGCATGGGTGTGACGATTGCTAGCCAAGCTGGCGTTGCTAGATTCGTGGTAGCCACTGTTGGTTAGTTGACCTGTTGATCACCGACATTGTGTAGTTTGGTTGGACGATGGTGGTAATGTTTGGTTTTAGGTTAAGTTGATAGCGTTGTGCTGCGGTGTGGTCTTGATGCTCTGGACCATTGTTTTTTTATTTTCTTGTATTTACTTCTCCTTTAATGAATTGACAAAGCCCTTGCCCTTTCAAAAAGAGATAATGTATTAGTATCCAACATAATTTTTTGAGTATCCGTATTGAATCTCGTATAACTTCGTATAATGTATGCTATACGAAGTTATTACGGCTCAAACCTCAACGCTGAATAATGTGGACTCGAATGAATTATAAATGTACCAAGACTACCAACTAACACGAAAGATTGTTTATAGTGGTACGATTTGTATGCTTTAGTATTACTATACGTAGAACTATTGATTAAATAACTAGTTAGATGTATCCAATCTGACACACCTACCAATCCAAGCCCAAGAGTTCCTCTAGAATTCCGTCTCCTGGAGCTAAATTTGAGGTTTTCTAGGGGAGTGGAACATTTTAATTATGCTCGATGAAATATTATATTTTGATGGAAGGGTTATAATATTTAGCTTATCTCCAATCACTTTTAAACTTTTTTGGTTTTTATTTGGTTCTTTTGGCACACGTGTTGCAAAACCTTGCCTCTCAAAACAAAATAGCAACATTTAATTTTTATTTTTTTCCTTAAAGCCCATAAATTTTAAAAATTAATGTATATCATTAAAGTTTGGAAAAATTTCAGTTCAAACCAAACTGCCCTTTTGCCGTAAGAAGAGAGTAAAATTTTATTACTAATTATTTGATGTTTAGGTGATGGAGTAGAACAACCTAAATATGGGACGGTAAAAACTCTTCCCCTAAATTTAGGGATCTAGTCGAGTACCTTAGAGGTGTCTTGTCGCTTCATGACCTCGCCCTTGTGTCACTCATTTGTACCACCATGTGCTCTAACTCATATTTGGCCTCATTGCACAAGCTCTAGCATACTTCCAAGACCTCATCTGTGCCACCCCATGCTCTCCCTCATCATTGTTGTAACACTCAACATGTGTTGTGAATACCATGTGGCCTATGTGATTGGTTGTGGTGAAATAGTATTACTTTGTAAGTCTACAAAGAGGGTAATGCTAATGATTATGTGTTAATGAGCTTATGTGTGTTGTATCACTTGTATGCTTATGCATGAATGCATGATTACATGAATCACATAATGTCAAGGTTAATTGGTGATAACTGATATACTGATGTGATATGGCCTATTTTGTTGATTGCTTTAATTGAACTCTGGACATATAGTTTGAGGGGTTATATGTTTCGACAAATATCCGTGATCGTATTCGATTTGACCCGAATCCGCTCTGTATCCGTATCCAGCATTTCCCGTATCCGTATCCGTAACCGAGCTATCCGTATCCGTATCCGGTTCCGAGAAAAACTATACGGTAAGGATATGGTTTAGCCATTATCCGATCCAACCTGTTTTCACCCCTAGGCACCACCAAGCGGATTACCTTGCTGGGGTACTGGATTCAGGCGCCTCTGGGGGCATTGGCTACCAAAGTGGCCCATCTGCTGACAATTGTAATAGCGAATAATTGACAAGTCCACCTGTTGTTGGCCTAGAATAGCTGAGCGTTTTTTTTTTGAGATAAACAGCACTTTATAGATTAGGAAACCTCAGTAGAAAGTACTTCCCGGATGCATTCCGGGATTACATTTCGAGTGATCAAACAACCAGAGTGTTCAGAGGCTTTAGCTAGACAATGTGCTGCTACATTGGACAACCGGTACACATGCTTAAAAAAGCAGGAATGGACGGAATGTTGTGCTGGCGCATTGGGACTGAATGCCTGAGTTGGAGCGCTCTGCTGGACAGGGGCAGCTGGACGAGACTGGTACGGTACAAAGCGAGGCCTCGAACTGCTGGCTTGCTGCTGGGCTTGGAACTCTCTCTTTCTTGCATTTATTTTCCTCTGAGCATTCTCTTGCACTAGGGCTTTATCCACTACATTTTGAAAGTTGTCCATGCTAAGCAAAAGGATTGACGCCTTAAGGTACAGGCTAAACCCACTCGCAAAGTGGTGGGTCTTTTCAGCCTCATTCTTTAACTCATCCTCTATGGCATAGCGGGAGAGTAGGATGAACTTGTTCAGATACTCATTAACTGTCATGGTACCTTGCTTGAGCTTTTAGTATCCACCCCTCTTGAGTTCTATCTGACCTTCACTACTGCGGATCGGAGCTTCACAAGCGGCCCATCACAAGCGGCTCGCTTTAACCCGCTTGCGACCCGATCGCCACAAGCGGTTCGTGGCCAACGGGTGGGAGGGTGGCGGGAAAGGGCATATGCAAGCGGTTCGTGATACAAACCGCTTGCAGATATAGCACACTGTAAGCGGTTCGTATCACCAACCGCTTACAGAGTATTTCAAGCGGTTGGTGATACGAACCGCTTACAGTGTGCTATCTCTGCAAGCGGTTTGTATCACGAACCGCTTGCATATGCCCTTTCCCGCCACCCTCCCACCCGTTGGCCACGAACCGCTTGTGGCGATCGAGTCGCAAGCGGGTTAAAGCGAGCCGCTTGTGATGGGCCGCTTGTGAAGCTCCGATCCGCAGTAGTGTGTGTTTTCCATTTTAAACACTTCTGTATAAGGTTTGGTGTACTTTCAATTGGTTGTATATGTCTATGGCGTAGAGTCTCGAAATTTTTTCATTATCCAAAGAAAATACATAATTATCTGGCCTGCTCGGATATATAGACACCTAAGCCTAAGCTGTCAGTTTCATCTTATCGACATAAACGTACGTTGATGAGTTCGCAATGGGCTAAATAAATAAACAAATGTATTACAATATTTCAGAACTGTTTTATTGAATTTTTTTACCATTTCTGGTATTTAAGGGGCGAAAAAAAGTTGGCATGCTCTAATTTGATCATGTTCGAAGGTAGCATGTCTCGATCGTTGCACGTTGCTCGAAAAAAACCACGATATTTATTTTTGTTAAGATATGCGGCAATGTAAGATCACGAACGACACTAGAAGACACGATGTTTGATAACGCAGTTCAGCTTTCGCCTACATCTGTGAGCTCTGATTATATGCGCTCCTCCCCAATCCATAATACTCCAGCACACTGGCTGACCTTATCACGACCACATGCTGGTCGCTGACCTCCTCTTACCTATGCTACTATTATGAAGTCGTTCACCTGGTTAAACCAGGGCTGCCTCCCTTTATATAGTGGAGGCCTGATTAGAGTCCGACTCCAATTCTAATCCAACCCTGTACAACACAGAGTCCATATAACCTACTTGTACACATATTCGACACAAAATCTAAAAAACTCCACCTTGGAGAATATGACCATCTCCACCTTTAAGTCATTCCAGCGTTTTGCACGAACCCTTTACGTGAACTCTAGTTTTCCTCAACCAGGCTTCCGAGCCCGCCACCACGCACCACGTGATTCGTGCATGGTAAAACATGCCGCATCCTGGCCATCTGTATCTACATCACGGCTTTCCCTCAGTGACATGATAACATGATACAGTTCCTCCTGTGCAACATCCGGTCGCATCACTGCTCCCGCAGTTTCAATCTATCCGACATCCTTCCTCGCCTGTCGGTTTGATCGCAAACGCCAAGGTCGTCGGCGTCGCCTGCCGACCTCGCTGGCTACTCTGTCAGCCCGATGGCCACGTCTGGTCAATCCCTGCCAACGGTGGCCCATGGAACGGTTCAAGCCTCCTGTCCGAAGTGTTCGACACCACCGATCGAATTGTCGATCGCCGCCATGCTCCACCTTGCACCGATAGGGCATTTTCTACGGCGCCCGTGTATGCATAAACCTCGTGTATCCGCTAGATCTTTCGCATGGCCAACCTCACCATGTAAGCTCTAATACCACTTGTTAGAATTTGCGCCGATGCAAGATCACGAATGACATCAGGAGATACGATGTTTGGTAGCGCACTTCGGCTTACGCCTACCTCTGCAAGGCTCTGACTATGGGCGCTCCTCCCCAAACCATAATACCGCAACATACCGGTTGCACAGGTCATAGCCACATACCGGCCGCTGACCTCCTCAGGCCTATACTACTATCATGCAGTCATTCACCTGGTTACAGCAGGACTGCCTCCCTTTATATAGTGGAGGCCTGGTTAAAGTCCGACTCCAATTCTAAATCAATCCTGTACAACACAAAGTCTATGTAACCTACTTGTACACATAATCGACACAAAATCTAACAAACTCCACCTTGGATAATACGACGTTCTCCACCTTGAAATCATTACAACGTCTTGTACAAACCCTCTACCCGAACTCTGGTTGACTCAAGCAGGCTTCCTAGCCAGGTTCGTGCCTTTTGGAACAAATGACACCGACCTTGCAAAAACACGCTTAGTAGCTCCACCAGCAACAGTAGCCCTTTCTATTATGAGAATCTCAGGACTGTCGCCTCCAGAGTCACATGAGCATATTGCCATATTAGCGTCTGCTCCTTCCTTTTGTCAGCGTCATCTTGCCGACCACGGTTTACACCGTCTCGATACGTCCGCCATTTAGAATAGATCCCTGGTCTTATCTCCATAATCCGTTCTCCATCTTAAATAGATTACCGTCATGACCGCTTAATCCGCTTACCTCTAGGCGCAAATCGCTGCTGACTTCACCATTAGCCAGTCTGATCTCTCTGGTCAAATCATCTCACAACCTTCCCGAACGTCTCCCTTCAGAACCGACCTGATTATGTAGTCCCGAACACCGCTCACATCGGCCGCCTTTTTGTTCGACAGATCTGAGTTCTTCTCGTACCGAAGAACAATCTTCTGCTCCTCCTTTGGATATTTGTTTGACTCCTCTTGGATCTGCACCTCTAGATCAAATCTTTAAACCCTCATGCAGGGTTCCCATCCCGCCACCGTGCATCACATCATCCGTGCACGACAAAACATGCCGCACCCTAGCTATCCGCATCCACGACATAGCTTCGCCCTCAGTGTGGTGATGCAGCACCTCCTGTGCAACATCCGGTCGCATCACTGCTCCCGCCATTCCGATCTATCCGACATCCTTCCGCGCCTACCGGTCTGATCGCGAACGCTGAGGTCGTCGCTGTCGCCTGCCAACCTCGCCGACTACTTTGTCAGCCCGATCGCCACGTCTGGTCAATCTCTGCCAACGGTAGCACATCGAATGGTTCGAGCCTCCTGCCCGAAGTGTCCGACACCACCTATCGAATCATCGATCACCGTCATGCTCCACCTAGCGCCGATATAGCGTTTTCCGTGGTGCCTGTGTATGCATGAACTTTGTGTCTCCCCTAGATCAGCCGCATGGCCAACCTCGCCAATCAAGCTCTGATACCACTTGTTAGGATTTGCGCTGATGCAAGATCACGAACGACACTAGGAGACACGATGTTTGGTAACGAAGTTCACCTCTCAGGTTACATCTGCGAGGTCCTGATTATGGGCGCTGCTCCCCAATCTATAATACCGCAGCATACCGGCTAACCTGGTCACGATCACATGCCGGCAGCTGACCTCCTCTTGCCTATGATACTATAATGAAGTCGTTCACCTGGATACACTAGGGTTGCCTCCCTTTATATGGTGGAGGCCTGCCTAGTTCTAGCTCTAAATCAACACTGTACAACACAGAATCCATGTAACTTGCTTTTACACATATTCTACACAAAATTTCTAACAATTTTATCTGAATTGTTAAGTCATTAATTCTTTTATCAAGTTAAAATAGCAATCCCACACTTCCAGAAAATAATTAAAGTTGAAATATATCCTCAAAAACTTAAAAAATACACCAATTTTTTTGAAAATTTGATTTGGTGATTCTTGGAATAAATTTGTATTATTTTCAGTTGAAATATTTACTCTAAAATAGCTGAGAGATGTGAAAATTGTTGTATGTATTTGGGGGATGAACTGTTGAGAGTCCCCTACCCTTAACACCCAGTAAATAGGCTCGTAGGCCGAGCCTGTCTTCCCAGGTGCTCGGGCGCTAACTCTTGATGGCATTTATTGAACTGTCAAGATGCCTCAATCCCTTCCTTTGAAAGTTTAAGGGGCTATTTAGTTCGCTGCCTAAGATAGCCACGTCTAAGAAGGGAGGCCACACAGAGGGAGGCCGGCGTCTAGGAGGGAAGATACGTCAGGGAGCGATGCCGCGTTAAAGAGGGAAGCCGCGCCAGGGAGGGAGGCCGCGCCAGGGAGGGAGGCTGGGCGAGGAGGGAGGCCGCGCCAGGGAGGGAGGCTGGCCGGGGAGGGAGGTCGACGTCAGGGAGGATGGCTGCGCGGGGGAAGGAGGCCAGCCGTGATGCTTGCGGTGGTAGCTTAGTCAATTTTTACACCGTGCAACCAAACGATATTCATAATACTTTGCGTAGCCTAATACTAGGAACTAAACATCATCTAATAATAGTCAAGTTAGTCATGTCACAAGTGTGATGGACTACTAACATTGAACGTGGTATGTTTAGGTGCGAACCAAACAACCTTTAAAATTTTGAAACGTCAACATGTGCTATGAAACCAATGCACGTACGATAGCCTGCTGTGGAACGTCAACAATACCTTACGTTGTTGCCTTCTGTCAGCCATGGGATTAGCTAGTCGCGACAATAGACTTGATGACCTATATATGGTGTACTCCTTTTGTTTTTTTATTTGACGATTTTGACTTTTCGGTACGCTTTTAACCATTCGTTTTATTCAAAAAATTAGTGCAAACATGTGAAAATATAAGTCATGCTTAAAATAACGTTAATGATAAAACAAAACACAACAAAATAAATGTTATTTACATATTTTTTGAATAATCGAATGATCAAACACGTGTCCAAAAATTAAAAGCGTCAAATAAAAAAGATCGGAGAAAGAGTACGTGACTGTCTCAACGTGGCCATTGGGAGGATCGTGGGTGCTGGATGGTTTAAAGCTAGCAGTCAAGAGATGCTGCTGGTGATCGCAATTTGTGTGTTGTTTCCTATAGTGATCGAATAATTATTTTTCTATATTCTTTCTATTTATCAGTCCTATAGAAACAACTAGTATATTGTTTCGGTTGAAATTTCTTCCTGTTTATTTCTCTTGTCGTAGGATAGAGAGATCGTTCCTTACGACCATGCTCTTTTGTCATCGTTAATTATATATTCTCCACCCCAACCATCACTACGTTAAAACCACATAATGAAAACATCACATAGGTCACTGGTCCGTTGGAACCATCACTAAAAGTACCATTAGTGACGGGTCCTATAAGGTCTATCGCTTATGTAGTATCAGACAGGGACAACCATACCTATGACAAGTTACAAGTGACGGTTGTTAACTGAACCCGTCACTTGTTACAATAGTGACGGTATGAAATATTGACCATCACCTATTCTAGCATTAACCTTGGTGATAGGTTTACCTGAGCAATTTATGAGTGAATGGTCTGTACAAGAACCGTCACTAGTATTACTGAATGGGTGATAGCTCTGCTTGAGATTCATCACTAGTATCTGCTTATAGGGCTCCCAGTTGAGACGGCTCCAACTATCACATATTACGGTGAGCCCGACACAACAATATGGGCGGCGACACGGCGATGTGATTCTATTGAGTTCCACCCTTTCCTTCTCCTCTTCCCTCATTGCCGTGGATTTGAAGCAATTTGCATCCCATCTTGATCCCTCCTTTTGCTGCTTTGTTCCTTTTTGGTAGATCAAGTAACCAAATACACATTTAAGCACTATATATGCAGGCCTCATTTTTGGTTGATTATTGTACTTTTAATTAATAGAAATGTTTATTTGTGCAATGCAGATGAACGATAGAAGTTGGATATACCTTGAGACCCGTACTTGTGCGGAGCACTTGAGCAGAGTGGAGTTGTTCTGAGTTGACTTAGCTGATATGAAAGAGAAGGGTAAAACGGCAATGTATTTTTCATGTCACAATTGCAAGAATGATAACAAATTCTTGAAATCAGACAATGTTCACGCACACTTGGTCATGCGCGGATTTAAATAGAATTATTTATGTTGGAATAAACATGGTAAAGAACGACTTAATGAAGGAGACATAGATCGGGTCCTTCATGCTGAGAAAACTGTGTATTAAGGGCTCCCACTCAGTGAACGGCAATGCATTGTTCATGTCGTGATTGCAAGAATGATAACAAATTCTTGAAATCAGACAATGTTCACGCACACTTGGTCATGCGCGGATTTAAATAGAATTATTTATGTTGGAATAAACATGGTAAAGAAGGATTTAATGAAGGAGAGATAGATCGGGTCCTTCATGCCGAGAAAACTGTGTATCAAGGGCTCCCACTCAGTGATATGGATGAGGACATATTAGGTATAAATGATAGTGGTGTTGAGGATTTGTAAAGAATGTGAATTGGATGGTGCGGGATGTGGAGCGACACGACGAGTAAAATGATGATGAGTTTGCTAAATTCCAATAAATCATGCGAGATTCGATGCGCCCCTTTATTCTAACTGTAAGGAGAGGGACACTGCTATTTGGTGCCCTCAGGCTTCTACAGTTGAAGGCAACCCACAATTGGACTGACAAGTTTAAAAGCATTGTTGTATCTATTAAGTGATATTCTACCAGAGGGGAATTTGCTACCCAAGAGTGTCTAGCCAAGAAAATAATTTGTCCTTTGGGACTGAAAATAGAAAAGATACATGCATGCAATAATGATTGTATCATGTTTCAGGGAGAGTATGCAAAGCTAAATCAATGCCCAGTTTGTGAAACCCATCGATTCAAGTATCGATATAACGATGGTGATGGACCTCCATCCTTTTTCAATATGATAATTTATCTCACCGCTCACCTAGTGAAGGAGATATTGTTTCTTGAGCCTGTATTCCTGCATCATATGTTTCCTTATGAGAGATATGGGCGTTCTCAAATCGTACGTAAGGAATCGAGCCTTTCCTGAGGAATGCATCGTGCAGGGTTACAACACGAAGGAGGTATTGGATTGGACTGTCAATTATATTAACCCAAAAAACCCAGTTGGGGTGTATGTCTTACCATGACGGGAGACTCGCAGGTGTCGGGGTTCTGGGGAAAAGGCGATAACTCTTAATCAGAAGGTATATGACCAAGCTCACTTCCCCGTGCTACAACAGATGGGAGAAGTTTTCCTATATGTTGATGAGCACAGATATACTACTTGAAGAGAATCCAGATGGGACCGAAGCTTGGGTTGCAAAGCAACATATGCAAAGGTTCACTGGTTGGTTCTGAGATCAAACAAATAATTGAGTACTCATACAAGTGTTGTACTAAAACACTTGCATCAGGCCCTATATACACAATTACAATATATCAAGGGTACGATATAAACAGATAAACATTTTACATAGTTGCCCAAGATAACAAGAGCATATACCAAAACAGTGGTATCTATGTGATTCTTATGACAACGACAGGTAGTGGGCCATGTACTATGGTCAAATAGAGGAGATTTAGGAGCTGAACTACTTGGGATTTAAGGTGGCCCTTTTTCGCTGTCGTTGGGTACAAGGGAAAAATGGCATAACTATGGACAAGTATGGGTTCACAAGTGTTGATCTCAGACAAGTCGAATATAAGTCTGAACCCTTCGTACTCGCTAAATATGATCGCCAAGTCTATTATGTGACTGACATGACAAAGTAAAAACGCAATGTGGTTCTTCCCAGGAAAAGACGGATCGTCAGAGTTGAAAATGCTGTTGATGAGGACGAGTTCAATCAATTCAATGAAATCCCTCTTTTTGGTAATGCAATCATGCGACATCTTTCACTCACTGATAAGACTCAATATTTGCGATACAACCACAGAAAGGGATACATGTCAAAAAAACAAGGCAACCGGCAAGACTGAATTTACATAGAGTGTCAAAATTTATGATATCAATGTTATTACATTCATATTACACCTTATCCCTGAATTATAGTGTCATTTATAATATCCATGTTATTATATTCATATGACAACTTATCAGCAATATTAATATTCTTGATTACATGTATTATCCACCAATTAGAGTGTTAGGCTTGAACAACATTATATCTGAACTATCTTGTCATGGTTGAACAGCATTATCCCTGAATTATAGTCATGCTTAGTAATAGGTGATGGGTAATACATCTATCCCGTCACCTAATGGTAATAGGTGATGGGTAATAGATCTAATTCATCACCTATGAGACACCACAGTCTAACCAGTTAGTTGCTTATTTGTAGACAATTGATGAAAAAAGCGCAAATTAGAAAGTTGCCCGTCAGTTTTTTTTATTAGTCAACCATTTAAAGCACAACATTATCACGGGTATACAAAACGTTGCGGAGTATGTCACAAAAGTCTTAATTGGCAATTATAAAAGGGACTTTCTTTATTGCCGCCCTCAATCTTGGTGACTCTCCCAAGTGGAAAACGGTGTGGTACCTAGACTCATTAAGACCGGTCAGATTAGGAGGCAAACCTGGAGAGCGTGATTACAGCTCTATGAAAGTACTCGATGCAAAAGTTGCCTAGTTTTGTTTGCATATTCAACTTTCCAAGCATTCAAATGTTGCAGCTAATTGATCCCTCTTCTTGCAGGTCATATGGTCAATACATTGAAGCGGTCAACACTTGGGCCAAACCGTCATCCCGCAAACTGACACACAAGATATCATTCGAGGTAAATAAATGCAACTAAAACGATTACATTTACGACTTGTATTTTCTCCCCGATGACGTTACAATATTTTTTATTCCATAGTACATCCAACAACCATCGGGAAACACTTGTGGATTCTTTGTTGCGCACAAAATGGTCCAATAGCGTACACATAAATCAACTATGCTGAAGCAAGTAGAGCACATATATAGTTATATTTTTAGCACGAATGATATATTTCTTCAAAGTTAAAGTGAAAATGGTTGGATATAGTTCATGAAGGATTATGTGAATGTTCCGGTCGACAGCGTTGCGCTCTCGGTGATTTAACAATGGATCGCCACATTTTTGGTGTCCGAAGCCACTAACCCAAAAGGTGAGTTCCATGTCGACTTAATGTAGGATGATATAAGAGCTATCTTGACATTATCTTGTGGATTTGTACATGCATTATTGATTGCAACATGCATATATATAACTTGGGAATGTGTACTTATGGTTTGTTATGCAAATATATTTTTTTTTAAATTTGTGAATGTATTCTGTGGTGTACATGTGTACTGCATGCCTTGGGGCACATGACACTAGTGACGAGTCAAACTAAAATTTGTCACTGTTACAACACAAATGGTGATGAGTGGACATTTTATCTGTCACTTATCCATGTTATAGATAATCTTTGGGGTTCTCTGAGAGGCGAAGATAACTGACTTACTCTATCTAACATTGTCACTTATCTTATTACCACCTGTGACGAGTGGTAATATAATCCATCACTTATATAATTATCATGGGTGGCTGGTTTAACTTTGTACGTCACTTATGTTATTACTTATGTTATTATCATGGGTGATGGGTAGTAATTTTGTTTGTCCCTTATCTTATTATTATGGGTGACGGATGTGAAATTTACCCGTCATTTATACGTGTCATGAGTAACCTAGCTAGGGTGCCTCTGGGAAGCAAAGATAAGTGACGGATAGTATACCAACTGGTCACGTATTATATAGATTAGTGATAAGTGTACTAGTCACTAATGGTTGTTGTAACCTGTCATTAATACGTGGTTTTAATATAATGCATCCATCTTGCTCCAGTATATATGATGCTAGTGGCGGCCGGCTAGCTGTATCATTAAATAGATCTGATCGGCTGAATGATTACACTCATATATCATTGGTCAACTTGCTGTATCATAGCTAGGCCTAATTAGTTATACATATATTGAGAGCGATAAACATGCACGACCATTCATTTGTACGTTGTGGCATAGAAATTCATTGGCAGTTATGATTACCGATGGCGATATTCGTATATGCTGTGTCAATTTGAAGGGACAACACGGAGTAAATAACAGTAATTTCCATCTGTTTAATTATAGAAAGACAAGCTTGGACGTACATATAAAAGCATGTACAATGGTTGAGACAATAGTTGTCTGTAACTATTTCCATATCACCTGGAGATAACATTAGAGATGGTTTAGAGACAGCATAACAATCATAGAGATGGCTGCACGTTTTTATAGGTAATTTCCTCACACACAAAGTTTTTTAATTCTCATGTAGAGTCGACTCTTGCATAAGAGACGGTTCAAATATTTATGCACACACTCTCTTTTCCACATCATCAATTAGCTAAAATGACACTGTTTAGAGATGGCTTAGAGACTGCTCAGGTGGACTGTTGTACATGCTCTAAGATGCTCACTCTTCTTTGTTAGTACGTACGTCATAGTTGTTCTATATTTCCTCATATATAGAGTGATCAGGTCGATCAGTTCGAGTTCTATGATGTGCAAATTTACATTCCTCGCCAAAAAGCACAATACGAGTGTTGATCGGCGGTAGATGGTGTAGGTGGTGCCTAGGTAAGCATAAATATTTTTAAACCATTATTATCGCTCAAAGTTATGTTTTCTAGCATCCACTATTACTTCCGGTTCTATATAATTACTAGCTGTTCGAGAACCAACACTTGTCTATCACTGTCACGTAATCATTGGCGGTTCAAAAACCATTCGTAATGACAGTTCCAAACTGACAGTGCTATCGGTTTTACGTAGTAGTGTATATGTGATTTGCTTCACTACTAGGGAACGGGCCTTCTATCCCGGCACATTAGTCCCGGTAAACTACAAACCCGGACTAATATTGGCATTAGTCCTAGTTCATGGCTATTGGGCCAAAAGGATGATTTTTCACACACATTAGTCTCGGTTGGTGTCACGAACCGGGATAGAAGAGTGCTTTGGCAAATGGGTAGATGCCAGCTGGTATGGGCACACATTAGTTCTGGTTCGTAATACGAACCCGGAAAGAACCGGGACTAATGTCTCGTTCCGGCATACTTCAAAAGAAATGCATATCCTAGTCTAGTAATACGCGTGGCTGGGTGGGTCGTTGGTTAGATGGGTGAGTGGGGAGTCTCGTGGTGGCAGAAGGTTCCAGGTTCAAGTCTTGGGTTCGCCATATTTTTTAGATATTTTCTACACTGGTACCTTTGTCCCGGGCCCAGCGGATATATGTTTTACAACTTTCATGTGCCTTGAAGCAATAAAAGGAAACACGTATCGAATGAAGAGAAGTGGGCCTCTTAGGGAGGGAAAGACATATATAATAGCCAGTAAGTACTTGTCAGGGGGCAAGAGATGAATTGCAATTGTTCTCAACCTTCGACCTCCTTATAGTGAGTCGATATGAAGCAAACTACGCACCTGCAGGTTCGATTCTTAGGTTCGCCATATTTTTTAGATATTTTCTACACCGTGGTAAGCTTTGTGTCCCGGTTGGGGAAACCGGGATTAAAGGCATTCAGTCCCTAGGAGCTGCCCCGGTTTGGCAACCGAGACTAAAGCCAGTTGCCAACCGAGACTAAAGGCTCTTTCCCTATTAGTGTTTATTTTCTCATAATTTACAATATTTTCCATTCAGTTACACATAGAGTCAATTCGATAGATGATTGATCAATTTAAAAATTAGATTTCATGTGTAATATTGTATGAAACTTGAGCAAGTTTTGATCTATGCAATCTAATTTTGAGATTGAGTGGTACATAAGATAATTAATCCTCATCCATATATATGGACTAGTAAGTATGCACGTGCAACACATGTCACGACCAATTTGAATTAAGTGAAAGTATATTGTAAGCGAAACAATACATGCATTCCTTGTTGAACCAATTTCATCGGTAGCATATCGTCAAATCTACAACTTAATTAAAGATTTTTTTTATTTCTTCATAAACCATTTGATTATCACAGCTCACATGTAGTCGATAAGCCTTAACACATGTCCCAGGGTTGTATGGAACAACCCATGTGTTATCCATGTCAACGTGCCTAACTCTTACACATGTGCCATCATTCCTTCTCCTATAGATTGGATATGAGTCATTTCCTTGCTGTGTCACTTCACAAAATGGCCGAGGATAGCGAAATCTACACTTCCCACCTACCATGCAAGGGCTATTTTTTTGTCCATGATCACCACACGGACCATCCATCATGTGCTTGAGTACCATATCATGTAATTTTGGATATCTCTCCTTATTGGGGATCTCATGCGGTAGGCCTCTTTTCTGAAACTCAGTGACATGGACATAAGTAGCAACCTCACCAAAGTAATGCTTATTGAATAAAATGTTCTTAATGTCTTTCAACTTGGCATAGTATATCCGTGTGACCATGTTTGGCATGTCTTGAGCGGTTTGGCCATGCAAAAGCTCGCCAGATATTTCTTCCCATGTTGGGTTGCATGTCATTGCCAGGAAGATATCTAGTTTTCCAAACCGGGTCACTAACGTCATGGCATCCAAGTGTCCTCCGCTTCATATCACGCTCTCCTACAATCAAATTTGGAGGGAGCACGATTCTCATTACGGTCATCGAAGCTCGTGCCTCACCATTTGCGAGGGAATCTACAACCCCTTGATACAGGCCAGCACGTATGAGCTTTTGAGTTGATTCCTTGGCAAAGAAATCGAGTCGCATAGATTCGATTTTAATGTACATGTCCACGACAAATTGTTGCAGAAGACGACGACCATGCAAAAGGACATTAAACACTTCTTCACGTATTTGTAACTTGTAGCAGTAGTACTCTTTGGCGCTCACATATATTCTGCCTTCATTGTCCCCACCTTTATATATTGAAAAACAATCAAAATATTAGATGATGTTTCTAAAATTTGGAAAGTAATAGAATAAATTAATTATACCAGCTGTGTAACTTCTCCTTCCTAAAGCACCGCACAGTTGTATGGTTGGGAATTGAACGATGCACCATTGTATGGAATGAATCGACTCCATCCCGCCTCTCCACCGAGGAAAAATAGCAGATAAACCAATGGAATGAATCAACCTTCATGACTGGTGGGAGGGCCGGTGCAATGTGCTGTGGCGAGGCGTGGGGCTGGCCTTCCGGGTTGCGGGGAGCTGGAGAGGGAGAGGGAGAGGGAGGCGGCTGCAGGTGGTTGCGGGGAGAGGTCGGAGGGATCGTGGGGGTGCTGGCCTTCCGGGTGGGCGGCGGTGGCTAACGAACCGTGCGGGAGGGTGAGCTAGCTGCAAGGATCCAACTCACGATTACAGCTATCAGATCAAAATGAATCAATGGGCCAGATTTAATGTGTCGACCAGGCTGGTAAGAAACTCGTGCTTTTAAAGAAGCAGAGATGCTTAATTAGGTAGGATCGGCTTGGCCCTGTATTGCCTTGCGGTTATATGGTTCCTAGTTAGGAGAGTGAGCGAGCGTGTGCGCTCTTGCTTGCTCGTTAAATCGATTGTATCGAGCTATTTAGAAATCATACATGCGTCCCGTGTGTTATCTTAATTAACAGCTACCACAGAGCTAATTAACCGCAAGTAGCCTGCGTGGTGGTTAATGTGGAGATTGTAGAGGAGACACTGCACGATGCAGCAAATGGCATATTTATACAGGTCCAAAATCAATCATCTGTTAACATAAAGAGGCACAAATGACTTAGGGTAGTCCTGTTATCTATGTTTTTTTTTGAACCAGCAAAAAAGGACATAAAATTACTAAAAAAAGGCAAAAATATTTTTTTTTCCCAACCGGTATCACATCCCTATTACATATATACCAACCACTTATGCACATTTAACACACTATTTCACTTGAAATCCAAATGTTGGTTTGTCAAAGAACCGAACTTGATACCTCCTCACTCTAATCTTACCCTTCTAAACATACCATCCCATATCATGCTCTAATTAGAATAGGATTTGCATATCTTATAACCTATTTTTTTTAAAATCTTTAAACAGTTTTTTATGCGTGCAAAAGACATTAAACAGGAAAAAAATCAACTACCAAATTATAAACCTCGTGAAAACGTACGATTTTCGTGTTAATTTATTTTGTATCAACGTCATTAGAATAAATTAAAAATAAAATATCTTTGTAAAGTTTATTTAGGGATATATATATTGCTTGAAATTAAAAAATGTCATACAAAGTCGTAGATTGCCTTGAGAGCTATAATTTTAAATTTATTTTCATCCAAACTTAAATGAAAAACTTTGAAATTTTAAAGATCTAGAATTCATTAAAATACACATTTGTGCCGGTTTGTGGCTAGAACCGACATAGATAAGTGAGTGTTCTAGCCATAAACAGGCACAAATACTCAATCATTTATGCCGGTTCTCGGCTAGAATCGACACAGATGTGTGCTTGTCCCTCCTCGCACTTTGCGAACCGACACAAAAGAGGTCATATGTACCGCTACATAATAAATCGACGCAAATAAACCGGCACATATAAGAGTTTTGGTGTTGTGAGACATTAGTCAGGACCTTAGATAATCCTCAGAGAGAGTTCCACAGCATCTTTCTTTGGTTTTTGTAGATGCAAGGACCTTAGTGGAAGATCCATGACGGCCGGTGCTAATGTATTCTAAGGACCTCGTCCCCACAGGTACAAAGAATATTTCTTGTTTAATGGTGGAGAGATTTTGTGTGAAGTGAGAGATCCTAATTGGTGCCCTCTACCATGGGTGTCACTATGTGAAAAACCATAAATAGTGACGGGTATGACCCGTCACCTATAATGACTGGTCTGATCCAAACCCGCCATTCATTTGCCCAATAGGTGACGGGTGTAGATCCAAACCCGTCAGTGATGAGGGTTGTCGGTGCACTGCGCACCGGGGTACCCACGCCAAGGAAGAGCAAGACGCATGCGCCGAGCCAAAGCATGGCGCGTGGAAGCTCTGCGTAGAGCGGGCGATCAGACCCCCATGCCGAGCCAGAGCAGGATGCGTGGCAGCTCGGCGTAGAGCGGGCGACCAAACCCCCACGCTGAGCCAGAGTAGTACGCGTGGCGCTTCAACGAGCAGGCGGGCACCGGCCCCACTCAGCGGGTGTCCGCGCGAAAGGAGGAGGAAGCTTCCCGGTTAAGGCCTCCTCAATGTTCAGCGTATCAGCGGCATTAAATGCAAGGATTCAGGCGTGCGAGACTGAGAGAGATGATTGTCTGCGCTGCAGTCCTGTCTAGCGCACTGTAGCGGTCATTCCCTCACTGTGCGTTGGCAGAGCAAAGTGGCGCCAGTGTCAGGCGTCTCCCACGTCCCGTCGTGCCTGGCGATCGGAGGAAGCTAGTAATGATATTGACGTTAGCAGTGGCAAGTGGAGAGTGCTGTGACCAGAGTCCTACCAATGGAATCTCTCTCTCTCTCTCTCTCTCTCTCTCTCTCTCTCTCTCTCTCTCTCTCTCTCTTTCTCTCTCTCTCTCTCTCCCTCTAACCGACTGTCCGCCCCTTTCAGTATAAAAAGGAGCTGGGGCGGAGGGAAAAGGGGAGTTGGTTGGTCCCAAGTTTCTACACACACGCTGTTGTATGAGCTCTCAAGGAGCGTTTTAGACTTCAGAAAATACCGCCCTCACAGGAGTAGGACTATTACCCACATAGGGGATCCGAACCTGGTAAATCTGGTGTCTCCCTACGAGCGTGAGTTAGAGCGAGCGAGCGGCGAAAATTTCCTCTGACCTAACTACGAATCTCCCCACAAGACAAATCTGTCTGGTTTAGAACACCGACAAGGACATCACTGACGAGCTTGTTGATAGTGTAGGAAAGAGTCTAGACGGCATGAATTCTCATGCCATGCCATTCAAACCTTCATCAACGAAAGTTCAGCAAGTTAGATGTCCCCAACCACCGAGCCTAAGTCGAGAGGACGTCGAAGTCGCTGTCGAGTGTGGTTCGGCCATTTAGGACCAGTGCACCTTCAAACAAACGCCCAGATCATATACGACATCCAAATGAGGCAAATAAGGACTCTACGGAAAGCTTACAAGATAAGCTTTAGGATCCGGCCATGCCTCCAAATTCCATCTGAGTAGACAGGAATCGCGAAAACAAGTTGACGGACAGAAACTTCCCGACGCTGCGTCGTCGTATTTTTGGGCCCAAGGCCCGTGTACCCATAGAGTTAGGGTTGTGCGTGCATGGGCACCTGTTTGCTAGGGCGCCGCCCCTCCTCTGGCCACCGCCCTATATAAGTCCTCCGCCGTGCTTCGTTTTAGTTGGGTTTTGTTTAGTTGATTTTGTCACGGTTGTGTGAGATTTCGTCTTGTTCTTCTTGTGTCAGCTAGACCAACATGAGCAAGTTTCTGAACCCCATTATCCTTAATCTATATTCGCAATTGTGATTCCTTATCTTGTGTTCTTGCTCGTTCTTCGGTTGCCTACAAGAACCGTCCTTCGTGGACAGGTCGATCGTGCCTCTGGTTCGGTCGATAACACTCGTCGTGGTCGTTTACCGATCACCGGGATTTCCAGTTCCTTGTGGGGTTGGAAGCCAGATCGTTTAGGCATCCGTTACACCTACCGAATTATCCTCGTCGTCTCTCACCAGAAGATCGGGACCCGCGTCCGCGTCCGCCAGTCAGCCATTTGCATTACAGGGTGACTGGTCTAGATCCAGACCCGCCATATGCCTAATAGGTGACTGGTCTAGATCCAGACCCGTCACATGTTGGGCATAAAACTGACGAATGTGTGTTTGGAAAACAAAAAAAAAATATAAAATGAGAATTGGAAATGGGTTTTGTTCTTTCTAATAAATGAACCTTCTTTTCCTTTTCTACATATACGCATATACACATGGATCGAATAAGCAATAGCCATGTATATAAGAACGGGAACCGTGAGCACATCAATGTGCTTATCAATGCGTTTCAGCCACTCCTCACTACAGGAATAATAATGTAAATATTCAAATCAAATAGGTACATTAACATATGCTATTTGGTACTGATCCGAGGTCACAAAAGTGATGGGTCATTATAGAACCCGTCACTAAAGATTTTTAGTGACGGGTTTAAAAGACCCGTCACCTATATAGTGTCTTGTTTGTGTGGTCATAGTGTGTTTCCTACAACGGTAAGGTTGGGAAGATGATGATCAACTTTAGTGTGGCTTTGGAGCTTCATCTGCTACTTTGATAGTGGCGGTGTGCTTCCGAGAAGGGGGGTTGGTTGGTCCCAAGTTTCTCTACACACACGTTGTTGTACGAGCTCTCAAGGAGCGTTTCAGACTTCAAAAAATACCTTCCTCGCAGGAGTAGGACTATTAGCCGCATAGGGGATCCGAACCTGGGTAAACCTGGCGTCTCCCTGCGAGCGGCGAAAATTTCCCCTGACCGAACTACGAATCTCCCCACGAGACAAATCTGTCTGGTTTAGAACACCGACAAGGACATCACTGACGAGCTTGTTGTCCATGACGAGCTTGCTGATGGAGTAGGAAAGCGTTTAGACGGCATGAATCCTCATGCCATGCCATTCAAGTTTTCATCAACGAAAGTTCAGCAAGTTAGAAGTCCCCGACCACCGGACCCAAGTCGAGAGGACGTCGAAGTCGCTGTCGAGTCCGGTTCGGCCATTCAGGACCAGTGCATGACGCCCAAATCACATACGACATCGAAATGAGGCAAATAAGGACTCTACGGAAAGCTTACGAGATAAGCTTTCGGATCCGGCCACACCTCCAAATTCCATCCGAGTCGACGGGAATAGTGAAAACAAGTTGACGGACAGAAACTTCCCGAGGCTGCGTCGTCGTATTTTTGGGCCCAAGGCCCGTGTACCCCTAGGGTTTGGGTTGTGCGTGCATGGGCACCTATTTGTTGGGGCGCCGCCCCTCCTCTGACCGCCGCCCTATATAAGTCCCCCGCCGTGCTTCGTTTTAGTTGGGTTTTGTTTAGTTGCTTTCGTCACGGTTGTGTGAGATTTCGCCTTGTTTTTCTTGTGTCAGCTAGACCAACATGAGCAAGTTTCTGAACCCCATTATTCTTAATCCATATTCGTAATTTTGATTGCTTATCTTGTGTTCTTGCTCGTTCTTCGGTTGCCTGCAAGAACCATCCTTCGTTGACAGGTCGGTCGTGCCTCTGGTTCGGCCGATAACACTCGTCGTGGTGGTTTACCGATCGTCGGGATTTCCAATTCCTTGTGGGGTTGGAAGCCGGATCGTTTAGGTCTCCGTTACACCTACCGAATTATCCTCGTCGTCTCTCACCAGAAGATCGGGACCGCGTCCGCGCCCGCAAGTCAGCCATTTGCATTACAGGGTGACAGGTCTAGATCCAGACCCGCCATATGCCCAATAGGTGACTAGTCTAGATCCTGACCCGTCACCTGTTGGGCATAAAACTGACAAATGTGTGTTTGGAAAACTAAAAAAAATATAAAATGAGAATTGGAAATGGGTTTTGTTCTTTCTAATAAATGAGCCTTCTTTTCCTTTTCTACATATACACATATACACATGGATCCAATAAGCAATAGCCAATGTATATAAGAACGGGAAACGTGAGCGCATCAATGTGCTTATCCATGCGTTTCAGCCACTCCTCACTACAGGAATAATAATGCAAATATTCAAATCAAATATGTCCACTAACATATGCTATTTGGTACTGATCTGAGGTCACAAAGTGACGGGTCATTATAGAAGCTGTCACTAAAGATTTTTAGTGACGGATTTAAAAGACCCGTCACCTATATAGTGTCTTGTTTGTGTGGTCATAGTGTGTTTCCTACAACGGTAAGGTTGGGAAGATGATGATCAACTTTAGTGTGGCTTTGGAGCTTCATCTGCTACTTTGATAGTGGCGGTGTGCTTCCGATGTCTATTAAGTTTGATATTTAAGCTTACATGCTTTTTTCTTGATTTTGATTATTCAAATTTGTGTCCATGAATGGCCGATTTTGTAGGAGGTATGGTTGGAGGTGGTGCCAAAGCTTGATGATTGTAGTCTTATCGGTGACAAACGGAAGAGGAAAACGACAAAGTGGCATGCTGTTTAGAATTTTGCTCACTACAAAGTTCATTTCCTTTCACGTTGTTGCGCACGGGTCATGGGGTAATTGTGTTTTTTGAAATTTTACTAAGCATTTTCCTCTCCTAAAAAACTAAACACAAAGATATAGACGTCAAACAGTACTAGCACTACTAGAGAACTGCGTATAGATACCGATCCATTAGTACCGGTTGAACACACACCGGTATTAACAGTGGCATCAGTACCGGTTCGTGGCTCCAAGACATTAGTATAGGTTGGACTCTCACATTAGTAACAGTTCGTGATATGAACCGATACAAATGATCCCTTGACAGGCGGGTGCAGATAAGCTGGCATGGGTGTCCATCTATACCGGTTCATGTTTCATGCCTTGTTTCATAAACGTTCAAAACAAATGAATGTCATAGTCATATTAATATGCTTAGGTGGTTTGTTGGGTATATAAAAAGGTGAGTTGAGAGAGGTCTCAAGAGGTTCGAGTCACAGTTCTCTCATATAATAACAACAAATTTTTAAATATCTATATTATTATTAGTATTGGTTCAAGAACCCGATACCGATGTCTCTTTCCCAACCGGTACAAGAACCATATTTTCTGCTAGTCTATTATTGTTCCACCAATAAACACAAGAGTGATGCACATGTGGCCACCAGCTACGCGAAGGATATATGAATTGTTTTTGAGATATGACATATCTGATTATCTTCTATACGGACGATTGGCTTTTAAAACTTTCATTAAATACTTCAAAAAATTTTAAAACCATAATTGCATCGCGGAAGATAATTTACCCGCCGCCGGCGGCCGGCACGCCACTATCACAACCGAATCCCGCGCGCGCAGGCGCATGCGATGCGAGTATGCGACCCGCCCGCGCTCGGCGCGGCGTGCGCCTAGCCCGCCTAGGGCCGCGGGGGGCGCCGCGATGGATACGGGGCCGCGGAAACGCCAAGCTAGGCGAGCGCGAGAGTGCACGGCAGCACGCACGCCAGTTTTCTCTCTTATTTTATCGCCGGCCAGCCTCGGGTCGTCAGACTCGTGGGCGGGCGATGGAGTTTGCCCTCTCGCCCGCACGCACCGCTGTCCGAAAGCGCGGACGGAAGATGTATACAAGCGCAGGCGGCGTGGGCGCGCGGGGGAGCATGTGCGCGCGCGCCGTGGGGGGGCGTGGCGCTGGCTCGGATCTCGGTGACCCGGGGTTGGAGGGGCCCAGGCGGCACGGCGCCCGGTTGAGTTGGCGTGCTGGTCCCCGGCCTGCGCACCTAGGCCGCCGGACACCTGGCGGATTCCACCCGGCTACGTGACACACGAACCCCGCAGGCCTGCAGCGCGTTCCGCGGGGATGCACCATGCACCCCGCACGTCCCGCTCCCGCCGGCGCGCCGAAGCCTCGGCGACTTATAAAAAAAAATGCTTCAGGCAGACAACCGGGGGGAGGGTTCAGATTTGAGTTTATACAAATTTTGAACAAATTTCATTCCTCCCTGTTGCTACCCATGGTGCAAGATGCATGGATGCTCGGTGTAGAAGATTTCAATCGCAGCCTCTCCATTGTTATTGGCAAATGAAACACGCTCCGGTTAAGGGCATTGATGTATGGGTAAGCGTAAAATGATTTTGAAAATTAAAATTTTGGCCGGTTGATCTATTTTATTGTAGTTTTTACCGGAGACAACCTCAGAAAGTGAAATTGGCTCGCAAGACCAACTTGTGTTTTTTATCGAGCAAAAATGTATGATCTTTTATTGCTAAAGTATGCTCGAATGTGACACTGTCTAGCATACTACTTCTGATCTAGGGTCCATCTTTTGATTCATCCTTATTACTTGGTTGAAAAATGTTTGGCCTAGAGGTGGGCACTTTGTCGGGTTTTTCTTTTGTATTATTATATATGTTTTTGGTCTATCTAATTGGTTACGAAAAAAATATGCTTTGAAAAAAATATCAATCTTTCTACATCGTTTCAATTCTTCATTCTGCATATGAGTGCATGAAATAGTGGGCATGTTTCTAATTGCGGTGGAGAAGGAATTCAAGCATGGATCAAGTCCTTTGGAAATGCTGATGGGACTGCCAACAAGGCAAGATAATCCTTGCATGTATGGGACATCAAGATGACTAAAGATTGGCATTCTAAATAAGGTTCCTTGGAGGAGGGGGCTATACTGCGACAAAATAGCTTGATGCCAAAATGATAAAAAGCATAACACCTCTCATTTGATTTTTCACTACTTTGAAACATATGAAAAAGATTCAAATCCAAAATTCAAAGGTTATCTTATTGAAAATCTCAATCATCACATCCCTCTCTCCCGCTTCACACCTCAAGATTGGTGTCTACTAATTACTGGATAGTGTCTTTTGGAAGTTTGTATGGTGAGAACGATTGTTGTGTATATGGTAGTTGTTACACTGAAGCTTATTTGTTTGACTATATATGTAATTCCGTTCTGATAATGGAATTGGGTAAACACACCGTTTTGAAAAAAATAAAGGAAAGATGCTCAGGTTCGAGCTAAACATAATAAATCTATTTACAACTCTGAACTTTAAAAAGTATGAAAACAATTAATCTTTAAGCTCTATGATCGACCAGATATTTTACACCCTCCACTACAGGAGGCGGCAACAGTGTCGACGGCAAAAGCCGTCGGTACAAATCGTACAACCGTCGGGTATAGTCAGTCTCGACGGCTAGCCGTTGAGATAAGGCCGTCGAGTGAATTTTTAAGCTATTGGAAATATTGATCTAGTCTCTACATCCAGAGGCCAAATGTGGTAGCCAACATGATAGTGCAAAAAACAAAAATCAAAAACTATAGTTCAAATGCTAAAAGAAACCCATGTTTATTATTAAAAAATTAATATTTTGTAGTATAACCTAATCATATTTTGAATTTAAATAAACTATTTTCATGTATTTTCTAGTCCGATATTTTTCAATAAAATCAAAACACTAGAATAATTCATTTGTTGATTGTATATAGATCGATAATTGGATACTAGATAATACATAAAAAAAATATTTTGATCCATAATATGCTAATGTCATCCAACAAATTTATTTATCACTACTAGAGAACGGGCCTTCTATCCAGGCACATTAGTCCCGGTTAACTACAAACCGGGACTGAGATAAACATCAGTCCCGATTCAACGGCGGAGAGGCCGCGAGGCACCTTTCAGGCCCGGTTGGTACCACCGACCGGGACCGATAGGTCGCCTCGTGAGACAGATGGGAAAAGGGGTATATCAGTGCCGAATGGTGTTACAAACTGAGACTGATATTGGGTTGGCGCGCATTTCTCCAGTGTTACCGCGTCCGCGTCCTTGGAGCTGCGTTCCTGTCGCCGCGTCCACCAGAAGAGCTAGCCACGCTGAGGAGTGAGGAAGGAGCGGAGACTGGAGCCATTCGTGACCACGCGGAGCCAAGTCTCTCTTCTCAATCCGCACTGGGGGAGCACGGCTGAAAGGGGATCGGAGAGGCGCTCCTATCGCCGCGCCGACCGTGTCGTCAACACCTCCCTGCGGTCGATCGAGCTGAGGGAGGTGACGGTAGCCACACATTCTCGTCGTCGCCGCTCATCGGGCCGCTTCGTCAGCGCCTCCCCGGCCACGCCACGCCTGTGCATTATCGCATCGTCCTTTTGTTTGTGTCCCACCCCACCCCACCGCTGGTGCCGCACGCCACACCGCTGCCGCAAACTGCGAATGCCGACCTTTGTTTGTGTTTTTAGGATTTTTTACATGAGTGCCAAAGTTTCAATACTTCGGAATTGCCATTACAAAACGCATATTATTATAGATGCCATTATTTCTGCAACAAATTGTCAGGGTTGCCATTCTCTGGCGTTTTTGGGCATTTCAGCCATATACCCGAGCCAAATACGAGACAAAATACGTGGATACGCTCTGAATACTGGGTCCCACCTGTAAGATATGCGGTCCACACCTAACCGCATCCTGCGACTCTCTCAACTGTTTCCCATTCGATTTTCTTCGGGCGATCTCTAGTGTTCGTCCATCCGCCCCCAAATCGTTGTCTGCACCGCAAATGAGGCATCGTTTGCCCCTTGACAAGCTGGTGTCTGAGGCGCCTTGAAGGAGATCCAGCGCGGTGGCATGGATTCAAGCTGGTCCCCCTCGAAGACTGGTGGATTTGATCTCCCCCTCGTGGATTGTCCACAGTGTAAAATTCCTGTCATTAAGCTTAGGAGCAAGAGCGCTCAATCTTTTGGAAAGATTTTCTACAAGTGCAACAACAATGTGAGGGTGAGTGATTCGATTTTGGATTGGATTACTGGATTTCCATTTGTTCATTTTTTTCAAAAATTGATGTGCTTTCCTTTGGTAGCATCATGCGACATGCAATTTCTTCATGTGGGAGTCTGAATACAAGAGTTATGTCGGAGGAATGATGGAAGGATCTTTAGTTCAGCACTACACTGATGAAGGTCCAAGAGGTGTGGAAGAGGTGCTAGCCATTGTTATCATGGTGAAGAATGATGTAGAGGAGTTAGGCAAGAGGATATCCAACGTCGAAAAGATTTTCACTCTTGGTTTTTATGTGCTTTGTTGCTGCATTGTAATCTCAGTGGCCATGATGTTGAAGACTTAGTTGAACTTGTAATGTCTGTGTTAGTATTTGTGGCCATGATGTAATGGTGTGGATAACATAGACCCCCGGGTACCAACACGGAGGGCCTAAAAGACCACCCGACAGGGGATGGGCCAAGTCGGGTGGATAAGGATGTGTACCACTCGGACTCTAGAAGGCTTGACCAGCAAGAAAAGACATAAAGATAAAAGTCTATCCCTAATAGGGAAGATACACTCGTAATCCCAGACAACTATGTATCTGACTAGTGGATAGAGATAGGAATCCTACCTCGTAACCGACCAGGACTCTACCTTGTAACCCTGCTCCCCACTATATAAGGCGGGCAGGGAGTTCCCTGGTTGGGCAGAATCTACAGCATCCCGCATCGTGATCTTCATCATGATCTACATACACATCTCCACATCCATCCATGGAGAGACATCTCCCTTCACATTGATCATCAGATCACCATTATAATCCTAGAGCACAGGACTAGAAGGCCCATATGGGAGCAGACGGGGCACGACCCAAATTGGCTGATTAGGGATAAAGACCACTCGAGTTACACGCGCCTTGAGCTCCAAGGAAGTTCCCGAGGATATGATCAATCTCCATGTAATTAGGAGATCAGCACATGCATGACATGTAACAGCATAACAGAATTAGGTACCATGTATCACGTGCTACCGTGTAACTCTATCTCCCCCTGCACTATATAAAGGGAGGGGGTCGAGGCCATAGGCATAAGTCATTAGATACATCTCGACATCATCACCTTGGTCATCTTGCATCCCGCATCTTGATCAATTATAATCAAAGAGCACAAGAAGTAGGGTATTACCTCGGCTGAGGGCCTGAACCTGTTAAACCCGTTCTTGTGCTACCATCTGGTTTGGTTCTTGATAGAGTCCCCTCGTACAAATTCATTGCCGGCGGTGACCCCCCAGTTAGTCACCAGTCGATAGTTGGCGCGCCAGGTAGGGGGCAGCGTCAAGATCATCTCTCAAGCTAGATGGCATCTTCAAGATCGCCGCACGTCGCCATGAGGCTGGGGCAATCCCTTCGTTTCGGCACCCTAGATTTCATCGCCGACGGTGTTGGCAATCTTCATCTCTCTCTTCCCAGCGAAATCTCTTCGCAAGAAGGTACGCGGAATCAATGGGACCCTTTGCTTTTTGGCTTGGAGAATTCAGCAAGTACCTTCAGTGGATTGATCCACTCGCTGTCCGACCTCGCACCTCCCCCCGAGGAAGACGAAAAAGGACTCGGCGGGCTCGACCGCACGGGCTTGAATTCTATTCCGTCCAACAACCACTCAATGCCCTTGGCTGGATTTTCCTTCGAACTCGAGAATTCCGCTGCGACCTTCGCACGGACTTCCTCTGAGATTTGGACAGGAGATAACCAGTCGGCAAGTGTATCAGATCCAGTCGGGTTAATCCTATCAGATCCAACTATGTTCATGGGTGTCATCAATGTGCCAACCCATTGGATAAAGCGAACAAGTCAGCCTCTCTGTCTCTGACTCTGAGTCAGATGGGAGCGCAGAGGTCCGTAACTACTGGGAAGTTTTTGTCCTTGGCGCCGAAGATCACCACTCTTCCTCTCCGATTGTCGCGTACGAGGAAACCGACCCCGGCACGGCGAACCCAGATCCACGCCGAGTGGAGGATCGGGATCGCATACAACAGCTTCGCACTCGCGGCCGCGACATCCAGAACGAACTTCAAGCAGCAAGGCTCCGGGACCAGGAGGTCTACAATACTCCCCAGACAAATGTCATCGCTTCGAAGACTCTCCTTGAGACAATCGCACCGCAACTTCCAGAAGGCAGCCCGTTCGCTGCAACCCTTGCTCGAGCGATGGCTACGGTAGAGATGGCCGCCATTCAGCAAAACGAGGCGATGCCCGCTCGGGCTGCGCCGACCACCTCGACTCGCAGTCGCTCTACGCGCAATCGGAATAGGGCTCGTGCCAACCCAGCTGGTGACTCCCACTAGTCACCGGCTCAGGATCTTCGTCAAGACATTGTAGCTAGGCGGCGGGAGCACAGTCACGGTGAACGGAACTCTCGTAGCCATCACAGTTGTCGTATTGATGACAAGGCCGAGAGCACCGCCAGCCGGCGAGACTACCGTCAGGAGCATCGTCAAGACCCGCGGCGGGAGCATCACAACAGATCCCCAAGGCGGAGGCGGCCACGACCATTGGAGGGAATTCTGGCCTTTACGAGGCGGAGGCGGCCACGACCGTTGGAGGGGATTCGGGCCTTTACCCCAGATCTTCGCCGAGTGGTTTGGTCGGATGGTTTTAACCTCAAAGACATCGACAAGATCGATGGCGAGAGGGACCCAAAGAACTGGCTGCAGGTTTACGCCTTAGCCGACAGAGTGGCAGGAGGTGATCAGAACGTCATGGAAACAATTTGCCGGTTGCTTTGACCCCAACCACCCAGACCTGGCTAACAGAACTCCCGAAGAGCTGAATCGAGTCTTGGGACGACCTCCAGGAATAGTTCATCGTCAATTTCCAAGGGACCTATGAAAGGCCTGCGGGGAGATGCGAGATTGGACAGTTACACCGGCGCAAGAATGAGACTCTTCGTGAGTTCATCAAGCGCTTCACCAAGAAGAAGAACGAGATCTAGGATGTTTCGGAGCAAACGGTCATCTATGCCTTCTTCGCCGGATGCAAATCCGAGGAGTTAATCAGGCAGATGACTCAGGACCCCCGCGTAATCTCAAGGCCATGTTCACAATGGTGGATAAGGAGGCCAACGCCGAGGAGGCCATCATGAATCATCGTGGTGGGAACGACGGAGGCCCCAAGAAGAAGGCTAATGATGAACAGCGCAAGCCTAAGGATAAGAAGCGGAAGGGGGACGAGATGGTCGCCAACATGGAGCGCAATCGGCCTAAGCCCCACAACGACAACGACTACAACAAAGTTTTGGACTCGGTATGTCCCTTTCATCCACGAGGAAAGCACTCTGGCAAAGACTGCCTCATTCTGCAGAACATCGCCGAAAACTCGAAGCAGTCGGCGGCCAAGGGCAGCCACGGCAAGAAGACTGATGGAGACTACCAGGACGCTGAGCGCGAGATCAGCTACATCTTCGGGGGCTCTGTTGCGTACGAGTCCAAACGGAAGCAAAAGCTTACCACTCGGGAGATCAACGCTATCATGTCGCGACCCCCAAGTACTTGCGCTGGTCCAAGGTACCCATCACCTTCGACCGATCAGACTACTCGGATCGGATAGCCTTCCCCGGAAGATATCCTCTGGTGTTAGATCCGGTCGTGCGAGGGAGCAAATTGAAGAGGGTTCTGGTCGACGGCGGGAGCGGGATTAATGTCCTTTTCATCACGACCCTGGACCAGATGAATATTCCTCGTTCCGAGCTACGACAGGGATCATCTCCTTTCCACGGGGTAATCCCCGGGACGTCCGCGATACCACTGGGACAGATCTCTCTGCTCGTCACGTTCGGGACCAAGGACAATTATCCGACCGAGAGTCTGAGTTTTGAAGTGGCTGATTTCGAGACGGCATATCATGCCATCTTGGGAAGGGGTTGTCCCGGGAGCTTTCCTGAAGCAAATGTAGGGATTGAAGCAGTCAATTGACCTATTTGAGTTTCTAGCATTTTATTGAAGCTCATTTGACTTTTCATGGCAGTTGTGAACACTTCTAGTTGTGCATTGATCCTCTCCAGAATTTTATCATTAGCAAGAAATTTCCTACTAATGCTATCATTCACTTTTTGTTGAGCATTTGCATCATCTAGAGGAGATTTATTACAATTAAAATTGCCATTGTTACCTCCTTGAAGATGGTTGTCGGTGGAGAAGTTTGGCCTCGAATTCCAACCCAGAGTGTAGTTAGATTGAGGTCGAAACCCATTGTTGATGAAGTTTGCATCCTTCGGTCGGGTCTCAGTGCAATTGTCTCCAGAGTATCCCAGACTCCCGCAAACCTCGCAAGTCATGCGAGATTCGAGCGCCTGGATAGTTTGATTTGGCACTTCCAGCTTCTTCATTTCAGTGCAGTTGTCTCTAGAGTGTCCAAGGCTCCCGCAAACCTCGCAAGACATGCAAGATTCGAGCGCCTGGACGGTTTGATTCGGCACTTTCCGCTTCTTCATTAATTAATCCATCTTGGCCGCGAGCATGTCCATATCGTCGATCTGGTGGACTCCTCGAGTTCACGGCTGCGAACGCTCATCGTTCCAGCCCTGGCTTGAGACCATCTTCTAAATGAGAGTGCGGACAGCACTTACACTGAGTGAGAAGAAAGCTCGTCCAGAAGCAGCATCGAGGTGCTCTCGGGCAGTACGTTTCAGCCCATGATAGAAGCTCTTAATGATAAACCAGTCTTGCATCCCGTGGTAGGGCAAGCCAGTATATATTCTTGTAGTCGCTCCAAGGCATCCGAGATGGACTCATCCGTGTGTTGCTGGAATGCGGAAATCTTGTTTCGCAGGGCATTGATTTTGCCCAGAGGAAAATACTTGGTGAGGAAGGCATTGGAGCAATTCTCCCAAGTTGAGACTGCATCTTTGTTGGCATAAAACCATTGTTTTGCCTTCCCGATCAATGAGAACGGAAATAGGCGCAGTCGGACAGCGTCAGGAGTTGCTCCCTTGACGGTGAAGGTACTACATATTTCTAGGAAATGATGCAGATGTGCATTGACATCCTCCGTTTGTTTGCCACAAAAAGGGCTCGCCTGAACCATGTTGATAAGAGCTGGCTTCAGCTCGAAACCACCGTCACCCATATTGGTGGCAGGTCCAGTGGGGACATTGGTGCTTGACGGGGCTGAGAATTCAAGAATGGTCTTCTCAGCAGCCATCGATGATGAAGGTGTCTCGGTGCTGAGGAAAGGATTGCTCGTGAGGCTGGATAACTCAGAGACACGGATTTGCGGAGGTAGGACTCGAGGTCTTGTCCTTCGCACCAGTGATCACTCTGGATTTTGTCGAAAGTTTTCCGGGAGATCAAAACCGGTCATCCACCGCTCTGCTAGTTCCACAGAACAAAGACAGAGCAGGGTATTACCCGTTAAACTAGGCTGGTAAATTAAATAATTTAGATGTAGGTTTTGAAAAAAACAATTTTTTTATCTCTTTTTGAGAAACCGTTGCGTTCCCTGGCAACAGCGCTAGAAAACTTGTTGGTGATTCTTACGCTCAAAGAAATTAATCCACAAGCGGACGGATATCGCTTGTAGTTTTCAGCACGAGTATTCCTAGAGTTATCGAATCCACAGGGAACGAGGGTTTAAAGAGATAACCTCTATATCTTAATTATTTAAAATACCAGCCAGTCTAGGTAACGGGGGTTAGGATAAACGAAAAGACCGGGACACACACACACACGATAAATATTCACACAAACAAAGAGAAATCTACACTAGCTAGATAGACAGTTGGGAGGACAACGAGACAAGTTTAATAAGTTCACAAAGTCGTGTGATTCAGTTTACTGAGCGAGCTTAGGGTATTCTAATAGTGGTCCACTTGGTATTCGTCGTCGGAGCTTGGACACTCACTACCACACGTTATCCTGAATTGGAATCCCGAATGGTTATGATCGTTCCAATTTGGCTCTACTGGTCCAAAGCCGGACACTGTGGGTTACGCACGAGATACTTAGTATCTACGGATGGATAGGGCTGTCACCACCTACTACCTACCACATATACGTGGGCCCGGGTGTAAACCGAGTTAGTTCTAGTCTCAGACACCACGTCTGCGACTATTTCTAATCAATCTTCCTCAGTACTAAAAGAAGTTGATCTAGGTTCAATGCCTGGCCCTAACAGTATATGAGTGAAAACCTAAACTGATTCCAGACGAATACAAGCTACCGGTAAGGCAAATCTACACAACTTAATTATTTATGCAGATATACTCAGCTCAAATACAGTTCAACACTATAGCAATGAATGAAGTGATCTCACTAAGTGAAACAATTAGGAAAGGGTACAAGAGCTATTACCCGAATTCCCGAAGACACTTCCGGAACTCCGAGCGTCAGCTCGACTTGACTCTAACTCCCAACTTCTACTAACTAAGAGCTACTCTACTAAGTGGAATGAAAATGTGAAAGTGTTGTGTGTTGTGTTACAAGTAAGCAAAGGGGGTCTATTTATAGTGTTCCGCAGCCAACCGGGGTGCTCCACGTGTAGGGACACGTGTCATCTATCCCTCCTCCAAAGGGGAACCCGAGGGGGCTCAAGAGTGCGTTGGCCGGCCTAGGGTGGGTCGGCCGATCCACCTTCTTCACCTCCTAGCCGTGGATTTCGCCTAGGATGCTCCTTTGATGGTGTAGATTAACCCCTTAAGCCGGTGGATCAAATGGACTTGCGCAAGAAAGGAATCCAAGGGAATCCCATGCTCATTTGTGAAGCAACCGTGTCCATTCGATCAAACCGACGGTAGTGGATGGTCTAGATGTCCTCATTTTCTGTTTTTATGCCACTGGGGAGAAGACGGAGCTAGATCGGTGACATGGCCAGGTCGGCCGGCCTAGGTGGGTCGGCCGGCCTGGCTTGTTGCTCGGTCTGGCTCTGGTTTGTCCTGTTTTGCACCTGTAGACCCAAAACTCACCAAAACTTGTGGAACTTTATTAGAATAAATAAAATGCTAGTGTAAACCTTGATTCTCCCTCGCAAAGCCGAAATTCCGGAATATGTTGACGTATAAAATTGGTGTTTATTTCACGTCAACATGGGCCCCCTCAAGCGGACGCAAGGCGGATTCACTCATCTCTTTGTCGCCATTGATAAGATCACGAAGTGGGTTGAAGCCAAACCGGTTGTGGACATTACGGCAGCAAAGGCGCGCGAGTTCTTCTGAGAATCGTTGTTCGCTTTGGCATGCCCAATCGGATCATCACCGACAACGGCGTTCAATTCAAGAGCAGCGAATTTCAAGATTGGGGCGAGGAGCTGGGAATAAAGATTTGTTATGCTTCGGTGGCCCACCCTAGAAGCAATGGACAGGTGGAGCGTGCTAATGGAATGATTCTACAAGGATTCAAAGCAAGGATCTTCGATCCCCTCAAGCCATATGCTACGCTAGGTTAAGGAGTTATCTTTGATCCTCTGGGGCTCAGAACAACCCCAAGTCGAGCGACCGGGCATACACCCATTTTCCTGGTATATGGCTCGGAAGCAGTTCTCCCGACTGAATTGAGTTTCGGTCCCCACGAGTTCAAAATTATGAAGAAAACCTGTCGGAGGAAGGGAGATTAGAAAACCTTGATCGACTCGAACTGGTTTTTTCTTGATAAGCTGCAAATCAGTCGGCCAAGATGATGTAATGAGGATATTAGTGGAACCGGACAAAACAGAGCTTGAATTGGAGAACTTACCCTTCAGCTCTTAAGCCGACTTCTTGGCTTGAGTGTTGGCCAGGAAAACTTCTCCTTCCATATCCATTTGCTTCGCTTCTAGCACCTACTGGTTATCCTCCAGAGCTTTGCTTCTTTCATAAAGGGAAGCAAGATCTTCGTCACGACCTAAAAAGAGAGATTGATTGTAAGATGTTCTCAAGACTAGCAATGAGTTTGACACTACTCGGATGGGTTCTTACTTCAGATGGTGTTGGCTTCTTCCAAGTGGCGAAAACACAGTTCGGTGACTTCCCTGCGAAGCTCCTCGATCCCGCCATGATATTTTGACTTTTGCGCATAAAGCGCATTGTCAAACTCGTCTCTGGACTTCAATTGTTTGGTGGCCTTCTAGAGACATTGGGTCTTTTGTGCCGACCGCTTGCCTGTATGCTGGGTGGAGACAGAAAGTAATCAGATGTATTTCAATTGTGATAAAATTCAAGATGCAAAGGTGCTTTACCTCAAGCACTTCGGAGATGAACTTCGCCACGTTCTGCAGCATTTCCCTTCTGCCTGTTGGGCGTTATCTACCTCATAGCCTTCCATCTCCTTCCTCCATTTTACACGGAGAGGAGTGTAGGCAGGGGCGACAGGGCGAGGAACTTCCTCGATTTCTGGCACTGAGCTCCCTGTAGCTGGGGCTGGGATAGGACCTTTAGCCTTGAAGGACTGATGAATGCCCGGGATGGTGGAGCAGTCTGTGGGGGAGCTGCATGTTGGGCCGACTCGTCAATCGGGGTTGGGTTAGCTTGAGAATTCGGCGGTGGAGGAGCAGTGGTTGAAGTGTCCGTGCCTTAGCACCAGATTTTCCTTTGGAGATAGCACCAGTTTTTCCTTTGGAAATACCCGAGGTTGGTTTCCTGTGAGCAAAAGAGGACGTTAAGAACATAAATTTTATAAGATAGCTGAAAGAAGAAGTTATGAGAGAAAACCTCTGCGACGTTTTGATCTTAACACCTACGCTTTTCCGAACGGCTTGTCCACTCAAGATTGAACAGGCAGCTTCTGGGCTAGCAATTGGAGGCAATGGGGGGGCTCGGAGCTCGCTCAGTGGGGCAAGCGCTAGATTTTGAGCTTTGGCGGCACCGATGCAGAAGTAGTGTATCATCTTGTTCTTCATCTTCGTCCGAGTCCTTAAAGATAATCCCCTTGTCATTTTTGGCGTGAGGAGCATCAGCTGAGTCCTCTTGAGGACGCTTAAGCGGTACTTCTTTATGGCTGGGGGCTTCGGGGACTGGATGGACTAAGAAGAATGCTGCACGGTCCTGCGAAGGCTTTAAGCCAAGTCGGTCATGATGGAATTCTTTGATATCAATTGAAATTAAAAAGAAAAAAGTTTCTTGCTTACCGCTGGAGGCGGGTTCGACAAGCGATATGGACTCGGGCAGTCATCATTATCAATGAACGTGCCCAAAGCGAAGAGATCAGCTACTCGGTCGACCAGGGATTTCTGGGAGATCTTATCCTCGCTTTCCCGAGAGGAATCTTTGAACCCCGAATATTCGAATCCGAGGTGCACTCGCTCCTTCAAGGGTTGGACATGGCGGAAACTGTAGTTTGTGACTACGCCGACGCCGGTCAGCCCCATAGCTTTCAAATCCCCAAGCACTACTAGATTCCTAACTTTTTCCGAGGGTGGAAAAACTGTCGGTTATTAGTAAAAACTGTAGGCCACATGAATGGCCGAGTGTACACCGTCGGCCATTCCCCCTCGGCCACACGTCGTGGGGAAATGGTATGATTCCCGAGGGAACTTTCGGCAATTTAATTAGCGACGGTACTTAGGGTACTCGGTATTTGATGCACATTAGTGAGAGGTCTGCTAAACCGTCGGTTAATATGAACACTCGTATATAACATGGGTGAAGGTTTTAAAACCCCGTCGGTGATTTAATTTGTGATGGTTTTTGCGAAACCTTCGGTAAATGGAAACGCTCACACATTGCATTCGTGACAATTGACATAACTGTCGGCAAGTGTATTGTCATGTGTTCTATGAAACCCTCGGTTAATTACATTGTTAATGACGGTTTGCACAACCATCAGGAAAAACTTTTACCATGAGGTTCGCAAAACCGTCGCCCATTAGTAACCCTTGGTGAGACATTAATCCGAGAACCATTAAATGCTCGGTAAATTATATAGGGACACTCGAAAATGAGTTTCCAAAATCAAAATGCATTCCAAAACATTTCGGATTATGAATTGCGATGCATTGAATTCATGTACAAAGCTAAATATAATTAATTATACCCTTCCACTATAGGTATATGCCATAAATATTCCTCCCATATCGATATTTCATCTAACAAAACCATAATATTTATCATCCAACAATACAAACGTGCATGGTAACACATGTTCTTGACTGATAGCAAATTATTCAAAATAGTGAAACGAACAATGAAACTAAAACTCCAGCTTAATCGTGCTACAATATTGGCAGCCCTTGAGCTTTAGCAGCGCTAATCGTTGTTGATACCACCTTCCATGTCATCCTCCTCCCTCTCACTTTCTCCCATGCTGTAATCACCACTAGTGTCATCACCACCCATTTCTTCAAGGTTGTGGCTGATTCTAGCAAACATCATGAACAATATTTTCCTATGTTTTCAAAATTAAAAAATGTGTCACTGATCTTGCCATTGTTGCTCCTATGTTGTCCTTCTGTAAGAACATTTGAACCAGAAGTATCATATGAAACATATAACAAAATAATAAGCAAAATAAATTAAAACTTTGTCATGTAATAGACAAATATTGTTTGGTGCAGTTTGTAATACCAATGCATTTGCAAATGTATCATAATCCAATCCTCTTTGTGCAGCCAATGCCTGCATCAACTCCAAAATGAGTCACATGAATGCTTATATTTGTAAATTTAATCTAGATAAAAAATTACCTTCACGACATTTTCCATCTGACATAACGCGACCTGCTCTCTTTCTTTCTTCTTTCTCTCTCTCTTTGTAGTTGGATGACCTGCCCTGGCACACTCCTTTTTCTTGATTTTAAAGAAACCTTTTCCTTCCGACTGATTGCTTCATCACCAATTGCTAGTCTACCATGTGGCATTTGACCCATAATAATTCTCCATGGCACTTGAGAAATGTTCCTTTACACATAAACAAATGAAAAAGATATTATTGCTAAATCAAACTATATTTCCAAACATAAAGTAAGCAGAGCTCACCCAATTATTCTTCGCTTTCTGGCTGTATAGCTCTTGGTTTGTTCCTTGTTGCATCCTATGTGTGTGTTGCCATGAACCAGCGAGCCCGATAAAAATATCGATACAATATACACGCAAAACGAGATATAAACAAACAGACAATAGAAATTATATTTTAATAAAACTACTTAAACAATTTAATGCTGATGATGCCTCGGTCTTTAGAACCTGCATTGGATTTGAGCGAACCTTGGCTGGAGTATTTTTCTCTTCGATGGCGTCGCTAAACGCTCACCCGGCGAAGTTGACGACTGCGACATGCAAAGCAAGACGCTCGCGAAAAGGCATCTGCAAACAAAATTCTAAAGTATATGAAATTCACACAGTAGGTAATGTGAATCAAACGGAGATTAACAGAACTGATTCAGAGGGAATCCGTCTTACGGTTTAGGAGAAATATAAAGGTGAAGAGCTACTGTTCATACTAAATGGTAAAAGGGCTGGGGTTTTGGTCCACAGTAGCATCAAAAAGGGGGTAAAATCCCCAATCCCCTTGTCTCTTCCTCCTCAGCCAAACACTAGAGAGAGAAAAGAGAGAAGAGGGGGGTACCACGGGAGAGAGAGGGGAGGAGAGGCGGCGGGGCTCTGCTGCACAGCAGCAGCACGGGGCGGCGCCGGCGGCACAAGGAGGCGGTGGCGGCGGGTCTGCAGGCCGCGGCGCTAGGGCAAGGCTCGGCCTGGGGAGCGGCGACCGTGGGGCAAGGCGGCGGCGCGGCGGCAGTGCAGGGCGAAGCCGAGGGGCGGCTCCGGCGGCGGGTTGGCACGGGCTGAGCCGGGGCCAGGGCGGCAGCGGCTGGGTGAGGGAGCGGGCCAGGGGCGGCGTCGGCTCGGGTATGGGCGGCGCGGCAAGGAGAAGGCGGCGGCCTCCGGCGGCAGCGTGGCGAGGACGCGGGCCAGGGGACGGCTGTGGTTGGGCGAGGGGCGGCGCGATGCAGAGGTGGGGCGGCGTCGCGGGGTGCGGCGCTAGGGCTGCTACGGCGGCGCGGTGTCCATGGGCAGGGGCGGTGGCGGCTCGGGACGCAGGGGTGCGGCCAGGGCGGCAGTGGGGTGGCAGGGGCGGCGACGGCCATGGGTGGACACCGGAGAAGGGCGGCGTGGAGGTGATGACGGCTGTGAGGGGATTAGGTTTAGGTTAAACTTGTTTAGGTTTTCTTTTATATTACAGGGAGATGGGCTTTGGGCCTGAGTCCCATTGGGCTTGATTCGGCACAAACTGAACTGGATGTAGAATCGCCTGAGCTGGCATGGTTGGCCAGGAAGTGGGATGGACGCTGGCTCGACAAGGATGCGGCCAGGGGCGTCAACGGTCTTCGGCGATGGGGATTCGGTGACATGAGGGGTTGGTCGGATGGCAGCATGGAAGGGGAACGAGGCACAACAGCGGCGGCGACGTGGCATAGGTAAGGCACTCGACGGTGGCGGCTAGGGTTTTTGGGTATTTATACAGGATGCTAGGTCGGTGATTGGGATGGAGTCCGATTGGTGCACTTGTCCAAATGAATTGAAGGGTCCTAGATAAAGCCGAACCGGATTATGATTCGTCACGGGCATGACTCGTCTCGAGATTACCACCGGTCATGTATACTAGGGTTAAGGTCGGATAGGGTTAGGAGGAGTCCGGAGTAGGGACGGATTAGGAGAGAGAGAAAGGGTGGACCGGCCTGAGAGATAAACGGCGCTAATGACAAGGTTAGTTTAGGGTTACAACAGACTGGAGTGGAGTCAGGGTTCTGGACGAGAGATAGGAGAGTCGACCGAGTAGAGGTTCGGGTTAGGTGTAGGGTTTGGTCAGGAGAGAGGAGAGTTAGGGTTTCGAGGGCTGTCAGCCGAGTGGGACGGAAGTTCGACGACGAAGGTTGCGATGGAGGTCAACCGGAGTTAAAGATTCGGTCGAGCTAGGTTTCAATCGAGAGGCAAATTCAGGGTTCCAACCGAGGAACGAATAAAAGCGAGGAAAGAGCTTTTGTATTTGAAATTGTAAAATTTTGAATTTTATAAATTGTAAACTATAATGAAAAATTATTAATTAAACAAATTCTTAGATGTAAATAATTGCTTGAAAATTTAGGGATTTTCATATAGAAAAATAATAGAAATTATTTTACCTAGTTTTTATTTTTAAAGAAAACTTGGGACATTCTAATATTTATTAGGATGTCACAAAAAACCTGACAGACGGTGTAATTAGACATCAATTAGACAATAAATCAATGATTCATCATTTGACTTTAATCTTTGAATTAATTTTTTAATTCCTATTTACTAATTACTATTTTATAATCACCTGTGATCTGAATCTGATGCTGTCGGCTGACGGGATGAATCGCGATGGGTGATCCCGATGGCCAACGGAGGTGATCCAAGCCAGGACGATTGAAGTTAGAAGAGCACGCACTGCCATGACGAACTGATCTGCCGTCTGCCGAAGAGGTGAAGTGGTGAACGTGATTAGATGAACTATCAGCCGCCGTCGCCTGCGTTACTGTGTTGGCGTCTACTCTTCGTCTCTTCGTGAGCTTTGCTTAATGGGCCTCCGGAAAGGCTGCGGCCAGGTGTTCATACAGAACTAATATGGCATCTTTACTTCAACATACCAATATCCATGGCCACCTATTATTGATCCAAGGGCAATATAGAAGAACTCATACTTAGCCGAGTGCTTGCCTTCCCCATCGGTAATAGCATAGGATGGCCGAGTGTTCAGCTCACCCCCACGGTAAATGTGTTTTTTCGTTGGCTATTGGTTATGAATATCCGAGTGTGCTTCTTCCCCGTCGGTGATTTTATGCAATAGCCGAGTGTTACAACTGTACACATGGTAACGTGTATTTCACCGTCGGTAACTGTTTGCAATGACCGAGGGTTGTACTTCCACACACGGTAAAGATTTCCCCCTGTCGGTGATTTTATGCAATAGCCGAGTGTTACAACTGTACACATGGTAACGTGTATTTCACCGTCGGTAACTGTTTGCGATGACCGAGGGTTGTACTTCCACACACGGTAAAGATTTCCCCCTATCGGTGATTTCGTCAAATGGTCGAGAACCACTAACGCACTCTAGATAAATGGCCTGCCCTGTCGGAGAAAGTAATAATTACCGAGCGTTCTCAACATAACCGTCAGAAAACGACAAACCGTCGGCCACTTTTTTCTTTACCGAGGGTCCGTAGGATTTGCCTCTTTACGCTCGATAAATGTTACATTTCTAGTAGTGAAGGAGGGGAAACAGTTCTCTAACTTCGCTGTTTTTGCTCTCGACGAGAGGGGAGGACCAAGAAGTAAGGACGGTAGGGCAGTTTCCTATGAATGATGGGAGGACTGGCGGAACATTAGCGCAGTAAAACCATTCAGAATGCCAACCCTTGTTTGATGTTTTCATGGGAAGATCAAAATAAAATTTCTTGGCCCTTCCCGCAATTGGAAGCCAGCACCTCCCACGGCTTTGGGGGCTGTTTTGCTGGGGAAGGGTTTGAGAAGAAAAACAGATCGAAAAAGTTCAAAGTGGGGCGCAATCCCAAGATACGCCTCACAGATGTGTACAAAGATGGTGATTTCAAAGATGGAGTTGGGGTTTAGATGAGTCAGTTCAATCCGATAAAAATGCAGAAGTCCCGTGAAAAAGGAGGAGCAAGGGCGGCCAAGGCCGCGGAGAAAGAAGGACTCGAAGTGAAGTGAAAACCGAGTCCCAAACTTTCTGCTCGAAGTTCATGACAGCTCGTGGTGTTTGATTTTTTATATTTTCTGTGTAAAGATTCTTAAGGAGATTTTTGGTGGAGTGTTTCACGACTCATGGTTGAATAGGGAGAAAAACTCCCATAATTTTGGAGCAACAGAAAGCCATCATCTCTCTGCTCTAAGTAGAAACAAACTCTGAAGAATCTGCTTTTGCTTTCTAGAAAGCAGTTTGTGTTGTTTGAATTTTCATATTTGCTCTACAGAGAGTTTTGAGGAGATTTTCAGCTAAGTTGCTCATGACTAATTATAGAATAAGGGAAAAAATTTCCAAAAATTGAAGAGCACTAGAAAGCCACCATCCATCTCCTCCAAGTGAGAACAAATCTGCTTTTGCTTTCTGAAAGTCACTTTGATCATTTGGCTTGATTTTCTTTTGTAAAGCAAGCTTTGAATTGATTCCTCTCTTTTGAACACTTGACAACCAGGATTGTGAATGCAAAAATTCCGACATATTCCATGACTCTTTGTCATGGATGCTATGGGTACACATAATTGTCAAGTTGTTCGGGTTTTGGTGAAAACGGTAGCATCAGAAATTTGTGGCGCCCAATCACCCCCTCTAGCCCCTAGCTTGGGTCTTCAGTTTTGATTTAGTTTCTGTGGTGATTTTGTTTGCAACTAATTTATTTGTCTCACATCCTTGTATTTACTATTGATTCATGATGCCTTGAGGTTGCAAATATGGTTTGAGACCTCTCTTGCAAGCTAGGATTGGCTAGAGATCAAGTCTGTCAAATCTGTCATAAAAGTTTCCTTCGCGCAACAGTCATGCTGGAATTTTAGAAAAATCAAGAAAACTCTTTTTCTTGAGTTATTCTAGTTAGTACAAGTGCGTGACTCATATATCTACCTATCATAAAATTTTGGAGTCCACTGGATGTACCATTTGGGTGCATTTTGGAGTCCACTGGATGTACCATTTGGGTGCAGTGAGGTGAATACATTTTGTCCGTCGACATAATGATGTCCATGGGAAAAGCCATATCCATCTAGAAATGATGTTTGTTCGTAAAACTTAGTAATTTCAGCCTAATCTATATCGATAAAACAAGTCTATCGACAAATAGATTTACTGATGGGGCTTTAGCTAACTCCTCTTATTTGTCAGCAAAACTTTTTACCGACAAATAGATAGACGTTATATGGGGTCATTGCTGCTAAATAATTCATCATAAATATTGTTTCATGGTGTTGTGACCTTCGGTGTAGAGTCGGTAAGTGCCTTCAACTCCTAGATAGGATTCTTTTCTCCAAAATTGTCGTCAAAATCAAGATTTGTGAACAAAACAATGTGTTCATTATCTTCATTTATACTAGGGTTCCAGTTCTCACTCTCCGGCTGCAGCTCGGGTGGAGGACGGCCAGCACGGCGAGGAGGGTTGGGGGAGCCCACCACCTGGATAAGCTTACTCTCCTGGTTATATGACACTACCCCGCTGAGTGGGCCTTTAGTTGCGAGGTCTACTTCTCTCGCTTTTGGAAATTTATGTTAATGAAAGTGTGGATGAAATAGTATAATGTGTGCAGTATGGATGTGAACATTAATGGCCACGTGGATGTGTATGTGGATGTTGATGGCTATGTGAATGTTATGTCACGTTCTTTGTTAAATCTGTGTTTGTTGATCATTGTTCGTGTCTATATATGGATGCCACATGTGTGATCATGAAGGCGTGGGAAATATTATTGTACATTGGGTTTAAATGTTGCAGTAACAGCGCCCGCAAAAATATAGTTTTTTACATTTCTTTACCTATTTGTTTTTCTGAAAATTATCTACTCTCGACGGCCATGGGTAAGAATGTCGAGAGAGACCCCTAGAGGTCAGCCAAGGGGAGAAGTCTCTCTTAACGGCCTATTAGCGGGGTGACAACACAATGGGGTCTTGGCTGTGGGCCTCACTAAAGTACTCTCAATGGTTGTCTACAGGCTGTCAAGAGTACTGGCACTAGCCATTGTGCAGCGTCACGACCGGTGTCCGGACTACTCTCAATTGTTGCTTACATGGCTATCGAGAGTACGTGTCGACGGCTCAACCGTTAAGAATACCTACCTCTCTCAATTATGCTGATTTGACGATTGTTTCTCGACGGCTTATCATCAAGAGTAGTTTGTCTCGATGGTTCAAGCCGTCCATAAAATGGTGTTTGCTGTAGTAAAAGGAAAAATGAAACGAGGAAAGCAAAAATTGACATGCTGCCGCTGTTTTCCAATGCGTATGCAATGGTGTGGGTGCAGCCAACCCGAAGAAGGGTGTAAGCTTTTGTCTCTGCTGTAGCAACCAAGAGTCCAAGGCGCCAAGCCCAGAATTAATTTGGGTTGGCTAGAAGATTTGGGCCGAGAGAACAGGCCTGTTCTGCTCATTAATTTAAATTGGGCCCAGAATATTAATCCAAGCCTTATCCGTTCAGTAACTGTGGCCGCGGCTACACCGGCTCGTATCCACCAGTTGCAGACTTGCAGTACGCAAAGGCCATGGCTCTACTCCTCTCGACTCCTCCCACTGTCTCATTCCTCCGTCCTGCAAGGTCCTGCTCTCCTGCCGCCCGAGCTCTGCCCACCACGACCGGTGTCTCCTTCCATGTGTACCTTGGTCTGGCCGTAATAAACCAAGATGGCCATTTTCTGATAATGCGCATCTTTGATGAGCTTTCGCTCTTCTTGGATGTTGAAAATAGTGTTTGAGTGTTTAGTGAGATAGTAACTAGTGGTATAATGGTATTTAATACATAGAGTTAGTGGTTAGTTAGCATCCCCAGCAGGGACCCTGTCAAGCAGCCGGCATCAGCCAAGGCAGGGCGCGGGAAAAAAATTTTGAATCGGCAAGACTGCAGCGCACTGTACCTGGCACGAACTGGCAAGGCAGGGGGCTGATGCAGGGGACTTTAGCTAGCCTGATAGAGTTAGTGGCTCCATTGTTAGAGCATTCCCGGGGCATCAAATTTCCCTCTATCGCTACAGTAATTGCTACAGTAACCCGCGCACTGCAAATTCCCTCTCACATGCATCAAATTTTCTCCTGCTGTATTTGAAAAATTTTGAAATAGAGGCCTTTTTGAGGGGTGAGATGGGGATGCTCTTATGACTGTAATTTCAAATCAAAAAGGGCATGTTGTTGTGACTTGTACCGTTGTTATCGGTGCTTACCTCGAATTGTTGTTGAGAAATTAACATGGTTTATTTTTTCGTTATTTTGCTTCAATTTGTCAATAGCATTTCATAATTCATTAGTTCTTGCTGCTGTTATTGTGATGTATTTAAGCAAAGCACACACCTATGAAGTCAATGTTCTTCTTGTTCTTGTTCCTCCAGCCTCAAGACTGCAATGCGAGAGCCTTACCTTAACAGCAATTTCCGCAATTTCCGTGCACACTCCATTTGGAAAGAATATGCTAATTGCCCAAGCCACTGCACAAGCCGGAACAGAGGACGGAGGTGACGCGGAACCTGAAAAACCGGTTGCACCAATCAAGGCCATGCCACTGGAGTCCAAGCTGAAGATGATCGAGGAGCAGAGGTTGCGGATGAAACTAGACAAGAGGCTTAGGCAGCGCCGGAAGAGGCTCGTCCGCAAGCGGCGGCTCCGGAAGAAGGGCCGCTGGCCACCATCCAAGATGAAGAAGCTGAAAAATGTTTGATCGGGTTGATATGTCCGGGGCCTTTCCTGTTGTAAATTGCCGCGTCTGTTCGGCTGAATTTTTCACTGAATTGTGTTTCTGAAGCAAGTTACGTAATGTTAAGTTTAACCCAAACTCCATGCGTAATTAGATATTCACCATTGAGGAATGAGGACGTTGTTTGTCACTACCATCTCTAATTCGGTTTATGCTAGATAATCTGAGTGACAATGATCCAATGAAGAGAGTCGCAAGAGTACGCACGTAAACGGTTGCAGTACAGCTCCCCTTCAACACGTCAACAATGGCTGCGGCGGCATTCTCAAAAGCTCCAGCGGGACCCCACAAGTTTGGGTTAGGGTGTAAAGGATTAGGATGTGTTTAAGCAGAACGTGATTAGTTTAGGGACAATTGTACGCCCTCCCTAGGTCTTATATACGCTGTGTTTCTTTCGGCGGTTAGATTATAATCTGAAAAGGTTGTGGTGTTTTATAGAAGATTTAAAGGGCCAAAAAAATTATGAAAAAAATATTTTTGAGATCTTTGAGACAAATTGTGCAAAGTTTTGAAAAAATAACTATAAAATATTTCAAAATATAACCATTACAAAAATGACAAATTTTAAGCTGCAGCTTATAATCTGATTATAAGCTGAAAGAAACAGAGCAATAGCATCGTGCCCAGGAGCGTCAAAACTAGGTAGGTTAGTGCGGCGCCCCCGATCAGGACTCCTATTAGCTCAATTATAGACTAAGCCCGTAATTAGGTGATTGTACGGATTGGTTAGTTCGAGATTACACTACAGGAGACAGCAACACTATCGACGGTTTTAGCCGTCGAGAACAGTAACAAAACCGTCGACACTAATTATTCTCGAAGGCCGGCTGTCGAGAAAGAGCCGTCAAGTAAACATCGTCGAGAGAGAGAGAAGTAGTCTCGACGGCCTGACCATCGACACTATTAGTCTCGACGGCTGACGTTATAGCAGTCGACACAGATGGCCAAGACGTCGTTTGCTGTCATGGCGCCCTAGTCTCGACGGCCGCGATAAGCCGTCGATACAGAGAACGGTGGGTCCCACCACAGGGCAGGCTCTGGTGACGTGGCACGGGCCTAACAGTGTCGACGGTCACTGCTTGGCCGTCGATACAGTGGCTGTAGTATCGACGGCCCATATCCGACCGTCGGCACTATATTCGCTAAGACAGTATCGACGACAACATATAGGCCGTCGACACTGCACCAGAACAGAAAAAATAATTTTAAAACCATAAAAAAAACAAATTTTCACGGCTGCGGCTGCTCCCAGCAGCAGCCGCAGCCGCATCTGCAAACCCAAACACTCTAACATTTCAATATACCCCTCGTCGCATAAAAGCGACCACAATTCATCAAAAGCACATATAACACATCGAAATTAATCAACACACATATATAACACATCCAAATTCATCGAGCACATAAAACACATCCAAATTCATCACATAACACATCCAAGTTCCAGTTTTAAAATAAATGCAATAAACCTAGCGATCTATTGATCCGGATCGCTCGGCCGGGGCTCGCTTGACGGGGTTGGATTGGACGGCTGGGTAAACATCGGCGGGGCGCTCGTGAAGAGGTCGGTAACCCAGATGGGATCCTCCTGGCTCGCAGATGTGTCTCCTCCCTCCGTGTCGTGAAGTTCACCGATGAACCGGAACCCTGCATATGTAGCACATAAAAACGGCTTACAAGATTTATAAACGGTTTCCAGCATAAATTTATGTGAGTTAATAACTTACCGTCGATGTCACATACGGCAAGTCACCCTATGGGCGAGGTGGGCCCACGTAGTCACCTGGTGGACTTGCACTGTTTTATACAAAAGAATAGAAGTTAAACACTTATGTGTTACAAAGGTTATGAAGTTATTAAAAGAAGCAAACTTACATATTTCCAAAACCAAACGAGGAAGTTAGGACGTCCAGGACTAGCACCCTCCTTCATCAGAAGTGTTCTTTCTTTCGAATTGGGGTCATTCAATCCTATCCATTCTCTTTGTATAAACTGATTCTGCATGTCCCCTACTCCTTCCATATTGTCGAACACATATAAGAATGCAACTAATCTTTCTTCTTGTGATAACTCTCGTCTTGTACTTCTTCCCACATGATTGCCTTTCCCATGAAACAGTTTTAGGTCAGATTGGGGTTCATTACAAACTGTGTTGTATCATGATAATTGAATGTTGACATTGTGCTCCCTCGCCAAATATCTAAAATTGGTTATCTCTTGCATGTAATACGATTCTGCTATGGAACCTTCAACACAAACAGGACATGCTAGCTTGCCATGCGTACTCTATCCAGAAAATATTGCGTAAGCCGAGAAATCATGAATAGACCACAAAAAGGCAGCCCTCATGAAAAAGTTGGTATTGGTCTTCCTATCATATGCTATTGCTCCATTCTCCCATAACCCCTTCAACTCTTCGACCAAAGGTCTCATGAGAAAATCCATATTCTTTCCCGGATTCTTTGGACCAGGCACAATGAGTGATAGAAACATGAACTCCTCTTTCATTAAAAGTGATGGCGGAAAGTTCTTTCATTAAATGTGACGGCGGAAGGTTCAGAGGTATAGTGAACACTGGCCAACAGGAATACGACGCAGCGATCATATTGAAAGGGGTGAACCCATCGGTGGCAATTACCAGACGCACATTTCTCCGATCAACTGCAAAGTTAGGATGTTTCTGATCAAAGTTCTTCCACGCGTCCCCGTCTGACGGATGTATCATCAAGTCGCCCTTCGGCCTTTTACCCTCCTTATGCCACCTCATCTGTTGCGCCGTCTCTTCGGTCATGAAACACCGTTCCAAACGTTTCGTTAGCGGGAAGTAACGAAGCACTTTCCTCGCCACACTAGTCTGCCTCTTGTTTCCTTCAGCGTCTTCTACCTCGACATATCTTAACTCACCACATTTATCTCAAGACTGTTTACCCGCATCATTTTTATAGTACAGCATACAATCGCCTTACAGTACAGCCCTGGATGTGGATAATGGTAACGCCCTAGTTCGCTGCTCGGAGAAACTAGTTTGGGATCGTCTTCCTACATAAGGGATGATTTGCGTCTCGTGAGGTGAATCCGATGTCGGTGGGTCACTCCAAGTGTGCGGTCTCAAATTAGCGGATCCGGGTAGTGGCTTTGTTCTATTCACCAGTTTACTGGGAATACGGTTCCAGGGGTAAAGTGTACACACTCTGCAGAGTTTAGTTAAACTGTCATGACAGCCGTGCTCACGGTCACGAGCGGCAAGGAGGATCTAACAATGGTAGCCCCACTGTTTTCATTAAAACGGGTTGTTAGAAATTGGTGTGGTTTAGTGATACCCGAGTGGTGAAGCTCAATGTGTTCTAAGTGTTCTGAGTGGTGAAGCTCGATGTGGTGCTTGGTGTGTTTCTGGGTATTCCGAGCGGTGAAGCTCGTGACGTGAAAATACGTTCCGGATTAGATGAATCTCATGGTTTAGATAATTTATGAATCTGTTTTGTTTTAAATTTTGAAAACAGATAAGTTAAGAATTTATGCTGGGCAAAAATAATCATCCTATCCTATTGTTCCTGCATTACATTTTAAGGATGATAGCTTGTTGAGTATTCACGTACTCACCCTGCCTTTCATGCGGGCTGCTCATTCCAACGAGCAGGTTGATGCTAGAAGAATCTTTACTAAGAAGGGGAGTTTGACAAGATGAGTTTTCAAGAGAGCGATTTTACCTTTGGAGCTCAGGACGAAGGCTATCCAGATGTCTAGGAGTGCGCCTCTACAGTTTTGCCTGTGGAGTTTATATGGGTCTTCATTGTTTATCATTTGTACTTTGTTCATATCTAAAAACTTCCACTTTTGTAAGGCTGTTGAGCCAAAACTATGGTATTATTTGCCATGTTTGTAAGCACTCTGATGCAATAAAGTTTATTTGTTGAATGGTCATGATCCAAGAACTGTATATCTGTGTGTTCTAGCTACTTGATCCAGGGACTAGAACATGTAAAGCACAGAGGGGACTCGACTCCATTTTCGGGTTCTCACAGTCCTCGGGGGAGATAGTATCGACGGCCACATAGAAAGTCATCGATAAAAGTTGTGCCGAGGGTAGCTGTTGACTACCGTCGAGGTAACTGACCTTTCTCGACAGCTTAGGAGGAGGCCGTCGAGAGAGCTATTAGTCTCGAGGGCAGCAACCCCCCAAGGGCTTAATCAGTCAAACCACTCTATTTCAATTTTAAAAAATTTGAATAAAATATTTTCACATATCAGACAACTCCATGATGTTCCATACATAAAATTACACGTATACAAAAATATTCAAAATTTTTAAAGCTCACCGTGTAGTAACTCTTTTGTAAACGGAAGCTTTCCGAAAAACTTGAGGTAAACGTTTACTATTTTATGCGTTTCGATCATCACTAAAAATGCGCTCGAATTTAACTTATTTTTATTAACAAGGTTAAATTTATATACGGCTTAGTACACTAATCGATAACCTCATCCGATAAAAATTTAAACATTTAGCTTTTCAAAATTAAATTTTAATTTTTAAACATTATTTAAAAGCTAGGTCGACGTATATTATTCGATGGTAACATAACAAAACACATAGCAACATACATTTAATCAACGGGTCATTCGTATTATTCAACTAGATATCATAAAAACCTAAAAGAATTTGAAATAAACTTTATGACACAAAAAATTTAAGAAAAAATAGGAACAAAAGTATTTCCATCAATTGTTGTGTCGACGGCTACTATTGGGCCGTCGATACTGTCTTTCCGTTGCGGACTGTATCGACGGCCTAACGTCTAGCCGTCGATACTGCGTCGACGCCGTCATCTCCTCCCGCTACCAGCTGCTCTGTCGACTGCTGGTTGTGGGGCCGTCAATACTGCTCCAGTATTATCGACGGTTAGACCGTGGCCGTCGATACTAGTTCATGTGTATCGACGGCTGCTTTGTGGCCGTCGATACTGTATCTGGCAGTCGAATCTGCTGCCGATTCATGTAGTGTTAATCATAACATTCTCCCACTTAATTGAAAGATTAACATTCATAATCCCTCTGTCGATAAAACAACACAACAAAACTTTTATACTCATAGTACAGTAATTTTATCTCGATCAATACACATTTAGCACTTACGGGAGCGGTTTTTAGTTGGCCGTCGTTTTTGGCCATCACTTTGCTAGTAAATGATCCAGTTTTTTAAGGACACCCCGTGGGACTACGAAAAAGGACATCATGTACATTGGTAGGCAAGTAAGTACCAAATTTATGAGCGTCAGCAGCCCCCCGTTGAAAGATGTTTCCCTTTCCAACTACTAAGCCTCTTCTCAAACGTTTCTTCAATCCCTATCCAATCAATATTTTGAAACTTCCTATAATACACATGAATTTCTAAATATTTGAATGGAAATGTGCCATTGGCGCAACCAAATAGCTGAGTATATTGGTCCTCAAATTTGCGAGCCTCACCAAAACAATGGATTTCACTCTTGTTAAAGTTTATCTTGAGACCCGGTAGTTACTCAAAAGCATAAAGTAATAACTTCAAGTTACGAGATTTCTCCAGATCATGATCCACAAAAAGAATTGTATCATCGGCATAGTAAAGGATAGATAAACCCCATCTGAAAGATATGGTACTACCCATCTCACTTGCCCGGCCGATTAAGCTCTTCTAATTAAAATTGCCAACATGTCAGCTCCTAAAATTAAAGTGAACCGGAGATAAAGGATTTCATTTACGAAGCCCCTTTTTGTTTAAAAATATTATCCTACATCATCATTGACATTAATTGCTACACTTCCACCCAAGATAAAAGAATAAAGGCATGAAAACCAGTTAGGTGAGAAACCTTTCATACGTAATGTTTGTAGCAAAAAGGACCATCTATCCTTGTCATAAGCTTTTTCAAAATCTATCTTGAAGATGACTCCGCTATGTTTTTTACGATGTAGCTTATGAATATTCATGTAAAATGACGACACCCTCTAGGATAATATGTCCTCGCATGAAAGCGGTTTGTGTGGGACAGATAATATGATACGCTACCAAATTAGTCCTATAAGTGGCCACTTTGGTGAAAATTTTGAAGCTGACATTTAACAGGTAAATAGGCTAAAATTGTCGTATTCGGTTTGCATCTTGTACCTTCGAGAGAAGAGTTATAACTCCAAAGATAAAACTAAACAGTGGCAAATTCCTATAATGAAGTTCATGAAACATGATCATCAAATCATTTTTAATGACATCCCAGAACTTTTGGTAAAACTCGACTGGGAATCCATCTAGAGTAGGAGCTTTATTATGTTCCATATCAAAAATAGCATCCTGAATTGCCTTCTCTATGAAAGGTGATGTTAGGAGCTCATTTTGAGAAGGTGTAACCTTAGTGATGTCAAAAATCCTTGATTTATCAAGAGAGAAAGAGTTCTCTTCTAATGGCCCAAAGTGACCTTTGGAAAACCTAGTAATATAAGACTTAAGATTAGCTTGACCCTCAATTTTCCCTTCTTCCTAGTCCAGGAAGAATTCTCTCCTCCCTGTGCCATTTGGAAGTACCTTGTATTATTATTTCCCAACAAGATTTCAGTTGCTTTCGCTCACTGGTAATATTTGATTTCTTCATGTCGAAGTAGTTTGGTCAAATGATCCTAAGACTGAGCAAGTAATTCACACTCAGCTACAGACAGATCAAGAAACTCAGCGGCCACATCCAAATCATTAATTGTGGACTGAAGACTGGCTTTATGATTTTTATACAAACCATTGTTGTGTAAAGGCCATCCACACATGAATCTTCTTAACGCTCCCATTTTCTTATTCCATCGTTGGACTGAATTTTGGCTTTTGACAGACTTATTCCAAATTTATACGACATTATCGTAGAACCTCACGAATGAACCCTCATAATTCTAATTTGAACTGCCTTTGGTTCCCTTGTAAAGCCTACGTGCCAGTATGTAGTAACAAAGGTGTATAATCAGAAACCCTCTATTATGAGCATGAACGGTCACTAGTGGTAATTTAAATTCCCAATCCATTGTCATAAGGATTCTATCGAGTTTTTTGTAAGTTCGAATTGGTAGCGAGTTAGCACAAGTGTATTGTCGACCCGTTAAATTAATTTACCTAAGGTCAAAGTCATCAATTACAGCATTGAATAGGAAAGGTCCACGATCAATGTATTTGTTATTATTCTTATCCTTGCACTCCTCAAGATGTTGAAATCACCACCAATTAAAGTAGGTAAATGGTTTTGTTGTGAGGCACGAACTAAGTCAGCTAGAAAAGCATATTTAAAGTCATTTTAAGCTGGTCCGTAAATTGCCATTAGAATCCACTGGAACTTGTCAAGCTTTTTGCAAAGATGGAATTTCACATGAAATTGTCATTCCACAATCAGAGACAATTAAAAAACAGAAGCATTTACACCCAAAAGGACACCCCCCTTATTTGCCACGTGGAGGAAAACAGTGTCAAACGAAATCCGCACCACCTGAAAGGCACGTAAGATCTGTCTTTGTCAAATCCTTCTTACCCATCTTGAAGATCGTAACAAAATCTAAGTTATGTTCTTTAATTGTTTCTACAATGTATATAAACTCAGCCAAGTCTGAAAGATCTTCTACTATGTACCTAAATTCAGAGAAGTCTGAAAGACCTTCTACTATGTACCTAAATTCAGCGAAGTCTGAAAGTCATCTGTTATTCCAAAAAATACCTTTCATTGGAAAACCAATTAATTAAAATTATTGCCATTCCTAGGGACCCGAATCTCCTTAGTCTTGAGGATAATTTTGATTTTCTAGCTATTGCCATAAGATCACAAATAGTCATGTCCAAGTCCGCTTCATCAGAAACAACCTCACAAATATCCATTGCCAGGTGAGCGAATAGGGCACTGTCAGTGTCATTGTCCTCGTCATCATCTGGATTGAAAGGATTTAACTCGGCTACGATTTGATTCCTATGTTAACTTTGAATTAACCCCTTTTGATTTTTGTTTCACCGTCAATCTATCTCCATATGTTTTAAAGAATTAATAAATGCCAACTTTGTTGAGGCACTACAACCCAATTAAAACCCCAAATTACTTCACTTTAAGGCACAACTATCAATAGATAGAATATATCAAATTGAATTAGGATGTGACATACCTAATTGTGGAGGACCTAGAGTCGTAGGCGAACATGATGACATATAGTTGTCATCCACCACCTTGGCATGTTCTTCTAGTGTCTAGTGTCATTTACATTAAAACCTTCATTCCAAAAGCTTCAATTGTTACTTTTAAAATCATTGGATTGACCTCCATGGTTTTATGGATATTATTCCATTAGCTTGATCTTCAAACTACTAGATTAAGGATCTAGCTCGTGCATTAATGCAAAACTAAAATTCTCAAGGAGCTGCCTTAAACCCTGGAGTCGGAATACCTCCAACGTGAAGCATCTTGCCCTTAACTGCAAAGAGGCCCTTACTTTTCTCTACATGTCCTCAGAGATTAGGCTCCTAATGTCTGCATATGCTTCTCTTCACATTAGAGTTAGACAACATTGCACCTTTTGCTTTGCTATCAACAAAAGGTTTGGGAAGAGTGCTACACAGTTTGCTAGATGCAGTTCGGTGATAAAAATATGAGGTTTTTTGTGGTGTTTTTCTTCCACATACATAATGAATTTTATCACATCTATTCAAGACCATCATATTAATATGAGCTCTATACATGAAGAAAAGACAGCTATCTTGTGAACTTCAAAAATAAATGGGCGTCTTCTTAGCCTAGCGTGGTATTCAATCTAGTTGATCTTGTTAACATACATGATGACCTTCTTGATCTTTTGGCATAGTGTGAGGGAGATGAAATTGATAGTATTATTGAAAGTTTTCCATCAGATAAGGCAACAGGTCTCATTCATCCCACTCTGGTCGTCGTAGCGGGTTTTCAATTGATATCAGAGCATCGGGTTGTGTTTCTTTTGTAAGATTTTCATGGATCTTTTGAAACCTTTTTTGTTGTTTTGAGCTATGGCGGACAAGTATTCCATCAAATCCCATGTATTATTCTCTGGAGTCGATTTTCCTTATTACAAGACCAGGATTGAGGTGTATATTATTGCTCAGGGCTACAACATTTGGCTAAAAGTGAAGAATCATTATGTGGTGCCTGAGGAGGTTACGGCCCTGAATCAATCTAATGTTGAGCTTATTGTGAAAGCTCTAAACTACAGCATTGAAGAATTGATGGCGCTTGAAGCTTGAAGCTTTGCGATAAGCTAACTGATGAATTGATTATACCTGAAGCTTTGCATAGAAGTGTGGTTGCAGATTTTGATTCGCTTAGGGGGAGTCATGCTAGTGTGCTTTCAGAACTAGATGAAACTAGAAACGCTTTGCTTATTGCTATCTTTGTTTCTGAAATAGAATCTGCTTGAATGATTGATCCCTCTATGATTTGTCTTGATCCTATTGCACACACTACACCTAAGGACCTTGTTAGCCCAAATGAGGGTGTTAGAGATCATGTTTCGCCTAAGGACCCACTCAGCTCAAATGAGAGCTATAGCTTCTACTCTGTTGATGTTACATGTCTAGATTGCATTTCCTTAAGGTTAGAAAACATACACTTGCAATCTAAAATATCTAACGTGGATAATGAATTGCTTGATGCATCTTCTAGTGAATGTTGTGAAGAGATTAATAGGGAGTTCGCTAGTGTCTATCAGAATATGACTGCTTGATTTCAAGGTAGACTAACTAAGGTTCAATATGCCAAGTGTGTCTCCTGTCACGCTCTTAAGAGACAAGTTATGGTGCTCAGCGATAAGTGTCATAATGCTTTAGGCAAAGGGAACATAGGTGAACAAGATTTTTCTAACTTTTCCCTTTGTTGTAAGCTTTGTCCCCAAGTTCATCAGGAGTGTGAGTTCTCTGTAGAAGTTTACTGGGGGCAAAAGAAAGCTGAACTAGATTATTAACAACTACAATATTTCAATGGGTAGTGGTTTAGGGTATGATTGGCTCGAGCACATCAGGAAACGCCCTCCTAGGTATAGATGCAAACGGGCAAAGACTGGTTCGTAGGGAAAGTGTTCCAGAGACCACTGTCTTCAAGTCCGCTGGGATAATCAGAGAGAGTCCTGATGCAAGGCAAATCCAAGCTGTTGTGTCCAAGAGTCCATCTAAGAAGGATAGTTGCATTGTTACTCCGACCCATGGGAGAGGCAATGTAGTTGTTTGCACCTTTTACGATAGGGTAGGACACACTGTCGACACAAAAACGAGAGTTTCTGCGAACACACGTGCAGAAGCGTCGATTCAGTGATCGCGTCGCAACTCAAACCAAGCGTGCCAATTGGTTTGACCTGTAAATCAATAAGGATAAAGTCGTCAGTAATATAAGCCTAATCGGCTTTTTAAATAGCCAGATCAGGTCATCCGTAATCGGTTCTATATTAACCGATAACATGATCTATCGGCTTAATGCCAGATAGAGCAAATAAACTCGAATAGATATCCAAATCTAAATCTCACTTATTTTTGGTATTTTTTATGATAGCGTCAGCAATAAACTCTAATGTCAATATATCGGTTTTAACCAAGAAATAGATTGAACAGATTGGTCAGGCCAAGACAGTATTCAAGTCTAAATCTGGATATAAACCAATAAACCGATTTAAAGGTTTAAAGACTGATAAGGGTAGATGCAATACAGATCGGTAAATGTTTGCGCAGACAAAACCCTAAACATGGCATATACAAGATCGATTGAACGAGATAGTTGCATATATCAAATTCGGGAAAAGCATGTGAAATATCTAACAATCGGTATTACAAGATAAACACACATTACAGATCGATTAAATCGAGACAGTGCAATATGCGAAAACATGTTAAAGATCGGTAAATCCCGAGACAGTCTAACATGGTTTGTATACATGAGATCAAACTGATGCAGCCATGCATACGGGTTACAAGGAGAGAATCGATTATCCCATCGAGATAGCTCTACCTGCGAGTTGAAGCCTTTCGACGAGGTCGATCGGATTCGAGAGAAAGTTTTTGTGTATTGAGTCGTAGATGTCTTTCTATTGAGATCTAAAGTCCTATTTATAGTGTTTACAAAGTCGATACCGATACGACCTAATTTACCGCGATGCGTTTCTGATCAAATCGTATTTCTTCCGAAGTCTTGTATCCATCGTCTTTTCTGATATACTCTTCTTTGCCGATAAAGCCTATTTCCGATTTTGCCCGATAATTCCAACATATTCGGCTCTTTCTGATCATCCGATTTTCTGCCAAATTTGGCTGTCAACACACACTTAGATGGTCGTGGCAAGAAGGCACGTGAGGAGCATAGGAAAGCAGCCAAGATTTAAGGCCCTCATAAGACACCACACCTAGGCCTTGTTTGTTTCAGACTAAATTAAATTAAATGAAAATTTGCTATTTTTGTATAGGCCAAATGTTGTAATATTTTGTAGTTATTTTGGTGGGGTTTTAAATAGTTCTTCTTCAAGTTCGCAACATAATTTTTTCATATTTTTTTTAATTTTTTAAAACATCTTTCGAGTGGGTCACAAATTTGCTACAGTAAAACTCAACTCAACATTAATCTAAAACAAACAAGGCCCTAGAGTAGCTTCTCCTTGGGTTAGACTGGTGGGTAGGCGGACAGGACTTAGGGCGTGAGTAGCATCGTCTTCAGGGCGTGCCTCCAATTGGCAATAGATGAGCTCGTCCGCGACGCGAGCTGCCAACTCCATGGTGGAGGACTGACAATACTAATGAGGGCAGGAAGCGTGGATTGGATGCATTTGCCTCAGCTCAACGGTAGAGTACTCCACGTCTAGCACAGGGACGTGCTCCTACTAAATGAGTCGGCCTAGAAGAGTAGGATCGGCTAGATTTGGTCGCGTGACTCAGCATTGGATATCAAAAACAACTCTTTTGTTTCGCAATGATGAGCCACGTTTCTTCACTCATTGACTTAGGCGCATAGGGCAGGAAAGGGGGACATGTGGATGATCGATTCCGTTTGTTGTCGTCATATGACCGAAAACTCACATTGGTTCTCCTTCCTGGTCCGTGAGCCCTAGGGTGAAAAAATCACCTTTGGGGATGATTCGTCAGGTCGTCTACTCGCCTGAGTCTCTATCCAGGTTAGTGACCAAGTTGTCCTTAAGGATGTGGCCCTTGTCAGCAAGGTTCGATATAATTTGCTTTTGGTTTTGTAGCTGACTGATGAGGGTTTTGAGGTTCTCTTTAAGTAGAATGAAAGCTACATTCTTGATTCTTTTGAGAGTTTTTTGTGGGATTCATAGATTTGGAGTTTTTCATGTTGATTTCTGATCTTCAGTTGGCTTTTCTCAATGCTTGATTGTTTCAGTGTCCAGTGACACCTCCTTATAGCATAGGAGACTGGGTCACATTGTTTTGATCACTTGACCAGAGTTTTTAGCCATGATCTAATTCGTGGTTTGTTAAAACTCAAGATGGTCAATGATACAGTTTGTGCTCCTTGCTGGCATGGGAAGATGGTTGCCATTGCTCACCCACCAATCAACATGGTGATGACTAATGCACCGGGGCAATTGCTAAATATGGAAACTGTTGGTAATTCCCGCGCGCTGTCCGTGGGTGGCCAGTGGTATGCGCTAGTTGTGGTCATTGATTTTTTGTGATAATCTTGTGTTTACTTCATGGTAACCACGGACAAAACATTTGATCATTTTTTATCCTTGGTCCATAGTCTTTATGTTGAGTTCCCAAGAGAGCTTCGCGCAATCCATTCTGATAACGACACAAAATTCAAGAATGCACACTTTGAAAGCTTCTGTTAAGATTCTGTTGTTTAGCATTAAATCTCTTCTCCGTATGTTGCGCAACAAAATGGCGTTGTGCAGAGAAAGAATTGCACTTTGTTAGAGATTGATAGTACTATGCTTAATGAATATTCTACTCCATGTCATATGTTGGATGAGCCTATTTCTACAGCTTGCTATGTTTCAAACAAGATGTTACTGACATCCAAATTGCATCGCACATCCTACGAGCTTCGATATTGGTGCAAGCCTAGTGTTTCACATTTAGGGTGTTTGGATGTGAATGATTTATTCTGAAGTTTGAAAATTTGGACAAATTTGAATCTCGATATTCAGATGGCATTTTACTTGGTTATACAGCTTCTACGGTTAATTACCACGTCAGGAATAGTGTGAGGCGTAGGGTAGTAGAGACTTACATGTGAGGTGACCTTTCATAAGGCTATGCACGAGGCAAGCCCAAATATCTTAGGTTCTGACTTGTCCTTTGATCCTATCTTTGTTGAGGAGGGAATCATTGGAGATGATGGTTTTATGGAGCCTGACCTCAACTTGACTCCACCTGTGGCGCCTCCAACTTCCGGTTTTGTGTCTCAGGATCACCCCTTACCTTTAGCTTATACTCAGCTCTCACCTTGTGCTTCTAGGCTCTCTCCTTTGGAATATTCGCTCGATGGCTCTCTGCCTACCAGATGGCTCGCTGCCTACTCTTGAGGTAGAGGCAACTTCCAGGGCTACTCAACACATCCAAAAAGATCATCCCTTTAGCAGATGATCAGTGATTTGACCAAGAGGATGGTAACCCGATCAAAGTCAGGGCTTACCCACCTTTGCTTGTCTGCTGCTTTAGTTGCCTATTTTGAACTGAAGGATTTCACCTATACTTTTTCTAATCTCTCCTGGGTGAATGCAATGCATGAAAAGTTGGAGAACATAAGGAGAAACAATGTTTGGTAGCTTGTTGAACGCCTTAAAAGACATAATATAATACATACTAAATGGGTGTTCATGAACAAGCAGTGTGAGCATTAGGGTAGTGGTCAGGAATAAGACAAGGTTGGTTGCTCAAGGTTTCACTTAAATTGATGTGATCGATTTTGATGAGACCTATGCTCCTGTTGCAGACTTTGGCCTTTGGTTCTGGTTGCCTCTTATTTATCTCTCAAAGCCTTCTCAGATGCGGATTTTGCTAGCTATAGGATCGACAGGAAGAGCACTTCTGGCACTTGACAATTTCTAGCACTTCTTTTGTTTCTTGATCCTTTAGGAAGCAGTCGAGTTTAGCACAGTCCACTGTTGAGGCTGAGTACATCGTTGCTGCTAGCTATTACAGTCAGGTGATCTGGTTGTGCTCTACTTTGAAAGACTTTGGGTTGGTTATGTGCCAAGTGAAGTTGGAGACACCCCCTTCACTTCTTTTACAAGCCTAAAGCTCTAGGGTATCGCGATATCTCGTGATAAATTACCAATACCCACTACGTCAAAACCACAAAAAAGTCACCATATAGGTGACAGGCCAATTAGACCCGTCACTAAAAACTCATTACTGACAGGGTTTAATAATCACCCGTCACTTGTGGCCTTGGATCAGGACTAGGTCCCAACCTGGTACTGAACGAAGTCATCAGCGTCGGGTCATAATATTAGTGACGGGTTAAAACCGGACCTTCACTTATTTATGAGTAATTACTGCCATATCATAAATAGACCCATCACATATGAATTATTGGATTTAGATCCGAACGGGTAAAGACCTAACCTATCTCTCCCTCACTTCCATCTATCCACCCACCACCTCCTTCCCCCCGATCGAACTCACACCTCCTCCACCGCATCGCCGCCACCGTCGCGCAAATCCGTTGCTGCAGAGGACGCCAACCCTGCAACCCCTCTGCTCCCGCCCAAACCCCCACGTCCAACGCGCCTTGCCCTCCTTCTCCTCCACCGCCGCCACCACTGTAACATCCTCATTTTCTTATGGAAAATAAAAATCATGCATGATATTTGCATAAATTAAAATTTTGTGCATAAAAATTTTAAAGCATAAAAATGAGTATGTTACTTTAAAAACAAATGGTAGTTTAATTTTTATTTATGAACAAAGCAAAGGCTTTTGTATTTGTAAAAATTGAAAGAATATTTGGATGCTTTCCTAAAAATAGTATTTAAATAATTACTTTGGATAATTATTTCCCTACAACTGTGTAACCCTAGGTTAAATGTATGCAAAAATGATTATTATAAAAGAATATTTGGCGACCTTTCTAAAAAAATTATATTTTATCTTCAATAATTTTATTTGATAAATTAATTGGGAAAGAAAGAGAAGTATATTTTTGCTATATTTTTATTGGATTTGAACCTAAGGCCATGTTCTTTGGAGCTGATTTGAACGGCTGAAATGAGTGAACTTCGAGAGCTTCTCGAGGTAGTATCGAGATTCAGATATATTTCGTTTGACTTGCTTTTTAAAGCATGAGGACCCACCTTCGAAACAATGAAAAAACGGACTCAAAAAACTCAAAACATATGTGTTTTCAAAAACGTAGATAAGTCGTTAGCTGTTAAGCTGAAAAGAACTGAGCCTAACTCTCCTTTCACCTTCCTTTAGACCCACTCGCCATCCTCTTTCTTCTTTCTTTCTCTCTCCTTTCCTTTCTCTCTTCTCTCTCCTACTTGCACGCAGCACTTCCTCTCCACTGTGCAGCAATTTTTGTAACTCCCTGTGCTTGTCCAGCATTGAAATACCACCCGATTTCCTCCACTTTCTTTTAATGACCATAAAACCTTTGTGCTGTTCGTTTCTACTCCATAAGTGTTTTTAATCCTGCACTAATCAACCCTGGGCTCATTTGGCTGCACGGAGGGAAATATCACTGGGAAGCAATCCACGAGGTGGGTTTTTGTGGTCCGTTGGAATCCCAGCAGGGAAGATGAGTCACGGGGTCTTCCAACCCTGGGAACGAGGCTGCCAAACAAGAGGGGAAAGAGTACTTGCTACTGCTGTGCAGTCTGTACTGTTGCTGAAGCTAATACACTCGTATAACTTCGTATAATGTATGCTATACGAAGTTATTACGCAATGCATGAAAAGTTGGAGAACCGCCGCACCGCTACCCAGCTCTCGGTCACCGACAGGTGTGCCCCACCTGTCGGGAGGACCTAGCCAGGCCGCACTGCTCCCTTAGCCAGAGCAGGCCGCGCCCCAACTGGACCTAATTCGGCCCAGTTAGGCCTGATGCCTTGCCTGCCATTTTATGTAATTTTGTAAATTCCTAGAAATTCAAATATTCGTAAAATATTCTCTGTAGCGCCAAAAATTGTGAAACCAATTTTGTTATGTTCATAAAATTGTGTAGTATTTTACTAACAAGTTAGGTAGTGTACCTGTAAATATTAATTTCTCTGTGATTTATCGTTTAAACAATATTGTAGCATTTTTAGTAATTAAAATATTTATGCAAAAATTACCAAACATATTTTTATTACCTTTGAACATATTAGTACCTACCGTAAAATTTGCATGAGCGTTTGCATTCATCATGATTTTGTGTTGCTCGCAAATTGAATTTCTTTTCGTTATTTCCATGCGGTAGATTCGAGCAACGAAGGAAGATTTACCGGTGTTTTGAAGAAGCGTGTTCACTGTGCTCATCAAGGCAAGTGTTGAAGTTTGTGAACTTGTTTTGTACAATTGTTGAAAAGCATGTTAAGTTAAAAACTAAAAATGCTAATTAATTAGTTTAGCTATACCCATATAATATTATTATTATTCATATTAAAATTGTCCTTATTGCCATAGGTTATTATTTACCACTTATTATATTTCCATAAACATGATATAGGTTTTGCATGATGCTTATATTGCTTAGACCCCTTTAATCATACATGTGATGAGTTGTCTAATTATGCTTTTTGATGTGATTTTAAAGGACAAATGTTGTCTTGTTTTTAAATGGGATAGATGATAGTGGGTGCTATCGAGATAAATATATTTTGCAAAACCTGATTGGGGTGACTGGATGCAAGATGGTGTGCATTATGCCGAGGCCTATGTTGCATGAGACTCGGGCCCAGTGTGGGGTCCATATTGATTTTCTAAGGACAATTCCTTAAGTTAGTCGAGCTAAGTACTACAGTGCGTCCATGTGTACTGGAATGGGACAGCCTTGACTAAGTAACCTCCGAACTCTTGGTTTGGACATCCTACGTGACGAAGAAGGTTCAGAAGATCCGGACGTCATCCTTCAGGCTCAAGAGGGGAACACAACCAACGGGAAGCAATACTGCGCTGCGGGGAATCCTTAGATGATGTGCCAACTAAGAGCTAGATGATGTTCTCCGACGGGAGCCATTGTATCGCATGGGTAAATCGTGCAACCTCTGTAAAGTGTACAACTATCATAATAGCCTTACCCGAGGTTAAGGGTGGATGACAGGGAGCTGCCTCTCTGGTAGTTTTAACTTTTTGTTTTCAAAATGTTTTAAAGGAAAACCATGACAAAAGTCGTGTGTTTTTGTTTTCCCCTCATAGGGGGACTGTGAGCGTGGATTGTAAGTTTACGGTGGGGCGAAACCAGCAGTCATCGAAAATTGTGAAATCAAATGATTCAAATGTTTGTTTTCCTAATGCTTTCTATATTTCAAAACATAGGGTGAACTTTACAAAACTGGCTTTATACAAAAGAACCTTACTCTTCCTTTGTATGCCTTAGTTGCATATAGTCAGCCTTGCTTGTTTAGTATTCGTGTACTCACCCCTCCTTTCATGCGGGCTGCTCATTCCAACGAGCAGGTTGCCACTGGAAGAAGATGTTCTCTAATGAGGTGGTGTATGAGGATGAAGGCTTCACCAACGGGATTCAAGATAAAGATTATTCCGATGTCTAGGAGCACTAACTACAGCTTGCCTGTGGGAATCGTCTTGTTTTGCTATTGATGTTAAACTTATATGTTAGTCTTCCGTTATTGTAAGGCCTGTGTGCCTAACTCTTGTAACAAAGCCACACCGGCGCTTATTCTAATGTAAAAGCCATTTGTCTAATTTTCTAATGTAATAAAGTTTGTTCATTTGATGGTTATGATCCAAGAGTTGTATATCTGTGTTACTCGATCCAAGGACAAGAATAGGTAAACCACAAAGGGGATCCGACTTCATTTTGGGTCCCTAACCACCGTGTGCCTCCTCCCGCATCCGCTGCCTAACTAGCCTCTCTCTCTCTCTCTCTCTCTCTCTCTCCCACATAAGGCGGTGGCCAAGGGGGTTCGTGGTCTGGCGGCGCTCGACAGTTGGATCAGAGGGGCAAAGCAACTCGCCCGGGGTGGAGCAGAGGTGGACGAGGCCGAATCGAGCTTCTTCGGTGGTGTAGCCAGGTGCGGGGAGGCTGAATCAAGGTGCGTGCTCCAAATCGATGAGTAGAGGGACTTATTTGAGTGCAAATTGTTCAATTCGATCCGTTATACATCCGAGAATGTGTAGATTTGGTTCGATATGAACCAATTTGGATCGGAAGTATTCTAGGGTTTGTGATTTGGACGGATTTGCGGAAGTGCTTGTAGGGCCTAACATTATTTCGTACTACATACTGTTTATGAAATAAGAATCTAGCGATTCACCTTTGCCTAACATATCTTAATTTCCTAACATACTATATGTAATAAGAACCCAGTAATTTCATCTCCTAGTATGATAATTTACGGAAAAATAATGTGTCAACCCCAATCTTAACTGCATACCTTGTACTACAGGTGCTTGGAGTTTTTAAATAGCCAGGTGTAAATTCTCTCCCCCCCAAAATTTTTCCTTATTCCATCCATGGATCCAATTCAACCGTGTAGATATTCTTCCCTGCTGGTATGGTTAATCATGTTAGTAAAGTTAGTTTGTTATTGAGCATTCGAAGACAATTGTGTACAAACTGTGTTAATCTGAACTTTTGTACTCTTTGCTATCAATTTTTTTGGCAATTTTTGTGTCAAAAATTATAATTTAAAATTCCCTCAAAATAGACCTGCTGATCATTTTGCTATCAAATTCAAGTCCATACATGTTGATCATTTTTCTTAAAAAACATGTTGAGCACGACGTACTAGATTTTTTGCATAAAGATATGAACTAGAATTAATCAAGTTGTTTTACTGGCAAGATATTTTTGATGATTTTATCCAATCTATAGTGTAGTTTATGTAAAGTTGGACAAAAAAAAATTTAATCAGTGGTATAATTTTTATTCAAACGCAGGAGTTTGTGGAGTCCCTTCAGAATGGCTTTCATTCCTATTGCCTGTTTATACGGCAAGAAGTTTTTGGCCCAATCATAAAATTGGTTATATCATTAAGGGAAGAAATACAGACTCACCCCTATAAAAAGATTACTAGAAGCAAGCACATAAATTATGTGCAATGGTCAGTCCGCTAAGTATCTAACACATTTTCTACAAGTGCTCATTATAATTTCTCTGTTGAACGAAAGTAATTAATATATTGGTTTTGATGTGTAGAAGTAGGTTCTAGCTTAATACTAGGTTCAAGTTTATCTTATTGCCTCCCTTTTATTTCCTCTTATTTTCTTATAGGGTTAATTTCTCTATTCTTTCTCCACTCTTGGTTTAATCTTTTCATTCATTATTCACGGTTAGGCTGACGCTTTCATTCTATTGAACTGACATCTAGACACGGGCGGGGCTATAGAGTTCACCTACTCATCCATTTCTTATGTCTATAATTTGATCAAAACAAAATGCCATGCTAAATGTACAAACTAATAATACATCTTTGGATTTTCTCTGCGCTCTTTTCCTTCATGGTTTCTTGGAAGTCCATTGATATTCATTCACCATCGTAGTAATCGTAAACACATTTCACGGTGTAGTGTTTGACGCTTATTTTAAGTTACTGACATCAAAATTGTTTATGTAATATTATAAAGAATTGAGATATTTTGTTCAATCTTAATATAATTATGCTCTAAGTGGTGTTGCCATATTAATAGAAAAGATAAATAAAAATTTGCACATGTGTGTGCATTTAACTCGTATCTATTAAGATTCCTAATTTTTTTTGGAGAAAAGAATGATTTTATTTTAAGGGTATTATCATATTAATACTAATATTCTATAATGTGATGACTTGGTGTCATCACGACAATCTTCGCAAATGCTTTTGATCGGTTGTTTACACATCGCAAAACATAAGATATGCACGGGCGCGCCATGCATGGTTAGGGATGTGATTGGATAGGATAAGGTCGAATATCGTTCTATCCATATCCATATTCGAATAATATTTGATAACATCGGTTATAAATACGAAGTGAATATAGATCGGTTTAGACAAGAATACCGATATCGTTAGTCGAATAATAAACATTCAATTTCAAAAATCTGTTCCAAATTTTAACAAAAAAATGGTCAAAATTTAAATTGTAAAGTGGGAACTTATAACATTAGAAAAAACAAAGCATTAGAAAGTTTGTACACGAATATTATTAAATTAGTCTAGATTTCAAAATTCAAAAAATGAATTTAAACATTGGGAAATTATCATTAAAAAATTACATAAATACATTAAAATAAATCCAAAAGTACATTCGGATGATATTCATTTTTTATATTTGGATATTACCCGAAAAAAACCCTCGGATATTCCTTATCCACCGAATAATCGGTGCTCCGTATTTGTATCCATATCCATGTCAAATTATCCATATCCATATCCTTATCCATAAAATAGTCGAATATCCGTAAAACTATCCAAATCACTATCCGTTCAATTCTGATGGTTAGATAGTATCCTTACCATTTCCACCCCTAGCGATGGTGCGCAGACCTCGCTTGTTGGTAACATCACACTACATAGTTGCTGAGATGTGCTCGCAGTATTCACAAGCTTTTGATCTGTAATGTAGTTATTTCCTTTTTTCTATTTAAACACAAAAGTGAAAACAGCAAGTCCCTGTACCTAGAATCAACTATCACTAAATTATATTTTCCATGTTTTCAAATTTTACGGCCTGATTACATAAGATTATAAATTCAATTGCAGGAAGATCACTACAGGAGGCAGCAACAGTATCGACGGCCCAAGCCGTCGATAAAAATCTGATAACCGTCGGGTTAACTTAGTTTCGACGGCTGGCCGTCGAGAAAAGGCCGTCGAGTGAAGGTCGTCGAGACAGAACACTAGTCTCGACGACCTAGCCGTCGACACTACCAGTATCGACGGCAAAGGAAAAGCCCGTCGAGACAGGCACCGAGGACGCCGTTACCGGCACGGTTGGCTCTGTTTCGACGGCCATTTAATGCAGTCGACACTAGTTACGGTGGGACCCACAGCGGCAATGCCAGATGACGTGGAACTGTCGATACTGCACGACTTGTCTCGACGGCATGAATCTAGCCGTCGATATTGCGCTAGTAACGGCTAGCTTGTTTCGACGGCCAATTCTCAGCCGTCGATACTGTGCTAGTAACGGCTGGCTTGTCTCGACGGCTTTAGACCTAACCGTCGGTACTCCCGTCGTGTTTAATTGTATCGACGGCCATATAAAAAGCCGTCGAGAGTATGTGTGCCGAGGGCAAATGTTTACTACCGTCGAGGTACCTGCTTTGTATCGACGGCTTATTAGGAAGCCGTCGAGAGTGCCTTTAGTCTCGAGGGTAGCTCCCCCTTGGGGTTTAATCGGTCAAACAACTCTATTTGAATTTTAAAAAATTAAAAAGAAACATTTTAACTCATCACACCACAACACCTTGATGTTTCCTACAAAAAATTACAAGTATAGGAAAAAAATCAAAAAATTTAAAGCTAACATGGCGATGACTCCTTTGTAAATCGAAGATCTTCGGAGAATTTACAGTAAACGTTTACTATTTCATCCGTTTCCATGATCAATAAACATGCGTTTGAATTTTATAGTATAGCAAAAAACATATCATCACACACGACATTCATAGTATTTAAGTAATTATCATAACAAAAATCAAAGAAATTTGAAACGAAATTTAATTCACAATAAAACTAAAAAACAGCACAAATTAAATTGTTTTCATAGTACGTAGTTTCGACGGCCAGGAATTGGCCGTCGAAACTGAATCTTCGACTCGCCGTATGTCGACGGTTTAACGGGTAGCCGTCGACAGAAGTAGACGCCGTTAGGACGTGGTCGGCCCCTCGGGACATCCTCCAACCTCTCTCGACGGCATGTATATAGACCGTCGAGAGAGACACCAATGCTTGCTCAGTGTCGACGGTTATTCATTGGCCGTCGATACTAAGCGTCATGTGTCGACGGTTAGTATTTGGCCGTCGAGACAGAAATTGGCAGTCGAATCTGCTCTGACTTCCTCAATTTATAGTTTTGGAAAACCATTTCTTACACGTTGGCCAATTTCCTACATAAGAAAAATAGCTCTACCACAAATTGTTGACTGTTGAGTTCCTGAAATACGAAGTTGAGAATTCTCAGTATATTTGCATATCGGTGCTGCACAAAAAGGTGATGCTTTTTATATGTATTGTACAAAAAAGATGATTAACTATATTTGCTTATTTGCATTTTTTTTCAGCAATGCTTCCTGATGCTTCATCCATTATTTGGATCAATGTTGTGCCTAGCAGAACTTTCTAACAAGGTCAGCTATACCATATAAAATATTCAACCAGTGTACATCCAAAAGCATGTATTGCAGTGTACTTTAAATTTTGATAATGCTGCAATTGAAATCCATTTATATGTATGTAATTAGATATATTTGTAACCTATTTTAATTCTTGTTATATATTTTTTCCTTTTAAATACACATCAGTGACGGATTTGAACCCAGACCCGTCACTAGTGACTATGTAAGTGGCAGGTATGGACCCAAACCCGTCACTAATGACTGTGTAAGTGGCAGGTATGGATCCAAACCCGTTACCAATAACCATATAAGTCACGGGTCGGGTCCAGACCCGTCATCGATGTAGTCATTATTGACAGGTCTAGGTCTAGACCCGTCATCGATGTAGTCATTATTGATAGGTCTAGGTCCAGACCCGTCACTTATATAGTCATTAGTGATGGGTTTAGACCCGTCACTGATGATGATTGTGGCCCATCACTGAAAACGTTTTTCCACGTGGTGACGCTCATATCACTCTTGTATAGCTGAGATTTGTTCACATACACAGCCCACCAACACAAGATTATACCTAGCATATTCCTCGTAATATGTCTCACATATTCCACTCTTGTAAATGTCCACCTGGGGTCACACACCGGTTGCAAGATTCATCCCAATTGCAAAGTTTCTCATGCCCGTGATCCTCCTATCGCGTCTCGGTCCCACTCGCTAATTGTGGTCCATCTTCCACACCATCTTTGCAATCCCAAGTCTTAGTCCTATAGTCCATGTTTACGGCCTATTATCGACAGTAGTCCACCTAGACCTGTGCCACAATGATTAATCCATACAAAACCCAAATTTACTTTGATAGCTGCAGGTTAGTCTATTTCCACCATGAATTAACTATATGAGAGTGTCACCGTAAATAATGCCCATATTCACTCACTTTCCCATACATTAAGTGACAGCCTTTTTAATTTTTTGTCTAAAACTCAAATAAAAAGGTTGTCACCACAAAAAATATGTGTCTCGAAATTCTCTCCATTAGACTTCGACATCAGCGGTGCCTGATAAACTCAAACTCGATCATCATGCATATGCTAGAACCTTGCTGCCTTTGGCAAATTAATGTCCACCAGCTCATCTCAACTCAAGATATCGATATCCCAACTGGCCAACAACAACATCGGCATATGTCTCCCAGTCTCTCGCCATCAACAAGGTCAATTAGCGGCCGGGTTCATCCCATACCCCGCAGCAAAGTATGCGCGTGACAACGGACAAGCGATAGGGCACCATGCACCTACATGTGTTGCAACAATAAATAGGATATCCTACGGAACAACGGAATGCAGCAGCGACAGTGGCTGGCCCCCGATCAATCCCCGTCAGGCGTCGGGCGATCGATCGATCCATCTTGTTTCTGCAATCACAGGGTACGAACGGACGGTACCCGAGGCGATCAGGGCCTGCGATACATTCAGCTCCTGCCATGCAATGGCCATGCATGTTCTCTCGGCATGGAATTGGCTAGGGCTGGAGGAGCACTACACATGGCGGCCATGTGGTGTGGCGCTGCGAGAACCTGGTCTGCGTTTGACAAGGCTGCCCCGGTGATTGGCTGATTGCTGCCGGCCTGTATGCGTGCTCTGTCGGTAAAAGAAACGGCCGTGCTCTCCTGTGGCTGTTGTGCGATGTTTGCGACAACAGGAAAGATAATTAGCACAGCTGATAATCGCTGAAATTTCGTGCACTACCTTACGCCGGATGGAAGTAATATATATGGGGCAGAATAATTAGTTTGAAATCTATAGTGCGATTCCGTTGATCAGATTTTTCTTCTTTTCAGTTTAATCCATATGAAAAGGTCTTGTCATTTTTTACCATCCAATGGTGAAAACTGATTGGATCGAATCGGACGATGGTCAAATCAAATCCATATTCGTATTATTTTTCGGATTCTGATCCCGCCGCCTTCGGATGCATATATTGTTGGATATACGGATCAAATATGGATCGGGCCAAATATGATTATGAGTAATGTTCAAAACATTTAGACCCCATAAATCATACATCTCAAAACCAATAGTAACACATAAATAACTCAAATAATTCAAAATTTATTACAATTTGCATTGTATGTTTGCTATGGGCCTAAATAACTAGGCCGATGAGTTATGAGCTACTTGGCTATGGGTCCAAATAGCTAATTATGTATTTGCAGTTAATACATGTATGTTGTGTCATTGCATTGGGTTTGTGGCCAAAGATCCAAATAAGTATCCGAAAATGAACAGTGTTGGATATCTGAATCTGTATCCGAATTTGTCGTCCCATATCCGATCGCATATTCATATAAAAATATTGGGATTAAAACCCGTATCCGAAAATATCAAACAAGAAGATATTTGAATCTGAATCCAATCGGTCCAAACCTTGAAATAGTCGGCCCGTTTTCACCCATACCAGCCAAATATTGTACGTAGCACTTCATGCTTATCTGAATCTAAATTACTCTATAATTGAGCAGTTGGCCTAGATCTCACTACAGATCACATCCGTCTATTCTCTTTATCCATCATTCAACCATAATTTTTCAGGTGTTTGCTCAACTCGATACGTAGAGACCACGAACTCTTGACTCGATACGTATAGACCACGGACTCTCGCCAATATATACACGGGATTATTTGTTATTCTCCCGTTATAAATCTTACTAATAATTTTTCCTAATTCTTTCTATACTAAAACTAACGGACTAGCACAATAACACTATAAATAGGGCAAGAGGAGTTTGCTATCAACTCAATACGTAGAGACCACAGACTCTTGACTCGATATGTATAGACCACGGACTCTTGCCCATATATACACGGGATTAATTTTTATTCTCCCGTTATAAATTTTTCTAATAATTTTTCCTGATTCACTAGAACTAACATATTAGCATAGTAATACTATATAGGGCGGGAGCAGGCATGTACACCCCAATCATACATATTTATACATATGAAACGTATGCCCGAGCCAAAAATAATAGTAATAAGCAAGAGTTAACAGTGTAGAATTCATTGCTTTTACCTTTCCCTGGCTAATACTTAACTCCCTGCTGTTCACTGTCGAAAGAATTTTCGGGATAGAAGTATTTATCCCACGCCAAAACTTCTAGAGAATGAGGTAGTACACCGTAAACCAGCGGTCAAGGCACGACCAATGTTATTATAACAAAATAGCGTATGAGTGTACCAGTAAATGAAGGTCAGCAGTCAGCGGTAGCATACCATATATCCATCTAAAACACACCTAAATTCAGAAAATATGTACCCCTCCGTACAATTTTATAAGGCCTGTTTTAACTTGTCACAGTCTCCAAAAATACATTTTGACTCCTAATATTTCTTATAATATATTGTTTATAATAACAAAATCTATCTATCTATCTATCTATTAGGATTATATTCTATCTATAATTATATTATTAAGGTAGAGGAAAACGGAGCCATCACATTGCGCCATGTCCTACCATCCTGCGACGTGTGCATGCATCGCCCTTGCGAGGGGGACGTCGGTGGCCTGAACCCGTATGTGCACGTGCACGCTTCCTTGCCGCCGCCTTCCTCACGCCGTCGTCGCTTAACCGGCCGCCGCTCCAAGCACCGCCGTCGCCGCTAGCCGCCGCGGGTGACCTGCCGTTGCTCCTTGTACAACTACAACCGGCAGTCCGTCGAGCTGGCCTACAGCGACATCATCGACGCGGACTCCCTCGCCACCATCTTTCATGGTTGCGATTATCTAATGTATTCTGATATCCATTCAAACTCGGATCAAGCAATATCTATCTGTAGGCTACACGTACACAGTATACGTGTACAAACTCCTACCATCCTATGATGCGTGCATGCATCGCGCTCGCGTGGGGATGCCGGTGGCCAGAACCCGTATGTGCACGTGCACGCTTCCTCGCCGCCGCCTTCCTCGCGCTATCGTCGCTTGACCAGACATTGTACCAAGCGCCGCCGTTGAACCGTCGTCTCTCCTGTAATACATTAAGGCTTTTTGTTTTTCATTTATTGTCTGATACTTTTTCTCTACAACTGTAACCCTCGTAAAGATGCTTTCAATCTCGGTTCTCCATCAAGTTGCATAGGTTTATTTTATCTTACATAGAAGAAGCAAAATCTTTAGTTTTCTATTAAGCTGCATAGGTTTATTAAGTTGTATAGTATATTAATTCAACATGCTTTGCACGTGCACACTTGCTAGTTTTTTATAAGGCTTTGGTTCCTCACAAAGATCTTATAACTATTTGTAAATATATTTTTAACCTTTCTTAGCTTTTTTTCTAGGGTCATCAAACATGCGTCCCCACCTTGCTGGTTACCCTATCTCCCCACCTTGCGGGTTACTTCGGGTGTCCTTCCATTCTCCCTAATCTTTATTTCTGTAAGTTAGGATTAGAGATAAGGATGGTCCCCCGCTATATATATTGATGTACTCTCCTCTGATCAATAGATCTAAGATTTATTCCGCTACCATGGTATCCATCCACGGTGCCGGCTTCTTTGTCCAATTAACATCTATGGTCACCATCATTTTTTGGGTGTGTCCATCTTGTCGGTGTTTGATACCAGACAGATTTGTCTCGTGGGAGATTTTGTAGTTCGTTTAGGGGGAATTTTCGCCGCTAGATCACTCCAAGAACACTCTTGGACTCCTTGGCCGCCACCTCAACATCCGGACAAGTCACCTTCACCTCTAGCAATTAGGCCTCCACTTTGGCCGCCTCACATACTTGATGGCGTATTCAAGAAAGGTATATGTCCACCTCTACCATGTCTACAATTCCTACATGCCACGTCGGTCGAACGAAAGCACATAAGGAAACTAAATTACAAGCCCAACTCGAATTCTACTCTGATTTGGCCATCAACGTGCAACCTGCATTCAAACGAACGCTCTGGTTGCATACGAACTTCGTTTTGGACGTTCTAGATTCCCACGGAGAAGCCCACGACGAGAACTTTCGAACAGATCCAGCCTCACATCAAAATATGTTCGGAATGAATGGGAATCGTCAAAACAATTTTCTACATCAACTGTTGGGCCAAACCTGGGCCTTGTAAGCGTGTTGGGCCATGGCCTAGGTATCCGTTTGAATGCAGGTTGATGGCCGAACCGGAGTAGAATTTGTGTTGGATTTGTAATTTGATTTCCTTGTGTGCCTTGCTTTGATTGACATGGCATGTAGGAGTTATAGACATGGTAGGGTTGGATATACACCTTCTTGAATATGCCATCAAGTATGGGAGGAGCCAAGATGGCGGCCTAATTGCTGGAGGTGAAGGTGCCTTGTCCGAAAGCCGAGGCGGCGCCCAAGGAGTCCAACCGTGTGATCTACCAAGCCAAGGTGCGGGTTGACGAAGCCATGCTGATAAAAGCACCGTAGTAGGTGTAGCGTTGGTCATATCTATGCCGAACATGGTCTCATAAAGAAGCTTTACATCCCTCTCTGATGCGCCACCATTGTATATTGAGACAATGTCAGCACCGTTTACCTCTCTACAAACCTGGTCCAAAATCAGCGCACCAAACATATTGAGATTGATTTGCACTTTGTTCGTCAAGTGTATGTTCTCGATATCCCGACATCGTCGATGTACACTCATATCTTCACCAAGGGGCTGTCATCTTCGGTCTTCGCCGAGTTCCATTTCAGTCTAAATGTTTGTCCACCTACCATTCGGACTGCGTAGGATTGTTGACAACATGCATGCGTGCGCCCTGGCCTTACGAGTTATTCCATCTCTTCGCCTTGCGGGTGACTCCGGGTGATTCCTTCCATATCTCGATATCTTACTATCATGATTAAAGATAAGAAAGGTACTCCGCAATATATATATTGATGTACACTTCTCTTATCAAAACATCTAGGATTTATGTCGCTACCAAATTTTACCTATCTTTTCAGCTCTCTCAAATGGCACCACATAAGCTGAACATTTAAAGCATTTTTGAAAAAATACTTTTGGGAATAAAGCCCGCTTTGTTTGAATTCTTTTATATATTTTTTGCACGCGTATTCAAGATTTAAAAAATGGAGCTGAAAAAAACAAATAAGCACTAGAGAACTGGTGGGAAGCCATCCCCGAGAGAGAAATGGCCTGGCGCGCTGTTGATGGAGAGGGAACTTCTGGGAGTAAACTTTTTCAAGCATGGAATTGTGAGGCATGCGTGCAGTTTGTAGTGATTACACTTGAGTGGCAACGAATAATTTTACTGAAGATTTTAGCTACATGCCATACTAAAACCAACTAATTGCTGCGGTAGAAGATTGAAAATTCACATCGTTACTACTACTTGCTACGCGTAACTGTGTTGAAAAACAAGAAGTACAAAGTACCAAGGTCAGTGCACTGTACGTCTGCTCCATGTGAGAACGGGTAAAGTTTGTATACTAGTTACTCGTCTGTTGCCACAAGGTCCACCGACAAAGAAGCGCAGGGAGCTCAAGTACCATTCCCATATAAACATAGAGCCATAGAGCAGTGAAAAGCTTTTTTCTGGTCCATGAATCTCTGGGCGCCAAATCTTTCAACTATTACTGGTCATCCTGTACTGTTCCTTTTCCTTTAGTACTCTGTAGATGTTTGCCCGCAAAGGTGACTCTGGTACGACATGCAGTGCAGTGCAGCACACACGAGAGCATGCACGAACTGGATGATGCCCACCATGTGGTCGATCAGTTTGAGTAAAAAGTACGCAAGCACGCGGTAATCATCAAAAGGCAAAAGTAACCATCTGAGGAGAAACAAAAGTTGATGCTTTATCTTGTGATCTCGTTCTCACAGGGCAGCACAATGGCAACACCACTCTGAGATTAATTTCTCACAGCATGATCAGCACTGCAAAGATTGCAAAGGGAGAGTGATCTAGAGATGAAAAAAATGGGAATGTCAAATGCGTCATGCCATCTTGCATGCACGTTCTTGTACCCACTATAGCTACTCTAGTTAAGGAGCAATGCATATATATGCGCAGGGGCGAGGGTCAGATCATCTGACGGCGGCGAGGACGGCATGGAAGGTGGCCTCGTCGCAGGGCAGGGTGATGCCCATGTGGTGGGCGAAGCCGAACTCCTCCTCGGCCTTCCGGAGCAGCTCCTGGAACTGGGGCGCCGACAGGCACGCCACCGACACGATGAACCGGCTGCGGCCGGCGCCGACGTACACAGCGAAGTGCCCCCGGGGCACGTCGCAGGGCAGCCCCGCGTCATCGTCGACGTCGCCGCCGACACCCCGCCTCCCGAGGCTCGACGAGCACCTCCGCAGCATCTGCTTCAGCTGCGCCGCCTGCCCCATGGCCACCCGGGCCTCAGCTCGCCTGGTGCACGTACTGCGTCTTGTGTGTTGTGATCGACTCTGTGCGCGAGTTGGACGTCGGCACACGGACGACTGGATGAGGCGGGGCGCGTCCTATTTAAGGGGCCGGTGGGCATGCTGGCGAGGCTGAACACGCGCGCATCCGACCAGGGTTCCGAATCCTCTTGGGAGATTTTCGGGTTCCCGTGTTTTTTTAATGTTTTTTCTGTTAAAATTTCATTATTTTTATTTTTAAAAAAATTTCAGTACACGGGGAAATTAAGATAAAAAAATCGTTTCATTTGTTTTTAAGGAAATCACTAGGTTTTTCTCGGAGTTCGTTTGTATTCCAGCTAAAGGTCGTTTTATTTTTTATATTTTCTAAATTAATAAATTTACATTCTTTGAGAAAACTAGTTTACATTTGGATTCTATTTTCTACGAGGGCTTCAATTCTGTGCCGTAACGATTGAACAATTTTCCACGAGATTTGAAGCCATGTCGCGTAACCGCGCAGCACCGCACCGTGCCGCGCCGCGCCTCTACGTGATGGATTCGCTTCTCGCTAGGCATGGCAATTGGGCGGGTATCTCCGGGTACGCTTGTATCCTACCCGAACTCGAAACCCGAAAATACTGCCCATACCCGAACCCGAAAATATCTATGGGTATAAACCCGCACCCATACCCGAACCCGATGGGTACCTGATACCCGAAAATATATATGCAGCAAGCCAGCAATAGCAAGCCATTCATTAACATATGGTCAGCTCAGCTCAATCATTCATTAACCATATATATGCAGCAAGCCAACAACCATCCAAATACAGATAGCATCACAGCAACCATCCATGATCCATCCCATGGGGGTGTGGATCGACGGCGGCGCGGTAGGGGGTGGCTCGGCGGCGGCAGGGGGTGGCTCGGCGGCGGCGCGGCAGGGGGCGGTGACGTGGACCGACCCGAGGAACGGAGAGGCGGAGAGAGCCGAGGGATACTGGGAGGGGAGAGAGAGAGAGGAGGAGGAGGAGGAGGAGGAGGAGGAGGAGGTGGCTGTGGGCTGGGCCATTGGAGATTGACGTGGTCACGAATGGGCCTGATTGTTCCTTTGAACCAGTGGGCTAAACCAGGCACATAAACTATATCGGATCATGGGCCGGGTCCCCGCGGGGAAAATATTTCCCCGTCCCCGTCCCCGCAATACCCGATGGGGATGAATTTTCCCCGTTTTTATCCCCGCAGGGGAGCAATGGCCCCCATACCCGTCCCCTAATAGGGGAATTCCCCGCCGGGGATCGGGGATCGGGTCCCCATTGCCATCCCTACTTTTGAGAGATTTTCGGGTTCCCGTGTTTTTTTTTAAATGTTTTTTCTGTTAAAATTTCATTATTTTTTATTTTTTATTATTCGGTTTCATTAAAAAAATTATGATAAAAAAATCGTTTCATTTTTTTAAGGAAATCTCTAGGTTTTTCTCGGAGTTCGTTTGTATTCTAGCTAAAGGTCGTTTCATTTTTTATTTTTTCTAAATTAATAAACTTACATTCTTTGAGAAAACTAATTTACATTTGGATTCTATTTTCTACGAGGGCTTCAATTCTGTGCCGTAACGATTTAACAATTTTCCACGAGATTTGAAGCCATGTCGCGTAGCCGCGCAGCACCGCGCCGCGCCTCTACGTGATGGATTCGCTTCTCGCGCGCAGCTGCTGCCGGTGTGGGGGCCTCGTGTAGCGGCACGGGCTCGCGGCGGGGTATGTGGCGCATGTGGGCGCTGCCCGGCGACACCTGCAGGGCGCTGTTGCGCACTGTGCGCTGCTACGGACTCCGCAGCCTAGAGAGACGTACGGTTGATTCGGGGGAAAGGAAAAGGCGGGAGCGATCGATTTGGTCGTGCAGGTGGGTGGGTGATGATCGAGTGATTGATCGATCGATCTGTGGACGGACGGGCCTTGTAGGATGGTCCCATTTCGAGGGGGCTATATAGGCCAGCGCGTGGCTAGTGCCTAGCGATCCCAGGATTTCCGAAATGCCATGTTCTCCTGCGCGGCCGCTGCATTGCACCTGGCCGCCCGCGCCCGTGCCCGCGCCCCACTCCACTCCCTCTCCCGTGCGTGGGCTGCGGGGGCGTCCATGTGGACCAACCGTTGCAGTGGAATGGAGGGCGCGTATAGGTCGGTGCGGGGATCGAGCATGGTGCCACTGTACGTACGGTTCCATCTCAATTGCAACTTGCAACCATTATGGGACCCAAGGGATTAGTGTAGAACATATGCCGTGGTGTATGTGCTATCGAGCATGGTGTGCATGTATTAGATTTTTATTAATTCTTTAATTTTGCACGAACTTTTATTTTTATTATTTTCAATTTTAAATTTATGTAATTTTGTAATTGTTGCGGATATGAACTTTTTATTTTGTGAATCTAACATGGGCTAAATTTGACATGAACTCTTATTTCTATATTTTTTTATTCTAAATTTATGCAAATTTTTTTGTTTTAGTGGAAATGTACTCTTATTCCTATTATTTTTTATTCTTAATTTCTACATTTTTTTGTTTTATATGATACAAACTCTTTTATTAAGCATAGACACTTATTTCTATTTTTTAAATTTTGAATTTCCATTTTTTGTTGTAGTTATATGAATTTTTTTAAAAAAATACAAATCATTATAATATGGGCCCATCATTACGCATAGATTAAGAAAACATCAAACTCAAGTAAAAGCATACATTGAGATCGATCATCCTACCTCTATTTAATATATTTAGTTGGCTTCATACGTGAATTTGATTGGTTGCATGCATTTAAACTTTATGGGAAACAACGGTTTGACCAGTTTTACTAGAGATATAACATTAAAATGGATAACAAAGTAACATTGGGTACTACAATGAACAAACAATTTGAACAAGATACTCTTGAGGCCATGAACAAATATAGTAAAAAGGAGGGACTATTAGATAGATTCCTCTATGTAACAAGCCCAAGAAAATACATAGTGGAGAACAGGAATAACCATAGAAAAAAAAGATCGTCTATTTGTCAATCAGTTGATATGGAAAATTTATTTCATCAATTGATTCTTATGCATCATGTAGACTTTTAGTTTAGTATTTACAAAGCACAATCAAACTTGCTAAAATTACATAATACGCTAAGATTATAATTTTAAAACAAAAACGTGCGACTTGAACAATAGATTTGCAAATATCCAACAAAAAAAGAAAGAAAAAATGTAGAAAAAACTTGCACATGTTTGTAGTTAAAATTACTTAATTTGTTAGAGTGTACCTTCAATACAAATGATCCGCAACTTGTACCAGACAAGAAATTAATGACAGAAGCAGAATTTGAAAACGAGAACTTGAAAAAAATTAGATGAAAAAAGTAAGGAGGGAAGAAAGGGATTGTTGGAAATAGCAAAGAGGAAGTGATTGATTGATAATAGCAATTCAAAAAAAAACATGAAAGGGACTTGACAATGCTTTGATTTCTTCCTTGTATATACTGAAATACTCCCTCTAGTTTCATAGTACTTATCGTTTTGAACATTAACACGATCTTTGAAATGTAAATTTGACAATCAACTAATGAAATATATTTATAAATTCACAAAAATATGATATTGCGTAAGTATTTTTCAAAATGAATCTATATGTATGGTTTTTATATACATAGTCCAAATAGTTTAAAATATTTTATAGATAAAATTTTAAAATTTGAATTAGAACAAATCTAAAACATCGAGTATTATGGAACGGAAGGGAGTATAGCGGTAATGAACAACAGTCTCTAGTTCTCTAGGATCTCTCTTACTTTAGATGAGATCCTTCCTACATCTAGACTTCTGGTTTTGGCTTTTATGATAAATATCCCTCGTGAGTTTATGTAGTAGCTTTCTTGCTTTTTTTTTTACAAACCCAAAAAAATTAATTCGATACTCTTGCAGCACATATCCGCAAATCCGTAGAGAGGATAGTAGACACTTGGTGATTAGAACTTCGAGAAATAAGAGCTTAAACCAAATTGTTACTTAAATACGACTTATACCTATGACGTGACCTGTCCTCTCAGCTCGGTTGTGCAGTCTTCTGTAACAATTATCGGTCGCTTTTCCAGATATCATCATTGGTGTTGTTGCAAAGGCCTATCAAGTCTCATCAGGAGATACCCTAATGGCATAATCTATTTATATGCATGAGTCCCACCAAAGGGGCTTATTTTTGTCGCTGACACATGAACCACTCGGAGGAACGATGCATACCTTATCCATTAATGACTACATTATGGCAGAGACAACGAAGAACATTGCCCCCTCCCAAATTAAAAAAAATAGAACGCATTCTTTAATTGGACTGTGTATATAAATTAAATTAAATTAAATTATACCTTATCCTTTGTTTGTTTCAGCTTAAATTAAATTAAATTAAATAAAAATTTGTAATTTTTGTATAAGCTAAATGACGTAATACTTTGTAATTATTTTTGTGTGTTTTCAATAGTTCTTCTTATATTTCATAAAATTGTTTTTGAGCCTTTTCAGGATCTTTCGAGGGGCCACAATATTTTCAGACTAAAGTTTTCAGCAACTTTCAGCTGAAACAAATAAGACCTAAACCGCTACCTAACCAAAATTTATACCTACTACTACACTAAACTATATTGAAGCAATCTATGACCCATATCACGTTATATTGAGATGGATGAGAAATATTAGTTCAGAACATGTTTCTTGATTCATACCATATATTTGTTCGGAACATGTTTTTTGGTTCATGTCATATGACAAAAATAGGATATCCCATCGACAAATATTACAAAGATTAGGGACTACTTGGGACTATACATAAGGGGAAGTGTTAGAATGTAAGTGTAGTGCAGAGCTATCGTCAATAGCTTAATCTTTTGAATGAACTTTGTAAAACTCAACACATAACATCTTTTATGCTCCTAGTAATACATATTAGATGGATGTTCAGAAACACTGACAATTAAAAAAAAAGTTAAGTATTGAGAATGTCTCCAGGAGGAGCAATCAAATCCCCAAAATCTATTTGAAACTAATTTTGGCACTATTTATTAGAAACTAGAAATAGCTTGTACCATGACTATTGTCTTTATTATATATGAACCGAATGTAACTCCCCATTTATTAGAATATGAAAATAGCTTGCACTGAATTTAGCTAGCTATTTTAGAATGTTGTAAGGCTAATTTATTATGGAAAATGCATCTATGGTTAATTTCACAATTTGGTTCTGTACTTTTTAGGGGGAAATGGTTATCGTTCGCCCAATAGATTTCTAAATTACGTTCAACATGGTGCTCACTAGTCCATGTCACAAAACTCTTATAATAGCCATTTACCTCAACATGGTCCTCGTTAGCCCATGTCACAAAATTCTCATTTTGTTGGTGGCACTTTGTGCTACACTTATTTGTCATCACCACGAACAAACGCACCACAAGGGAGTCCGTCACTCATTAACTTGGGCTGTCCACATGAAACATCAAATTTGCAGTCCCAACCTATTAATATTGATAACAGAGAAGATGATGTAGATCATAGGACTGAGCTAGAAGCGCTTAAATTGGAAACTTGAGGAGGACAAAACATTGTTATGGTACATACCAACTTTTAGCTTCTATTGTATTTAACCTATTATTCATATGTGATCTACTTTGATTATTGCTTAATAATAATGTAGACGAGCGCTTCACTAAACGATTCTAATGGTCCTATAATGGACAATAACAAAAAAGATGATAAATATTGGAAGGATACATTGGCATCATACAACATGATCACCTCTCAAAGTTGGCATAGGCAGTGGAAGCAAGCAAAAGATCATTGGCATAGACTAAACAATTTGGTCAATATTTTCATTCATGCTAGGCCAAGTCTTATAATCTTTGGCCAAGTGGCTTTCATGATGAACAACAAATGGTGAAGGACCAATAATTCTATACCAAAGAATATGGGGGAGAGTTTCTACAGGTAACTACTTGGAAGGCCATGAAAGATGAACCTAAGTGGTAGTCCTATAGCAACAATCTTGGGTAAGAGAGAGAAAGGAAAAGCTATAGAAACCGGTGACGGATGACAACATACATGTTGATAACATCCCACGGCCTATAGGGAATAAAACTGCTAAGGCCAAAAGCAATACTAAGAGGAGAAATATTAATGAGAACAAGGATGCCAAATTAGGTTTGGAATAGCTTGAAAATTGCATACATGTCTAGATTGAAACCAATAAGAGTCATGGTGATTTGATGGAAGTACAATAGCATGTATCTTTCAAAAATCTTGAATTGGCTAAACTTAATCATCTAGCCTCATAGCAGAACAAGGAGGCCAAATTGATCGTGAAGGAGTCAAAGATATTGGACACAAATCTCTCATGGGCCATGTGCCACCCCTCAATTTTAACTTACCTTGAGGGACGACGATCCCATGCACTAGCCCCACGGTCATTGTTTCGTCGTCTCCACATAACTCCATCTTACTTCGAACCAACGCCTCGCTCGCTGCCTCATCACTATCAACCATGGTCGGGCTGGCCCTAGACACACAGTTTTTGCTGCAGGTATGGCTGAGCAAGCCGTACTCCCACAATTGTTGTTGTCGCTGCCTAAATGGCACGAGGTCGGCCCTAAGCTCCCAATTGCTGTCATGGCTAGGCATGGGGAGGGGGAGCTTGCCCACGACACGACATAGCCGCCTACTATGCTGGAGGGATGGAAAGCTCCTACATATCAATGTTGAGTCAATGTGAGGAGGGGAAGCTCATTTGACAAGGGGGAGGGGGGTTCTCGCCAAAGTTGGAGAAAGAAGATGGGGATGATGGTTGGATGAAGATGGGTAGTTTGAGCAAAATATTGATAATGGTATATTTTTCAAGGAAATTCTTTAAGTAGTGCCATTGGACAAGTTCCTCGCTATTCAATGACATGTTTGCAATGACATGTATTCACAAAATGTCAATCCAAAAGATGCCATGTTTGCAAAGGAATAATGAAAGCAATAAATTATGATCACTACTACCTTGGGCAACGGGGATAGCGGCATTGTGTTGTATCAAGGGAATATGAGAGGGGTGTGATGATGTAAAGATGAGTCAACCAAGGATGAGTAGGCAGGTGATGGATGTAGGCATAAGGGAAAGAGGTGATGCAGGCATAGGGGAGGAAAGCTTGAACGTGGAGATGCAGACAATGTTCGTGGAAAAGAAAATTTTTCTAAAGAGTTCAAAGTGCAGCTTGAAGATGTTGCGACAGTTAGAAGTCAATAATGAGATGTGCAATGGGGTGGAAGAAGGAAGCACTAAGTGACATTTTAGTCGGAAACATGCCTAAAAGCATGTACAATAGTACATGTCAAAAATCTATAATTAAGATATCTTCTAAGATGTGAAAATCAGATTTTTGGTGAGGTGGAGGAAAGAAAAAAGAAGAGAGAGAGAGAGAGAGAGAGAGAACGAGAAAGTAGTTGTCTTTTCATGAAAAAATGTCTCTTCATGAAAAAAAAGACAACTATAGAGAAAATTATTATGTAGTTTTTTTTGAAAGGGGCAAGAAAAACTATCATCCATTCTCATTAAATAGAAGTAAAATAAAAAACATGTGTAGAGCATAGGAGCACAACCGCGGCACACTTGCTGCCACCCCGACCAAAGGCTGAACACCTCGCCTGCAGGATAAGCAAGCAACCCTGCGACACTACAACACATGTTGACCTACACCCGCCGGCCACCATCGGCTACACCTCCAACACATGAGATTCTCCGCTTGAGCAACTTTCACCACAAGATGATAAGGATATCACCAACATATATGTGCGCACAACGTCTCTTGCTCCTTCTACTACAACTCCATCATTGTCGCCGACATTGATCCACACCATGTCGACATGTTGATGCGCCGCAAACCGACATGCAAACGATAAACGTTAAGTGTGCTTCAATCCTTTGGCCAAGCTATTCCAAACATCAAAGAGGGAGGTCCAACATGCCACAATAAATATCCGAGACCCTTCCCCGCGACCAAGCAGCCCCAAGTCCAAGCCGAACTCCTCTCGAGGCCCAGTTCGGCCCCAGACTGCATACAACATTCAAATGAGTCAAATGAGAACTATAAAGAAAGCTTACGAGATAATATTTCCTACGAATATGGTTTCACCACTAAATTCATCTAGAATCAATGATAATTGTCAAAACAATCAAGCGGGTCAAATCTATCAGGTGCTGTGTCACCTCAATTTTGGGATCAAGGCCCATGTACCCCTAGGGTTGTCTTGGGGTACATGCCACCATGGCTAGCACGCTTTTTCTGGCCGTCATATGTCTATACATGGCTGGCGCACTTCGTTTTACTTCATTGGGTTTTGTTAGATTGAAGTTAGCCATCACTACTTTTTTTGTAATCACACGTCGAGTAGACCATCCGTTTTACTCTTGTTTGGAACCCCACCAACATTTATGAGGTTAATTTATATTTGTAATTCAAATTGCTTTATCTTGTTTTTGCTTTGTTATTTGGCTGCGTCGTAGGAACAAATCTTTGCGATCAGGTTAATCATGTTCGGCCCGGTTGATAATGCTTGTCATGGTAGTTTAACAATCGTTGGGTTTCAATCCTTCATGGTTTGTAGCCGAATCGAAAAGGTCGCCGTGACACCAAATTGAATCTAACCATCTCACCAAAAGATTGGGACCCCGTCCCCATCATTTCGTATCAGAGTGAAGATTAACCGGTGAGATTCATTTATCATAGTTTAGTAGATTGATTTCATCCTGGTGTTAGAAAAATTGCCTCAGAAAAATATTTGCATCTACTATCCAACCCCTTTAAACCTTTGCATTGTTCTTTACTGTTTTCATATCATTAAATCTTTGCCCATTGCCGATGTTGTTATTGTTCGTGCCTAGCTAGTTTCTAGTTCTAATCTGGAGTTTGTATCCACTGCTGAAGCCGCAGTGTTGTTATTGTTCGTGCCTAGTTTCTATAGTTCTAATCTGGAGTTTGTATCCACTGCTGATGCCGCCGCATAGGTTTCTGTTCTTGTCGAAAACATCCACAAAAATTGTGCATGCTCTGAGCTCGAACAACTGAAGTGGCATCTTAACTGTTTCAGATAGCATTCATGCATGGTCTGTGTCGTTAGACGTTAGTACGTTCTAAATGGCGAGAACACTCCATTGACGTGCGACGCGGCGGCTCCACCAGCAGGCTGGGTAGGTGGGTTCGCACTGCACGAAATGCTGCCGCCATCCACAAACCTCCGCCTCCCCTCCGCCTCCACAAGTCCTAGATTCGTACTCTCCATGCACGGGCCAGCCGGTATCATGTGCTCGCGTGGGCTGCTTGGCTGCTCAAATATCGCGTGGGCCGAGTTGATATTGGACCAAGATTTCGGTTGTGAATCAACTGTCATGTTAATCTGGGCAGCATTTATTAGCCAGCCAGCGCGCTAAATTGAAGCATGCATATAATTTTTGTTGGATACAACATATTGATCGGTTTTACCAATAAAATAGATCATAAAGTATCTGTTGAGACCCATGTGTGGAGGGTCCCATTGAATGATGATGAATATATGTGACAAGGATGAATTTGAAGTGGTTTTGAAGTTGTATGTTGAGACATTGTTAGATTTTGCAGAGATTATGGATTAGTCACAGACTGTCCGGTCGTGCTAAGTTTGTTTTGGCACGGTATTTTCGGTTTTGAGCACGGGATTCAATGTTGATAATCGTATGATAGCCTAACCTTGCAGGAGAGGTAAGGTATGTTGTTTTCGTGTGTGTTTACCTATATGATGCAGGTATCGATGGCTACGTGGCTGACACTTCGTAGGGACATATGGAGGCTGGTGCGTCTAAAAGCGTGCAGGCGACCGTGTTTGATGATCTAGCGTCCCACGAGGTGGTGTACTCGAGAAGTTTCGCCATGGCAAGTCATCCGAGACAGCTGGAGGATGGTGCGCCGGTTACTTGATGGCGAAGTTGATCTGACCAGTGGACCCAGTTGTGGGCTGTCAACCAAGAAAATTGTGAGGATCTTTCCCAAAGGAATATGTGAAGAATATTCCTCTGGGTAAGTGTGTTGCTTAGTTCTTGAGTTGTACACCACTCATCCTCAAATGAAGGGTGGAGATGGGCTCTAGGGTTTAGGGCATCTCACCCTTGCTATAAAAGGAGGGGAAGGGGTAGTCTCTTTCCTTCATTCCCTTATAGCTGACAATTTTAGAAATAGAGAGGGTGAGTTGGGTGTGTAAGGGTGGCACCTAGAATGCTTGTGACCACATGGAGTGTAGTTTGGAATCCCCAACTTGTATGTAATGAAATCCTTCTTCTTAATGAACATCTTGTGCTGATTAGCTCATAGTTCATCTTATTTTCATTTTTCCTTTTAAAGCTCTAATTTGGAGATGAACTTGTGCGATTTCTTACTTGTTCTTAACAGTCTATGATGCCTTGAGGTTGATAATATGATCTCCCACACTCTTTGCAACCATATAAGAGGCAAGAGATCAAATTGTTGACTTGTTGCAAATCTGTACAGAAACTTTCCTCCGCGCATTAGTCAGTGTTTGATTTTAGAAGCATTTAGAATAATTGTTTTGGGGTGATTCCAGTTGGAAGAGATGCGTGAATCATATACCCATCAATGGTAAAAAAATATGAAGTCCATTGGTTTTCCTGTTTGGGAGCTATGAGATGTATACCAAGCCCCAAACTTGTAGTCTCAAATTCTTGATAGTTTTTTGTGCACGATATTTCTTATTTTCTGTAAATGGAGTTTGATGCTGAAATTTGGAGGAGAACATCATGACTCACCCACATGGATGTTTAAAAAGTTTGAAAATTTCGGAAGACTTCCAATCTGCTTTTTTGCTTTTCAGAAAGTGCAGTGCTCAAAGAGACGCAAAATGAGATGTTTATTGAAGTTCAGTGCTCAACACATGAGTACCTACGTCTCCATTTAGAAAACTTATCACATAGAGAAGTCGGTACCCTCTCGTTCGTAGCACTCAATCCACACGTGATAACTATTCATAAACACATGGTAGGCGAGCTTCAAACCTTCACACGGAATCGAGTTCTCTCACAAGCAAGAGCTTCTCACACCCTGTCGCCGACACACGACACCAACCACCGACATGCGGTGGGTTTGACCTCAACACATGAGGCACCTTCGACAAACGAAGGGTTTGCACGCAACGCCGACACACGACGATGACCTCCGACAAGGTGGATTTCTCCCCGACACACCGAGGCAAGAACTTGGCGAGGACTTGGTGTAGAACGAGCTTGGTGACGATCTCCTCCGACAATAGTGTCCCAAGAGCACAAGATCTGAGACCTCACCTCACAACACCTCTCCCTCTCATGGAGAGTTGGGCAAGAACACCATGGGATAGGCTAGAAACGTGGGACAGCTGGAGGAGAGGTAGGGGCTGCACCTTCTTCTTCTTCCTCCTCTCCTCTTCTCCTTCTCTCTCTCACTCTCTTCCTCCCTCTCTCAAGCCCTCATGGAGGCCCTAGGATGGCAGCACCGAGAGACCACTCTAGGATGGGGATGGCTATGGGTGGTTGCTAAAAATGAGTGTCTTTCACACATCCACGAGTTGGACACCCCCGTTATGTAGCTCCTAAGTTGAAACCCTAGGACTAGGACAGATCAACGGCTCAGATTAAATTGCGCTGCGCAGAAATAGGTCCACAGGTTGTGTCTGGTCCCAACAGAACATTAATGGTCAACGCTGCGTAGCCGATCCAAAACGACATGACTAGGGTTTCCCGTGTCCACCGAACATGTCCGGTTGCTCACCGGACAAGAGTATGGTGAACGTTCCAACGATTTGTCCCAAGTGTTTGACGGATCGTCGCGCAACCGTTTCACCGTGCTCCCAATGTACTCGACACTTTGTCGCACCTCTACCGGACACGTCCGGTGGCGCACAAGACACGTCCGGCGGACCCCTGGTCCCGTGCACCCATGCTGGTTCAAATGGCATACTGTAGCCACCGGATGCGTCCGATGGCTCACAGGACACGACCGGTGATGGTTGCTCTGGGACAGAGGCGTTCTGGCCTTCTACCCTCTCCCACTTCTTGCACATAGGCTCTATGGTTTGGGGAATCTTTGACGGTTGGGCTCTTTTGTCGACTTGTGGACTCGGTGGGAACTTCGAAGGTTTAGGCGGGAAGTTTCATGCTCTCGTAGAAATATTTGGCATAGGATGCCTAGGCGCTACAAAACTCCGAGACAACTCGACCACGCCAAAACCCTCGCGGGAAGTTTTGTGCTCTCGTGGAAATATCTGGCATAGGATGTTTAGGTGCTACAAAACCCCGAGACAACTTGACTACTCCAGAACACTCTCAAACCCAGACATGTCAGGACTCGACTATGCTCTGTGGGACCTTGCAACTAGAGAGAGAATATACACCAGATGGAGGACCTAGACTTCATGCACACAAGCAAAATAGAAGAAATAGCATAATGTCCTTAGCCTTGGAGCGGTCCAGTTCAGACGCCCAGTTGCCATCAATTACCAAAGCACACAAGCCCATGGGAGCTTGATCTTACACATCTATTCACACCCTCCCTCTAGCCACCTAGCTCGAGTCTTCAGCATCTTTGGTTAGCACAATTTAAAGCAGATACTCTCGAGGAGAGGACAAACAGAGCAAAACGGAGGGAGTGGTCTTTTTGGACAGTGACACGGTCACTGAAATGTAACTTTGACAAGTAAAAATGATTACAAATTTTTTATAGAATGCAATTAAATTATAATGTCAAGGAAGTTTTTTCGAGATGAATCTATCAATATAAATATTATGTGTTCAATCCAAATTATATTAAGTTTTTTATGCACTAAGTTTTAAAAGTTTGACTTATGACAAATCTAAAACGACTTGGCAAGGCCACACAGGATAAGGGATGAAATAAATTGCAAAATAAGCCCCACTAAAGAAGCTCACAAGACTAAGACCAATGTTTGCGGCAGGCGAATGTATGTTCTAGAGTTTATTTTGTATATGTCAATGGTTTTTAATGCGAAAAAGTATGAGTAAGTCGTTGTCATTCGTATAGGGGTATGGTGTGTGTGAACAGGGGCAAGCAAGATCAAGCCAATGTGCTTGGCACAATCTTGAGGTGTTACTACCCAGGGAGAGTGGGAGATGCTAGTGTAGAATGACTAGTGTGTAGCAGGAGCGACTACTGATTGGTGGTGGATGACAATGGAACCATCATTATCGATCGATGCATCGATGAGTTTTGGGTGAATTGTAGATTATCACTTCTTTTTAATGATCTCGTTCACTTTACACTCTAACTTCACTTGTTTGTGTTTCATTTTTAAGTTAGGTACCGCCTTGGCCCTGATGCTTTCGCAAATGACTATATGCTTTCAAGACTTGTCTTGTGCTTAAGAGAATGACGACAAAGACAATCTGGGACATCATTAGGGGTTCCCGCCGGGATGCAATAGAGAGGCACTTCAAGAGGGCTAGGCAGAAGATGGATAGAATTCAGGCCCTCAAGGAGTACCTTGACGCCAAGGAGTACTTACCAAGGCACATTGATTGGATGGATAAGTGCCCAGAGGCTTAGAGGGAGCTACGTGAGATATGAGCCTCGCTAAAGCGGATAGAGATGTTTTTAAAAGAAACATAGGTAAACGAGCCACAAATTTCTAGATTTGTATCACCTACCATGGCGGATGGAGCATGGGCTGATGAGAATTTGCCCTAGATCAATTCTATGAGATGATTGTAATATGTCGTTGTTCACGCACTTTGATAAATTTGATTATTGGCTCCTTGAATAAATGCCATGACTTTGTTTATGAAGTACGACGTGGTTGTGAAACACAATTGTCAATGTGATATTATTCTAAATAATCCCTGAACAATACAATTAGGTGGAGCGGTAATGATTTGATCATCACATGTATCGATTGATGATATTGTTTCATATTCCAAAGATATAAAGATAGCAAATCAATAATGTGGACATATGTTAGAGAAATGGATGGTTGGACCTGAGATCATCATACAGTCCCAGCATGCGAAGCCGTATATTTTGGGGTTATCAAACGTTACGCCATAATTGGGTAGCTATAATGATAACTTACAGGTATGACACAAAACATGATGTAGGGGTGTGATAGATCACGTTGAGATTCGCCCCTTGTTTATAACCGAAGAGATACCTCTAGGCGCCTTGATGTGGATGATTAAGGAAAATGCACGGACGTCCCAGTGTGATTAATGCTTAATCGTAATGTTTTGGCAGGGACACCCATCCCCTAAGAACTTGGAGTGGGCAAAATAGAGCAGATACAACGACCCGGAGGAGGTAGCGTCCCAAAGAAGACCTCTCCACCCGAAGGCGTGGCAATGGAGGATCAGAGGGGCAGCGGTCCGAAGGAGGCAGCGGCCCGAAGGAGACCTCATCACTCAAAGGTGAGGCAACGACGGACCAGAGGGGCAGCGGCCCGAAGGAGACCTCGCCACCCGAAGGCGAGGCAATAGCGGATAAGAGGGATGACGACCCGAAGGAAGGGTCACCCTGACCTAAGGGGAGCTTCGCCACCCAAAGGCGAGGCAGTGGTGGATAAGAGAGACGGCAACCCAAAGGAGGGGTCGCCCCGACTCAGGGTGCAGCGGCCCGAAGGAATTCTTGCTTCCCAAAGGTGGAGCAATGACGAATCAAGGAAATGATGGCCCAAGGGTCTCGAAGAAGTGAAGTTTCCTTGATCGCCAAGAAGACCGGAGACAAAAAGTACATAAGGCCCCGCATGAGCTAGGGATCGCACTCGGATGAAGGAAATGATGGCCCAAGGGGCGCGAAGGAGCGGAGTTTCCTTGATCGCTAAGAAGCCGGAGACAACAAGTACAGAGGGCCCCGCATGAGCCAGGGATCGTACCGCACGACAGAAAGATACCCGTACAGAGCGCAACGGCTCGGTTACCCTGAAATTCCCCTTCTAACCTCACTTTTGCTAAGACGACAAGGGCGTTTGTGTAATAACGCATTTATGTAAAAACCCTATGCGTTGCGGTGCCTTCCCCTCAAAGACCTTTTATAAATAGGGAGGCCGAAGAGTAATAAAGGGACAACAAATTGGAGGCTAACTAATTTGTCTGAACTTCGCTCCCTCGAGCTGCTTCGCGAGCTTCGCCAAGATGCTCCGCAGGACAACCCCTTAGAAGTTGGTTGTCTGGCTCAGGTCAACGACACATAACTTCTATCCATTACATTGATGAGTGAATGGCTGAGCTATCATAAGGATGACACACACATTGCCTTGAGCTTGATTGGTGTCGTACGACAAAAGGATCGGTATGTGAGTATATCAAGGTTCAATCGATGAGAATCATTATGTGCATTGGTCAATATGTGCTGCTAGGTACCACTATCGATCTGTGGATTGAAAAGCTGGTTTTTGGGTCCACGACTGACTTGCGCATGAACCTAACGAGTCTCACACATAATGTGCTGGAGCATGTCTATTGGATTTATGCGTTAGTGGGTTTTGCACGTAGATACAAATCCGTGTAGGGTTTCACTATTCATTGCCCCAGCTCTACGGTATTGTGTGTGCTAGCAATAAGCATGCCATAACACATATTTCCATTTGCACATAGACGAAGGAGAAATGTAAAATATTATAATAACCTGGTTATTATTTATAAGCACTATATTTAATATCATGCATTTAGCTAGGGAATACAAACTAAAGTAAGATATTTATTATAGGTATTGAGAGAACAACGCATTTATTTTGCAGTGGAGTATGAGATATGGCTATCTTTTAGGGAAAGGACCTTTAGTCCCGGTTGCCAAACTGGGACAACTTCTAGGGATTGACGGTCACAGGCCTTTAGTCTCGGTTTTTCCAACCTGGACACAAACGTTAACACGTTGTAGAAAATATCTAAAAAGTATGGCGAATTCAAGACTCGAACCTGGAACCTCCTGCCACCACAGAACTCCGCACTCACCCTTCTAACCAACCCACCCAGCCACACGTATTTACTAAATTCTAACCAACCCACCCAGCCACACGTATTTACTAAACTAGGATATGCATTCCTTTTGAACTATGCTGGAACAAGGCTTTAGTCCTGGTTCGTAACATGAACTGGGACTGAAGCTTACCTACACGAACCGGGACTAATTCGTGCCCGTGCGAACTGGCATGTATCCGTCCGCCAAAGCGCTATTCTATCCCGGTTTGTAACATAAACCGGTACTAATGTGGATGAAAAATCGTGCTTTTGGCCTAGTAGCTATGAACCGGGACTGATGCCACTTTCAATCCAGGTTTGTAGTTAACCGGGATTGATGTGCCGGTATAAAAGGCCCGTTCCCTAGTAATGAAGTAAATTAGAAAAACGCCTTATATTCTTGTCGTTGAGAGAGTACCCTATTGGGGTGTAATGCTCGGTATGCAAGTTTTCTATCTTAAGCGAGGGAATAAATCTTGTCCCATCACATTTTGAAAAATATTCAGACAAAGTTTAAACAGCTCTAGATGCGTGACGCGAAGTTGTTCTCCTTCATCGACAAAAATCATTCGATGAACAAACCAATCAATATTCATCATGACCGTATATACACCCCCGCTAGGCTAGCTAGCTACAGCAGCAGGGCAGCATGCACCTTGGCTGCATGGATCAACTACAGGAAGATTAAAATCAGCGTGTCCTCTGGTCGGTAATTTTCCCGCCCAAATCCCAATCAATCAACAATGCCGCGCGTCCGCCTTGTGATCGGGCGATCACCGCGCCGCGAGGGAGGCGAGGACGGCCTCTAGGACGGCCTCGTCGCACGGCAGCGTGATGGCGGCGTCGTGCTCGAATCCGAACTCCTCCTCGGCCTTCCGCAGCAGCCGCAGGAACTCCGGGTGCTCCAGGCAGGCGATCGGCACCACGAACCTGCACCGGCTCTCGCCGTCGCCGACGTACACCGGGAAGTGGCCCTTGGGCACCACCTCCTGCTGCCTCCTCCCCAGGCTCGAGCACCTCCTCAGGATCTGCTTCAGGCTCCCGCCCTGCGCCACCTTCTTCGCCATTGCCAGCTCCTCGCGATCTTCAATCTCACAAGGCCACAAGAGGAGATCGATCGATATTAATCAGAGCAGCTAGTACTCTTCTCGTCGACGCTAATGCGATGGAGAGGAGTGATGCAGTGAGTATGTGTCTGAGGTTCTGAGTGTGCGTTGGAGACGGGTGCAGGTGTTGGGGTATTTAATGGGTGGGTTCTTGCAAGTGCACATGGTAGGGCAAGGGCGCAGGAGGCAGGGCCACGAGCGCGATGGGGTCTTGTGTTTTGGTCCAAGAGGAAAAGCTAGGACGCCATCTTGAAACCCCGGGCAAGCAGCTCTTCCAGACAAGCTGCGGGGGACCCTCCGCATATCTCCCCTTTTGCTCTTTAGAGGTGGGATTCAGCTAAACTTTAGTGCCCTAAGACATGATTCGCCAAATAGTTACTCCACTGATCACTCTAGGTAGGTTGATGGTGGAGGCAGGGTACTGCATTGATTTCTATGATTCCACCCACAAAATAAGCAAGAGTTTGCAGCTGGATGGGGATGCATAATCTGCTGTTATCCACATCGATCGATTATGTCATATGTCTGACTAGAAATCGATCTCAGAAAACAGGCATGACATTAGGATGAAGGCCACTCTGCTTTTCACATCACATGAAAGGGTTTCGGTAATTCCGATTGTCTTCGTGTCTCTGTTGATCTGTGACCGCTAACTTTTGCGTTCGTGTTGTCACGCCAAACAATGCAAATTAGTATATACTAGTAAGTAGTAACTGATTTCGCTGCACACACGGTAATTGCTGCCGAGCTATGACTAGTTCCTAATAGGTCCCAAAATTAAGCTGCAGAAAATCAAGGGCTTGTTTGGTTGTGAGTAAACTTTCCTAAGTTAGCCTAGACATGTCACAGTTTTTCCATTTGGTTTTTGTTTCGTGCCATAATTATGGCTTGCCACACTTTCTTAACCGTTTGGTTTACATATCATAGACTCAATTTTTCGCCCAACTTTGTCACAAGTGTGGCGCCAAATTTTTTGTCGCAAAAGTGTGGCTTGTCATGCTTGTATAATGTTAGGTGTGGCAGGTTGTGATTGCAATACAAAGAGGCTCTAAGTTTCCAATAGGTCCCAAAGAAACCCAAGTAGAAAAATGATAATGATCTCAGCTTGATCGGTTTCAAAACGGTCACTGATTGTCAGAATGTGTGGTGCCGCAGAATTTCCTGTCAATAGCATGTGGTGTCCATGAGCACCCTGTATGGAGAACCCCCCCTTTTTTTTGTGTTAGTGTTAACTTTGTTTTTCAAAAGCAAACAGGTTTAGATATAGCATTTGTATCAGTACGCAAACTGAGCTGCATTCAAACAGTTATTATCCAGACAATGCTCTTAGCATGAAACAAATGGGAGATATATGTAAAAGGTACACCTAAGCACAGCAAGTTTATGAATATCCAATAAACGCTTCTTATGCTTTTATATGCTTAAATCACTTTTTTTAACCATTGGATCAATACTAGAATACAAGCGTACGCACCACAAGGCTAATCTAAGGGTCCAAATATCATGCAACTTGCAAGTTGCGGCAAGTAAAACCGGTAACTTTCTTAATTTAATTTCTATTTAATAAGACTTTCGTGATTGGGTTAATTTTGGTGATGCTTAGCTGTTCGTCCATTGATCGGGATACACTGCGATAGCAAGTATAAATGCACCGTGTGCATTTTGACCTGAAAGCAGATTATAACTTTTATAAATATGCCATACGGTATCCAATTTGTACGAAATAAATTTTTTAATTCATTTAAAATCCTAAAAAACCCATTTTTAAAACTTTTCATTTTTCAATTTTCATGATTTGTTTTTGAATTTTAAATTCAAAAATTCAAAAAGTTTGAAAAGTTTCGAAAATGGGTTGTTTAGAATTTTAGATGAATTACAAAATTAGTTTCATATAAATTGGACACCGTATGACATATTTATAAAAGTTATAATCTGTTTTACAGATCAAAATGCACACGGTGCATTTATACTCGCTACCGTAGGGGATGCAGATTGGTTCATCCATGCAGTCGTCCTTATTACATTTCCTGATTTTCCATCCGTGCATACTGGAATGCAAGGGTAGTGTACTGAATCTCATCATCTGCCTAGCCTTTTCCCTCTTTTGCACCTGTGCAGTAAATAAAAGACTAATACATTCCTAGCCTTGAAGAATATTCATGCTGAGAATATAAAATCTCATTGTACACAAACCTCAAGCATTCGTTTCCGACGAGACACATGATCAGGTAAAATGCCTTTACTTCTTCTTACTACATTATTGTCGGCAAAGTCTTTATGTACATCACGTACATGTCTTTCTTATCATGGAGAGAGGGAGCGCTGCAGATGCAGTACAAGGGAGTCGTCCTATCATGTGCGGCCTGGGAAAGTTGCCGTCTGCTGCGGCGGGCAGTCGTGCATGTGACGGCGAGGCCCGGTTGGTGATCGCCCACAGAGTCACAGGCTGCTGCTCGCCATTCATTTCCACAGGCTGGTACACTGGCCCAAAAACGGCAGGGGCATGTGTTCTACTCAGTGTCTCCTTCCATGGCTCATATCTCATGTTCCCCATCTATTTTTAATCTACTTTGATCGTCATGAGTTACCTTGACAAACAGAGAATGGTATTGGAGGTTCGTGGTAAAAAACTCCCTGCCTCAACCCAAAAAGGGAAATTCCATTTGTTTGAATGACAAATTATCATCCCTTTGATCCCCATTTGACAGATTTTACAAACCATGTTTGTCAATTCCCATTTCCTTCTCTTCTTGATTCCCATTTCCTACTCTTCTTGATTCCCTCCAACCAATCACACTTAGAAAGGGTAATCATCAATGGATTGTATAATTAACGAATAGTTACATGTTTAATTGAAAGAAAGTCTCAATTGATCATCCGACCTTAAGAGGATTCCTGAACTACAACTTGCGAGCACTAATTGATCCCTCCCCTCCAATGCCCCTACCAGCTATGATAGACTTTTCATGCGTCGCCGTCCATGGACGTCAACTCCTCAATGTACAAATGTTGGTTTCTACAACACTGCTCATGCCACATTCTTCCTGGTGTCTTTTCACTCTCAACGTTGGACCGATCATGTTGTGCCAACTTCTTCCTCATCTCTGGCGACATGCTCCAGTCCTACCCTCCTTTCTCGTTCGGACGGAGCTCTCTCCATTAACCCCTCTTCTCCTAGTCAAACGTTTGGCAGTTTTTTCCCTCTTGTAAAACCAAATTTTGGGCAAAGTCAAAATTTGGGCAAAATTTCAAACTTTTGGGGCATAATTGTAAATCCCTTGCGTTCTCTCTCTCTTCCTCTCCCGTGCGTGCTCTCTCTCTCTCTCTTCCTCTCTCGGGTGCTCTGCTCTGCTTTCTGCCGTGCGCTTTCTGCCGTGCTGGATCGCCATCGCTGCGCCCCCGTCTTGTCCAAGACCAATTTCCCGTGTGCCGTGCGTCACCATGTTGAGCAGTGGGTCGCCAGCACCATCCCTTTTCTGCCGCGTGCATCACCAGAATACCGGTCCATAGCCACGGCCCGATGGACCAACGTCGGCGACCGTCGGTCCTTAACCGCCGATTCGCACACACGTTCTCCAGCCGCCCCTCATCATCATCGCTGGTACCAAAGTCAAAAAGGCTACACCTTTAGCCCGAGCACCGTACTCTGCCCCGCCGCGCCACGCCGTTCGGCCATCAAGCTCCTGTTGCGTCCCCATTATGCCCAGTTGCGCCCGTGCTTGCTAAATTATCCTCTCCCTCGATCTACAATCCTTAAAGTGAGCTCCAACTCCGCCGGCTCCATTTCCCTTGCTTTTCTTCCAATTTTCCCCAAATCGCCGCCAGTCCGATTCCGTCGTCAGGGTGAGTTTCTAGGAAAATTCCCCTCACCCGAAGCCTTCCTCCCTTGCCCCTAATCATTCCCCATCCTCAATTTCAGTGGTCGCGCTCGGTGAAGACGAGTCCGCGCCGCCCCTGTTCTGGTCGCCGTCGCACTCACCGTCGTCCGACTCCCCCACGAGTCACCGTCCACGGCTCATTGCTCGGTGAGCATGTCCGCAGTTCCCTCTCGCTTCCCGTTCACTTGGCTAGCCTAGGTCCCTAGCTATGCGTAGCATCTCCAGCACACTCACGGCTCCACCGCCGCTCGTTGCGCCACTGTGTCCCGCCATCTCCGGCCTTGGCACGGTACCATTAGAGTCGCAAGGACCCGTAGGTGCTAGCGCACGCACGCTCATGGCAGGAAGGAAACTATAGCGCCGCCGCAATGTGAGCAGTCGCCGCCAGCCACGTCGCCCGTCTGGAGGAAGACGATGACTAGCCGTCGCAGGATCCGCGCCGAGATTTGTGCTGTCTCACGGCATACGAGTCATTGATATGCGGGCCCCGCTTGTCAGCTTACCACTCCGCGAGAGAGAGTGAAACCGTTACACACGTGTCTCTGCCAAGTGGGCCCCTGGCCCACCGGGCAAACTAAGTGGAGGCGCCATCGTTGGGGGTGTCAGTTTTACGCGAAGGCGCCATGGAGGAATACGTTTTCGGCGTATCGCGTCGGAGGTGTGCGCAGCGTGCATGAGCGCTTGGTAGGCAGAATCGGATCTGGGCCGAATGCGTTCGTTGTCTCGGCCCATTACTGTTTGTAGTTTTCCCACGAATTTAATGAGTTCATTAATTCCAGAAAATGCTTTCAAATTACTAAAATTATCTAGAGACCTCCAAAAATTCCACTAAAAAAATGGGTAAATGTTAGAGACTGAGTAGGCTGTTATAAAAATATAACATCACCAAATTCCACTGTTATAGCCATGGTAATATTTCGGGTAGCACAGTTCTAATATCTAGAAAAACCCACTAAAAGGTTAAATAAAATCTTCCTTATTAGGAATAGGTGCTGACTTGGGACATTTATACAAAATACCATAAGACCCAAGATATACCTTGTAATTAGGAAATATAGGAAAATGCCATGTCCACACCAATAATGTATTAGGGGAGTAATTTGGCAAATTGCTAGTATTATATGTCATTACGAATAAACCAAATTACACAAATACTGCAGGGGAATTTCTACCTGGGAAAAATTCACAATAAATAGTGAAGTGGAAAAATTGGATTAATAAAATCGTATTAAGCCAAACGACAACATTTTCTTATTTCATAATAAGGTTTCATAATTTATTAAAAACCCGTAGGCATCTCCTAAATTCCTAGATAATTTATGATTAATACTAAGAATATTAGAGATTTTATAGGATCATTAACTTAAGCACTGTTCATAGGTTTTCTCTGACTATGTAAGTAGGGAATCCCCGGGGTACTCTTCTATATAGAAATAGATTGAAATGATTTGCTTGTTAATAAAAACTACGACTAAGTTGGGAACATTATGTGAAGATTATATAAAATATAATATGCTATTATAAACTCAAAAGGAATGTTAGAAACCCTACAAAGGTTAAATAGTGTCAATTATGCTAGAAATTATTCTCCATCGATAGGAGCATAGCTAATGTACAATATACCCTGTCCTTAATAGTTCATGACAATTAATATGAAGGTTAATGTCGAGCCTATGTAATATAATCTGAATTATGTTTTCTATATATTTAATAAGAAATCTATCGATACGATAAACACTAGAGAAAGGGGGTCATCTATGAGAGGAAGAGTAGAGAGACTACCTTTAAACTAATAAGTATAAATTTGACACTATGTCGTTTACAAGCCGACTTAGTTATATTAATGCACGCACATTACTTACCAACCAGCCTATCGTACGGTGATCAAGTTATATCTAGTCTAGTTCAATGAAGCCTCCCTGATTATCTAAGTTGGGTATCCTAAATATAATGCGTACGCCTATGTTTCAAACGTAATATTAAATCTCGGTATGGGAACTTAAATCGAAAATACGACAAATTTTAGTCTGAAGCATTTCATGCATTATTATCTTTAGTCACACGATCTCGATGACGTCATACCACACCCGTGAGCCCTCTATAAAGTCTATCTCCTTATATATACTCATGGAATTCTCTTATTTTGTAGGAATACCGAAGAGATGCTAAGGTAGCCTACGTAGGCTTGTTACTAGTGCGTAGAAGCGATCGCATATCATGCATGGCATGTCCTTTCATCGAACTCTTGATGAGATCCCCCCTTAGGGTAAAATAGAATCATCGAACAAAGGCCTTGTTGCATTCATGCATCATGTCTTTTCTGCTCTATTGGTTATTTACTAAAGTTTATCAGTAATAGACGTAATCGGTTTCGAGGGAAGGTTCGGCGATACCGAGGAGGATCTTCCACTGGACCAAGGCGAGTTCACACTTACTCTTATAGATGTTTACCCGTATTAGGGAGAGATTGCGACTTTACCTAGTGCGGATTAGCATCGCTATAATCATGTTCATTGCCTAGTTTTCCCAAAATATGTTGTTTATTATCAAATTGCATGCTTATTAACCTTCCGACTTGTTAATCATGTTATAACTATACATGTCTGTCCTTGTATAATCTAGCATTATGACTGTTTCGATTTTCATATCCTTGTTTAGCCTAAGAATAGTTTGGTAACAACTTTAACCTTAACAAATGGGTAAAACCTGCCTAAATTTGCTTAGGTCCAAATGAATCTTCTGGCAACTAGCCACCGAACGAAGAACCGGTATTCATTGGCCATTCTTTATTCATTCAAAAAGATATGACATATGACAGTTAGGGAAAATAGATGCATGATGGGTTGGATGTTGTTTGTGGTTAGGTTCGTCGGTCCCGTTTGGTCGGTTGGTCGGGATAGCTCATGTATGGTAATGTCATGGATTGCTGAAGTAGAGATAAGTTGGTTGGAGAGTTGCCCCATGGATGACTTCCTAATGGATGATTAAGGCACGAGATGCGTTGTGTTGGGTTCAGCTTGGGATTACTCAGGAGGATGGTTGCTGCCATCAAAAGGATGGTTTCAACACAACGCGTGGCCATCCCGTGGAGTTCGGGTTTAGGATCGCCATGAGCGAGCGCTCTGCGGAGGCCCTCTGGGACCACTCCTGAAAGTGATTGGCATCGGTCGTCACCTGATGGTGATGAAGGCCACACTTCCCCAGGATGACGCTAGGCTAAAGTGGGCTAGCAACCATCCTAGGTCGAGGCGAGCGATCTATGGCAAGTGTGATCCACAACGGGATTGCCAATCCCGGAAGGATGGCGGGTTTAGGAAACGTGGGGCAACATGAAGTTCGGTTCGCTCAAGGTCAAGGACATATGTGTAGGAGGATTTTTCGGATAATCTTATACGTGTTCTACTGATTCTACTGATTTCCCTATAAAAGTTGTATGGTTTCTTGCCTTATTCAATATTAAGCCTGCGTCATGCAACCAAGTATGTTATACTCCGAATAATTAAGCGTGTGTCTGCATGGTACTAGGCTATGTATTACACGCACTAGAGTATTGATCCAGGGTCTAGTGCATGTGAACAGCTGCTCTCTGGTAAGTATAAAAATGAGGGCCAACACCACCACTCTTTGTTGATCCCACAGCCAAGGTAGTGTCACCGCCACCATGACACATCATTATGTCTCCCCTACCCTGGCATCCTTTTAAGCTAGTGTAACATCCCAATTTGGGAAATTCCACAAATTTTGCCAAAATTTCAAAATGCGTTTGAATTCGACTTTGACCGACACGTGGGCCCCACATCCTGTCACTGTAGCATGCCCCGTGGTGGCCAATCCGCGCGTGCGTCCTTCCGCCGCGCCGCACCATGCCCTGGCACCGCCGCCAGCCGTCGCGCCGCGCGGTCGCCGCTGCACTGCCTCCTATGCGCCCTAAGCACATCCCTGTGTTCCCCGCTCCATTCGATGCTTATAAATTCCCCTCTGCCCCGCCGATTCCAGCTTTCCGCCATTTCCCCCAAATCCGAGTCTCACCGGCGCACTTGGATCCCGACAAGTCCGTAAGGCCATCCGTCGATTCCCCTCGCCTAGAGCTTCACGTTGCCCTTCTTGATCTTCCCCTCTACTAATTTCAGGCAAAAATCACGGAGCAGCCGTGTCGGCGTGACCCCTGTTTCGGCCACCGCCGCGGGCTGCGTCGCCCATCATCTCCGCCCATTCTCGCCTCTTGATTGAAACTTCGTAAGCATCCTCACCCTCTCCTATAGCTCCTTGCACACGTACAAGGCTTGTAGATGCTTAGCGCACCACTGCCACGCCGCTGGCTGGAGGAAGAAGACAAGCTGTGGCCGTCCGATCTTGTAACATCCCAAATTTTAAACACAAATTTGGCACGCTAATTTTTCGAAAAATCATGACATTAAAATAATTTAATAATCATCTGCATCATGTTATAAGTACATCATTAATTAAATTGTTCACTTGGTAAATAAAAATGTTGGTGCATTTTAAACTTTATTAATGTTAACTCAGCATCTTCTAAGCATTGTTGACCTGCTGTGTAAATTAATTTGTATAATTTAGGATTCAAGAAAAAGTTTTAATTAATTTTTACAAGAGCAAACAAAAAGATTAAATTCTCACCTTTTCTCTCTGTTGGGCCTGAAGCCCTCTGTCCCCTCCATGCTACCTCTGCACCTCAAGCTTATCTCTCCTTTTAACTCAGCTGTCGCTTGCGAGTTACTCCATCCAACGCTCGCTTGCGCCGTGCACGCACGCTCTGCACATTTGACTTCGCAAGACCTCGCTTCGCCGTCGTGTCTCTGCCGCTGTGCTCTGGCCGAGCCTTCGCGTCGCTGCCGCTGTAGAGCAATAGCACCTGTCCATCGTTGCTCCCGGCGAGATTGCGATCGAGCCATCTCCGCTTATAAGTTAAGCGCTGAGCACTGTGTTGCTTCTCGCCTTGCGCCGTGCCGTGCCCTGTACTTCTCCCCGTGAACTTTGATCAATCCCGTTGTCTTCCTCCATTTCTTAGTTACTTCCTCACTCGCTTCCTCTCATCCTCCCTATCGCAGCGCCGAAGGAGCCCGGAACACCTCCAAGTCAAGAAGGAAGCCGCAGCCGTAGTGCTCAGCTCGTCGTCGCCTCGGTAAGCCTCTGCACACTTCTTGGTGTGCATGGGCATGGGAAGATGTTCCAGGGGTGGCCGTAGTCTCCCCTGCGTGTGCCATGTTCAGCTAGAGCTCCCATGGAAGCCATGCGAGCAAGCTAAGAGCTTGTACTGTAGATTATGTATAAATACGTGCGTCGGCGCCGGAGCCAAGCGGTCGGCGAAACCATAACTTTAGGTCCCTTTGGAAGCGCTGAGTCGAGAGGAATCCATTTTTGCTGTCGGATCGTCAAACGGAGGTCGCCATAGCCGGCTAGCCGTGCTCCAGTGTGCTCCAATGGAGTTGCTGTGTGCTGTGTACGTGCTGTGTGCATGCATGTGGCTAGAGCTTGAAGAGTGCTTTGAGATTAGTGCTAGTGTGTGTGGTTGGTTGGTTCTGATAAGTGGAAATGTATTAAAGCAGAATACGCTTTCCAGAGTTCAAAGCGCACACATAAATATAGTCTAAAATTCAATAACTCTCTATTTATATTAATACCTGTAACAATAAAAAAATAAACTAATCGTTTTGCATTAAATAACAAATAATGAATGATTTTCAAAGACCTTAGAAAAATGACGAAAAATATTATTTTGATGCATACATTTGATTTAATAAAAATATAAAATAGTTGTGCATGCATCACATTTCGCATATTTATTTCGTGCATGATTTTCAAACCAAAATCGCATATAAATGCTTCTTTGTTTGATGGATGGTTGTATTATCTTGTATGTGTTGTCCGCGTGGTTAGGAGCTCGAGGAGCGTTAGACCCGTCCAGCGCCGCCGGTTGCTCCTACCCTCTTCTGACCAAGGCAAGTCTCCTTGATCATATTGTGAGCCTTGTGCTTTATTTTAAAAATGATTTATTAGAGATTGAAAACCTGCATGCTAGATTAAAACTAAAAATGTCGTAGTTGGTAGCTACTAGTTATGCAGCCGAATAAATCATGGTAAGACTAGTGACAGGTTTAAACCATAAGGACGTACTATTAGTCTTGTGTGTATATACTTTCCATTGAAGGTAGGAAAAACGCCAAAAAATAATATTATCGAAACGACGCAATAATTCTTGTGTGTGAAAATAAATTGTGTGAAGAGAAAAGGATTGAAAAAGGTTTAAGGAAATCCTTTCCGAAAGTTTGACGCATCAAGGGCGATGCCATGGGTGAAAAAAGAATTTATCTCTCTCCCCTAAAAATTTTCGACTAGGGAGAGACTTTTGCCGGTTGGGTGTAATAAGGTACCATTTTAGAGAAAACGGGGCTAAATTATTGTCTCTCTTCTAGTAAGATTATAAACTCAAAAGGAATGTTAGAAACCCTAGAAAGGTTAAATAGTGTCAATTATGCTAGAAATTATTCTCCATCGATAGGAGCGTAGCTAATGTACAATATACCCTATCCTTAATAGTTCATGACAATTAATATGAAGGTTAATATCGAGCATATGTAATATAATCCGAATAATATTTTCTATATATTTAATAAGAAATCTATCGATACCATAAACACTAGAGAAAGGGGGTCATATATGAGAGGAAGAGTAGAGAGACTACATGTGACCTAATAAATATAAATTTGACACTATGTCGTTTACAAGCCAACTTAGTTATATTAATGCACGCACATTACTTACCAACCAGCCTATCGTACGGTGATCAAGTTATATCTAGTCTAGTTCAACGAAGCCTCCCTGATAATCTAAGTTGGGTATCCTAAATAATGATCGAGAATAACCCAGATACATTGGATTATCATATCTCTCACTTAAATCCAAAATATAATGCGTACACCTATGTTTCAAACGTAAGATTAAATCTCGGTACAGGAACTTAAATTCGAAAATACAACACATTTTAGTCTGAAGCATTTCATGCATTATTATCTTTAGTCACACGATCTTGATGACGTCATACCGCACCTGTGAGCCCTCTATAAAGTCTATCTAATTATAGATACTCATGGAATTCTCTTACTTAGTAGGAATGCCGAAGAGATGCTAAGGTAGCCTACGTAGGCTCGTTACTAGTGCGTAGAAGCGATCGCATATCATGCATGGCATATCCTTTCATCGAACTCTCGATGAGATCCCCCCTTAGGTAAAATAGGATCGTCGAACGAAGGCCTTGTTGCATTCATGCATCATGTCTTTTATGCACAATTGGTTATTTACTAAAGTTTATCGATAATAGACGTAATCGGTTTCGAGGGAAGGTTCGGTGATACCGAGGAGGATCTTCCACTGGACCAAGGCGAGTTCACATTTACTCTTATAGATGTTTACCCGTATTAGGGACAGATTGCGACTTTACCTAGTGCGGATTAACATCGCTATAATCATGTTCATTGCCTAGTTTTCCCAAACTATGTTGTTTGTTATCAAATTGCATACTTATTAACCTGCCCACTTGTTAATCATGTTATAACTATACATGTTTGTCTTTGTATCATCTAGCATTAAGACTATTTCGATTGTCATATCCTTGTTTAGCCTAACAATAGTTTGGTAACAACTTTAACCTTAACTAATGGGTAAAACCTGCCTAAATTTGCTTAGGTCCAAATGAATCTTCTGGCAACTAGCCACGGAACGGAGAACCGATATTCACCGGCCATTCATTTATTCATTCAAAAAGATATGACATATGACAGTTAGGGCAAATAGATGTATGATGGGTTGGATGTTGTTTGTGGTTATAGCTGTGTGGTTCATCGATCGGTCCGGTTTAGTCGGTTGGTCAGGATAGCTAATGTATGGTAATGTCATGGATTGCTGAAGTAGAGATAAGTTGGTTGGAGAGTTGCCCCATGGATGACATCCTGATGGATGATTAAGGCACGAGATGTCTTGTGCTGGGTTCAGCTTGGGATTACTTAGGAGGAGCGCGGAAAACAAGCGTAGCAGGGTGATGAGGACATCAATGACGCGGTTGCCCAAGACGAGAAGACGTCGAACTCGCTGTCGGGTCCGGTTCGGACTTCCAGGACCAGCGCACCTTCAAACGGACGTCCAGATCACATACGACGTCCAAATGAGGTAAATAAGGACTCTACGGAAAGCTATCGAGATAAGCTTTCCAACGGATCCAACCACGCCTCCAAATTCCATCCGAGTCAACCGAAATCGCAAAAACAATCTGACGGACAGAAACTTTCCGGCGCTGCGTCGCCGTATTTTTGGGCCCAAAGCCCGTGTACCACTAGAGTTAGGGTTGAGCACGTGTGGGCACCTGTTTCGGCGCCCCTCCTCTGGCCGCCACCCTATATAAGTCTCACGCCGTGCTACGTCTTAGTTGGGTTTTGTTTAGTTGATTTCGTCACTGTCGTGTGAGATTTCGCCTTGTTCTTCTTGTGTCGGCTAGACCAACAGGACCAAGTTTCTGAACCCCGTTATCCTTAATATATATTCGCAATTCAGATTGCTTATCTTGTGTTCTTGCTCGTTCTTCGGTTGCTTGCAGGAACCGTCCTTCGTGGACAGGTCGATCGTGCTTCTGGTTCGGTCGATAACAATCGTTGTGGTGGTTTAGCGATCGTCGGGATTTCCAGTTCCTTTGCGGGGTTGGAAGCCGGATCGTTTAGGTCTCCGTGACACCTAACGAGTTATCTTTACCATCTCTCACCAGAAGATCGGGACCCCGCGTCCGCGCACATCACAGGGGGTCACTTGCATCAAAAGGATGGTTCGAACACAACGCGTGGCCATCGCGTGGAGTTCGGTTTTAGGATCGCCATGAGTGAGCGCTCTGATGCTGGGACTACTCCTGAAAGTGATCGGCATGAGTCGTCACCTGATGGTGATGAAGGCCACACTTCCCTAGGATGACGCTAGGCTACAGTGGGCTGGCAACCCTCCTAGGCCGAGGCGAGCGATCTATGGCAAGTGTGATCCACAACGGGATTGCCAATCTCGGAAAGATGGCGGGTTTAGGAAGCGTGGGGCAACATCTAGTTCGGTTTGGTCGAGGTCGAGGTCGAGGACATATGTGTAGGAGGATTTTTCGGATAATCTTATACGTGTTCTACTGATTCTACTGATTTCCCTATAAAAGTTGTATGGTTTCTTGCCTTATTCAATATTAAGCCTGCGTCATGCAACCAAGTATGTTATACTCCGAATAATTAAGCGTGTGTCTGCATGGTACTCAATTATGTATTACACGCACCAGAGTACTGATCCAGGATCTAGTGCATGCGAACAGCTGCTCTCTGGTAAGTATAAAAATGAGGGCCAACACCTCCACTCTTTGTTGATCCCACGGCCAAGGTAGTGTCACCGCCACCATGACACATCATTATGCCTCATCCTTTGAAGTTAGGAGGCCATGGTGAGCACAAACCCTAACCCAGTAACATGGTAGCAACCGGTGTTGGAGAAGACGATGGGTAGGTGCAAACATTACGATGGTGAGTAGAAGAGTGAATCAATTGGAATAGATTGGTTTTTTTTTTTGAAAGGGCAGGACGACTGCCATTCATTAAATAGGTAGAAGTTACAAAGAATTTGCGGGGGGGTTAAACATGCCCTCCCCCCAGTAGGGCTTACAGCATCTTAAGGGATTACAAAATGGGCACCGGCGGCCACCCAGAGGTGCAACTCGTCGAGGAGATGCCGCAGGAAGACAGGTTGTGTGCGCTCCGAATTTCTGAAGATCCGGCTGTTGCGCTCAAGCCACAGGTGCCAGATAGTGGCAATGACGATGGATATTGATGAGCGCGGCGAGGTTGGAGATGCCACGTCAAGCTCCCACCAAAGCTGCAAGTGATCCGAGGAATACCAGCGAGCCGGGTTGAGGGCAGGCAGATCCAAGGCTGCGGCCAGGCCCGACCAGGTGGCGGAGCTGAAGCTACATTGAATAAATAGGTGTTCCGGCGTCTCCAGGTTCCTGTTGCAAAGCTGGCAAAAATATCTGTTGGGCAGCTGGTTACGCAAGAGGGCGTTGGCTGTCCAGACCCGTGATCGCAAGAGGAGCCAACAAAAGAATTTACACTTCGACGGAGCCCAAGTTTTCCAGATCCTGTGGAGGCCGGGCGCCGGGCATCGCCCAACAAATTGAAGATCGTAGGCCGACTTGACCGTGAAAGCGCCATTAACCGAGAAACGCCAAGAGATGGAGTCGTCCTCCGGTGTGGCGAGCTCCACCTCCACCTCGCTCAGCCGATGCAGGAGAAGGATAAGCTGGTGGACCAACCCGGAGTTGAGATGGTGACCAATGTCGGTTAGCCAGTTGTTGTTCTGTAGGGCTTCCCTGACTAGGCGGCCCTTTCTGGTGGAGATCTCAAAGAGCTGAGGCGCTATTTCTTTTGGTGAGGAACCATTTAGCCAGCGGTCTTCCCAGAAATAGAGGGAGGCGCCGTTGCGGAGGGTGAAGGAACAACCCAAACGCAGGAGGTCCGAATCTGCTTGGGGCGGGTTGTCGCAGACTTGAGCCCAGGAGCGACGAGGAGATGTCCTGTTCAGCCATAGCCAGCGCAGCCGAAGAGCGCGGGCGAAACAGGAGAGGTTGAGGACTCCTAGTCCACCAAGCCTGGCGGGGGAGCAAACCGTGTCCCAGTTAACTCTTGGGGGGGTGCCAGGCTCCGTCGAACAGCCCCAGAGCCAAGCTCTCCTGATCTGGTCAATTTTCTTTAGAACAGAGGCCGGGGGGTTGATGACCGAAAGGGTGTAAGTGGGTAGAGCTGTAAGGACCGATTTGAGCAGTGTAAGCCTTCCACCCTTGGACATTAGAGGGCCCCGCCACCCTGCTAACCGATTGGCCACCTTGTCAATGAGCGGTTGGAAATGGACATGCCTGAGCTTCCTGACGGAGAGTGGGATACCCAGGTACTTGATCGGGAAGGAGGATTTGGTTGCTGGAAAGTCCTGTAGGATGTCGTCGAGGTTTAGGCCATCGCATCTGATGGGGACGACCTGAGACTTGGCGAAGTTGGTTCGCAGGCCCGTGATTTTCCCAAATTCTTGGAGGATGAGAGCCAAGGCCGAAACCTTGGACCTGACTGGGTTTATGAAAACTCCTGTGTCATCGGCGAAGAGGGAGATCATGGGTTTGCCCTGTAAGCCAGGGATGGGATCGAAGGGACCTCCCTCGGAGGCTAGCCGGATAAGCGGAACTAGGGGCTCAATGGCGAGGTCGAAGAGAACAGGGGACAGGGAGTCCCCTTGCCTTAGGCCCTTTGAGTGTTGGATGGTGTTAGTGGGGCAGCCGTTGAGCAAGACCTTTGAAGAAGAGGTAGAGAGTGAGAGTGCGATCCAATCACACCAACGGTGGCCGAACCCCCGGGCACGCAGGTTTTGAAGGAGATAGGTCCAAGATACCGAGTCGAAAGCTTTTTCGAGGTCAAGCTTAAAAAATAGCGCAGGGGTGGCGGAGCGGTGGAGAGACTTGGCACACCCTTGGACCAGTAGAAAGTTGTCTTGGATGTGGCGCTTCTTGATGAAAGCACTCTGGCAGGGTGAAATGAGCTCGTCCATAAAGGGGGCAAGCCTGGTAGAAAGAATTTTGGTGAAAAGCTTGCCCAGGCTATGGATAAGGCTGATGGGGCGGTAGTCAGATGCGCAAGCCGGGGAGTCCTTCTTGGGAAGTAGGACGATGTGGGCACAATTAAGAGACCGGAGCCCGGCGGGATCCAGGTTGAAGAGGCATTGCAGGGCCTGAAGGAGGTCGGTCGAGATAATGTCCCAACAAGCTTTGTAGAAATCCCACGTGAAACCGTCGGGGCCTGGCGCCTTGTCGGTGGGGAGCGAGAGTACAATCTTGTGCAGCTCCTCTAGGCTGAGTGGTTCCTCGAGGGTGGATAAGTCCAGGGAGGGAAGGCCAAGGAACTCCCAGTTGAAAGATCTCCCAGGGCCAAAGGAGTTATGGCTCGCCTCTGAACCGAAAATGGAATTGAAGTGCCGGAATAGGACATTCGCCTTCTCCTCGAATTCGGTGTGCGTTCCAGAAGAATCAAGCAGAGAGTGGATATGGTTTTTACGGCTCCTGCCATTCGCTTTTATGTGGAAGTAGCGGGTGTTTGCATCCCCCAACTTGAGCCAGCTAAGTCGGGACCGCTGCTTCCACATCATCTTCACTATAGCGCTGAGACCAAGGATTCGAAGCTTAAGGTTGCGCCGGAGAGCGAGCTCTTGTTGGGAGAGAGAGCGTGACTCCATAGCCACGTCGAACAGACGGATAACTTCAGAGGCAATAGCAAGCTGCAACTTGGAATCTCCGATGTGGGTATGGCTCCAGGCCTTCAGGGCGAGAGCTGTTTTGGAAAGTTTGGATTTGAAGCGAAGGAGAGGATGTGAAGGTGTGCCGCTGCTTTGCTGGCTCCAGGCTTGCTGGAAGATCTCGTAGAAGCCTGGCATCTTTAGCCAGAAGGATTCAAAGTGGAAGCGCCTGGGCGGCCGAGGCGCCCGCTCAGCGGTAAGCAGAAGGGGGGAGTGGTCGGAGGTGGAAGAAGAGAGCGGGAGCAGGGAGCAGGAGGGGAAAATCAGCTCCCAATCAGTGTTGCAGAAGGCCCTGTGCAGCTTGACCAGGGTGGGATTAGCCTGCTCATTGCTCCAGGTGAACCTCCTCCCGGAGAGATGGATTTCCTTGAGTTGCGCGGCATCGAGGGCGGTGCGGAAGCGACTCATGAGACGACGGTTTAGGTTGAGGTTGTTTTTGTCCGCGGCTTTGTAGATGAGATTAAAATCGCCCAAGATGAGCCAGGGGCAGGCGAAGTGGTGTGCCACCGTCCCCAACTCGAGCAGGAAGGCTTCTTTGTCGGCGTCGGCGGTCGGGCCGTAGACGGAGGAGATGGCCCAACTGGTAGTGCCGTCAGCATGAGTGACCCGGGCGGAGATCGAGTGGCGGAGAATGAGTGGGTCGGAGAGCTGGAGTAAGGAGTCATCCCAGAAAAGAAGGATGCCTCCCCTGGTGCCGATTGCCGGGAGTTGCAGGTAGCCACGCAGGCGGTGCCCGCAGATCTCCATGAGGGTTTGGTGGCAGGGGTCTGAGAGCTTGGACTCTTGGATTGCAAGGATGGAGGGGGAGTTGTCCCGAACCAAAGCGGCAACAACATCCCTTTTAGCGGCGGAGTTGAGACCACGAGCATTCCAGCAGAGGATCTTCATGGGGGAACACATTCAGGGACACTGGACTTGGAGGCTAATGGGAGACTGACGAAATAGAACGTGACTAGGCAGTAGCCACGCACTCCTCACCTAAGTCCTGGCCAGCGGAAGCGAGGTCCAGGGCCGGCCGAGATAGGCCGCATAAGTCAGCGACAGCAGCGACGGTGCTGTCGTGAAGCGTGCCTGAGGAGAAGAGGGCCTGGAGCTGGGCAACGAGGTCATCCACCATCAAGACAGGTGCGACGCCCAACCTACGGGCAAGAACGCCCTGCGCCCTACGGATCGCCGGGACGGAGGAAGTGCCCCCGGAAGCGAGGGGGCGCCTCCCCCTAGCCAGCCTGGCACTGCGGCGCGAAGGGGCGGCCGGCCTATGTTTGCGAGAGGGCGGTGGGGCGAGCAGTGGAGCGGGGGTGGGGATCGTGGCTCTGGAAATGAAAGCGGCAGCTGGAGTGGGGGGAGGTAGTTCCGCCTCGAGGAGCATGGGGTCCAACGTGGGACCCACCGTGAGGTGGGAGGCTGCCAGGGCCTGGCACGAGGGGTCCAGCGGAGGGGCTTGCTGGGCCGGGGCACCGAAATGAGGGGAAGTGCAGTGGGAGGCCACTGGAGGCCCAAGGGAAGAAGCAGGGGCATAAAGCCCAGGTGGCGAACGCGAGGTGCTGCTGCCCGGCCCAGCGGCAAGGCGGCCCACGGGAGCGGGGGCAGGGGCGTAGCGAGGCTACCGGGGAGCGGAGCGAGGCGCGCACGAGAGGAGGGAGCGGGCCCCGTTTGAAGCGCCCGGGTTGGCCCGTTTGAAGCGGCCCCCCCCCGAGGTGGCGGGCCCCACTGGAAGTTCCCGTTGGGAGAGCAGCGCCGAGGCGTGCGGGAGCGTGGTCACCGAGGCCGCCTGAGGCAGCGCCTCGGGCAGGGGGCGCTGCAATAGTGTCACGGGTGGCGCGTCGGAGCACGCAGCGAAGGACACCGGAACGGGACGGAGCGTGTCCGCCGCGGAAGCCTTGGGCGCCGGAACTGGGCGCGGCGAGGCGGGCTCGCCTACGCCGTGGGCGCGGAAGCCTTGGGCGCCGGAACTGGGCGCGTCAAAGAGTGCGCCGCGCGGCGGGGCGGGCTCGCCGACGCGACGCGGCGAGGCGGAGTCGCCGACGCGACGAAGGAGCCGAGGCGAGGCGAAGGGGGGCTCGCCGACGCGACACGGCGGGGCGGAGACACCGACGCGTCGATGGAGCCGAGGCGAGGCGAAAAGGGGCTCGGAGAAGGTCGACGCCGTGGGTAGCGCGTGCGCGGGCGTGAGCAGGGGCGACGGCGCTGAAGGCCGGCGGCACGGCGACTAGGCGGGGTACAGCTCCGAGTAGACCGCCGGGCGGCCAGCGACCCCTCCCGCGAGGCGCGCATGCCCACTGGCTCAGCCCCTGAGCGGCGACTGCTTCGACGGTTGCGCTCCCCTGCCGAGTCGCCCTCGCCCTCACTGCCAGTGCCAACACGGCGCCGGAGAGGGACGAAGAGGGAGCGGCAAGGAGGCGGGGCGAAAGCTGGCGGAGGGGGGAGATAGTCGGGCTGCCCCAACTGCCAGGCGTGGTGGAGGTCGAGGATGGGGGCACCACCGCCAACGCGAGCAGAGAGGCTGGAGTAATCTTCGACGGAGTCAAGGTGCAGCAGCAGATGATGGACGGAGACAGTGGGCGGCCGAGGGCGCGGCGCGCCGGCGAGGCGGGCAGGGCCGCGAGCGCCACCCCGGTTGGCCTCCATGTACGGCGATTGGTCGACGAGCTCGAGCTCAAGCTCCAGGGGGATGCAGGCCGGGTCCCGGGTCCATACCCAGACTCGTAAGGCGGCGGTGTCCAGGCGAAGACGCGTTTCGTGCTCGACGACGTCGATGCGCCCAACCCCGGCGAGAAGGCGGTCAACGACGGCCGTAGACCATGCGTGAAGGGGAAGACCCTCGATGAAGAGGAGGACGTGGTAGCGAGCGCTGCCCGGCGCGCCCGCGGCATGGATGTCGGCGGGGAAGCTTTCAAGGTGAAAGTCCCTGCCGTTGGCGTGGAAGGAGCGACGAGCGGCATGGCGAGCCTGCTCCGGGCGGGTGAAGCGGGCGAGGTGGTGGAGGTTGGAGAGGTGAGTGACTGTTAAGTCCATGTGGGGGATGTCGGTGCGGGAGCTGATGAGGGCGGCGACGACTCCGGTGTCTAGATGCGGGCCGCCGAAGACGGCCACCACCACGGCCCGGCGGTGAAGCTCATCCGCGTCCGCACGCACGGAGTCAGAGACTTCGATGGCCACCCGGGCGGACCGCGGGCGGAGCGCGGCCAGAGCGGAGCGCCGGGAGGGGGCTATGGCGCCGGGTGGAGGAGCTTGGCGGTGCGAGTCGGCAGCGACGCGCTGGCGACAGTAGCGGGCGACGTGCCCGAAACGGCGACAGTGGAGGCACCGGACGGGGTCCCGGCAGCTTGCTGTGGTGTGGTCTTTGGCGAGGCAACGTCCACAGCGACCTTTAAGGCCGGGCGCGAGGGGGCGGCGGGCGCTGGCGGCCTTGACTCGGACCGCCGGGAGGGAAGGGCGCAGGCCACGCCGGCGAGCCTTGGGGCGGACGCGCTCCCATTTCGGGGAAGGAGGCACGGCGGCCGAGGGCGCGAAGACGGTGGAGCGGAGGGCCGGGGCTTTTGGTGACAGGGCGCCATGACTAGCCACGGCGGCGTAGGACGCCGGCGCAGGAGCAGGCACAGAAGAAGTGGCATTGAAGGCGCACGGCGGCGGAGGCAGCGGGAGCAGGGGGCTAGAGCAGGGGGAGCGGCTCGGCGCCCATCGGTTCCAGGAGGAAGATGGGGTCGTCATGGCAGGGGGACAGGGGGCCGCGAGCGCCGGCGAGGTAGAACACGGGTCGGGGGAGGCCGAGGTGGCCGCCGTGGCCGGAGTGGCCAGCGGCGGGGCGGAGCGCACACCAGCGGCGCTCAGCAGCTCTCGAATCTGGATCTGAGAGCACTTGAAACGGCGGCTCCGTCGGCGGCGGGGTGCAGCGGTGGCTGCCGCCGGCGAAGTGCCGGACGGCAGGGCTGGAAGCGAGCCCACGGGAGCTCACCTACTCATGAACTCCTCTTTGGACCGCCCTCTTTGCCTAAGTCATCAGAGCTTGCTGGACTCATTGTCGGTGATATGACACCTGATAATTGTCATTTTTTTAGATTGGTTTTTCGGTCGACCGAGAATGAGCAAAATGGAATCAGAAAACAACGAATACCCTTCGTAAAGTAACGAGGCCCGCAAGAGCGTTGAAATACCAGGGTATAAAATTGCGGTTGAAGGGTACATCCCTGTGAGGTCAGAAAGGTCAGGTACGAAGGATATTAAAGATCGTATCTCCAGGCCCCCATACTTATCTTGACATGTACCGATATTTTCCATCTTCATTTGAAGTTCTTGACTGCTGACACCAATAGCTTCTAATTAATGAAAAATATAGCACCTAACAGGGTAAATCTTGAGGATCGGAACGCTAGAACCAAAAAAATATATTAAAACACACACAATGATACACATCAACTGTCTATAAACTATCTATAAAACTTGCCATATAGAATTGATCAATGTGGAGGAGAGAGAGCGTTTATAAAAATTTCGTTTGTCTGTACCATGTAAGAGTCGACTATATACATAAATTAAAAAAAATTATGTGTATGCAAGCTGTCTAAAAAAAGCTCAGCCATTACTATCACTGTATTAGTTGTCTCTATTGCTATTTATAAGTGAATGGTAATGATTAGAAATAGATATTGTGTCAACCATTGTGAATGCCCTGCCAATCATTAAAAAAGCTGGACATCATAAAGAAAGGATGGACGTGCTTGAGAACACCCTTATTGCTTTGCTGATGGTGGTACGCGCGCCGGAAAATCCTCCAAGCTTGTTCGAGCCAAGCCAATTGTTGAGTGGAAGATGTACCTAAGCTCGTTTCGAAAGAAGAAAACGATGTGCCTAACTGATATTCTGGTTGCGATTACTATTTGTTAGATCTTATTGTTCATGATCTAAAAATGATCTATTATGAATATTAGCCTTAGCCTAAACATGATCACTGTTTCTATGCGGAGACGAGTAGAAGGATCGGCGTCCTACCGAACGCTACCTACTTTTGCCGAACACTACCCTTCGGGTCTCTCCCAGCGCAATTAGGATCCGTGTAAATAAATAATGGGGTGAGTGAACCAGGAGAGAGATCGTCACCTCTCCCCTAGAGCGGCCATTCCTTTATATAGCGCTGGAGAGGCTTGGGAGTAGGTCCAAACGGGAAGGAAACGCCTCCGATCATGGCGTCAAATTAAGTGCAATAACTGAGTTAATTAGGGCAATTCAATGCGTTGATTAGGATCAAATTTGGAATCCTGCACGGTGCTTGACCTATTACGGTTCAAGAGTAGCTTTCTTGCAGGATGAAAAAAAGATCACGCCACAAACCGTAACCCATCAACCCTACCTGATATGGTGGTTTAGCGTTGGAGTAACAGGAAGACCGCCCCTACATTGTTGATGATCAAGGTGTCGTTGTTGCTGGACAAGAACGTGATGTGATCGTCATTGCTACCATATGTCTCTCGGCGTTACCTTCGCTGCCTACGTCGACTTTGTTAGCATCTGGTGGTTTAGCGTTGGAGTAACAGGAAGACCGCCCCCACATTGTTGCTGATCCAGGTGTCATTGTTGTTGGACAAGAACGTAACATGGTCGTCATTGCTACCATATGTCTCTTGGGGTTACCTTCGCTGCGTACGTCGACTTTGATGGCATCTTTAACTCAAGGTTAATGACTAAGCTTTAGCAGTTGTTGTGTTCACGAGATTAGGCAATCGATTAAGCCAGTGTTCTAGTATTTTAGTGTTTGGTATCTAAGCATATTGACCTAATCCTTATCCTTGAACCCTAAAGTTAAAGCTAATATTGATTAAGTTGTCGGTTTATGGATTAATGTTAGTGTTAGCCTTGGGTAATCGTGCTTATGACCTAACACTACTAGAGAGAAGGCATTCCCAACCGGCACATCAGTACCGGTTGAGCCCGAACCGGAACTGGCAGTGGAAACAATACCGGTTCAATGGCTAAGGGGCCATGGGACCATATAAGTACCGGTTCGTGGCTCCAACCATTACCAACTGGCCGGTAATATTTGCCCACTTAGTGCCTTAGGGAATTCAGTACCGATTCGTGGATTCAAAAGGTACTGGACTGCAATATTTGAACTGCTTCTTCTTCCCCAGTCCCCCAGACAGCACAGTGGTGCCCGAGAGTCCTGACCAGAGCAGCACAGTGGCGGCCGAGAGCTGAAGTGATCAGGGGAGGTGCTGCACAAATTTTTAATTTGTGGTTCAATTACTCAAAGCGCAGGTTAAGCAAGGTTAGCAACTTCGTTGGTCACTACATTTGGTATTATATGGTGCTTCAATTTTGCTTGAAACATGGATAAAGTTTGATTTTTTCCCCCATTTATGATCTATGAAGATTATCGAGTAGATCGATGTATAGCTCGTTCTTTTATATCATAAGCTTAGATCTTTTTGATTTATGATGTAGCTTGCATTGAACGCGTGTATGTACCTTAATTTTAGGTCAATTTTGGTTTAATGATTGATGAATAATTTTGAATCTAGGCATGGATATATCCAGCAATTGGTATTTTGTGTGGCTCATTTGGTGGTAAGAACTTGTGGTGTACGATTGTAATTTGTATAACTTTTGAATCTATATTTTTAATAACTTGTCGAGCAAATAATCATTATATTATAATCAATGTAAAATAATGCATTGCATTATGGTTGTTTTACAAATTTAGTTGGATTAAAAGTAGATAGATATTTTAAGAAATTAAACATTGCAATACAGTTGTTTTACAAATTTAATTTAGATTTTGGGAATTGTGCAATAATTCATTATCTTTGTGTAACATAATGTAGATGGATTGGCGATGGATGTACATAGATCAACGCTGCCCGCAGTTTTTGCATGGTTTGTACGCTTTCCTACGTGCGACAACTGTGTGCACGACGTCGGGCTACATATGTTGTCCATGCATGGACTGCAAGAATGAGTGGCAAGGATCCGGCCACATTCGCTTCTATTTGCTTATAAGATGGTTAGTGCCAAACTATACCTGTTGGACCAAGCACGGTGAAGAAGAGATTATAAGGGAAGACAACAAAGAAGAAGAAGAAGAAGAAGAAGAAGAAGAGGAAAATATCCTGGACCCTGGCCAACACTATTATTTTGAATATACATTGGGGGAGTTTGACGATGATGACCTAGAACAGATACTGCTTGATTGAGAAATAGAATACGAAAATGGAAGACGGTACGAAAAGTTTAAGCGCATGTGGGAGGACTACCGTACGCTGTTGTACCCAGGTTGCCAACATAAAAAGTTGCGTACCGTACTCGAACTATTGCAATGGAAGGCTACCAATGGATTGTCTGACAAATGATTCGATGAGTTGTTATGCCTAATAAAGAAGTTGCTTTATGAGGGTAACACGCTGCTTGAAAGTACATTTGACGCCAAGCAAGTCGTTTTCCCTTTGGGGTTGGAAGTGCGAAAGATACATGCATGTTGTAAAGATTGTATCCTTTAGCTGTTGACATGGCTCACCTAGTGGAACCAGGGTAGCTCCTCCATGGCGAACAGTTACCGTTGGGTTACTCCAAGGTCTCGGTGGAGGAGGTCTGCCCAGGATTCAAGGACCTTCTCCTCGACATTCTCGGAGTTGACGGGACTATGAAGCTAGGAGAGGCGCTACACAATTTCGTCCTATGGCGCAAAAGGTTCATCATCTTTGGACATAAAGTGGACGTGTCCTCTCCACCGAGAGACCTCCAGGACCAGGCAAGAAGAAGCCCAACCCCGTAGTCACCTGCAAACATCCGCGGTTCACCCCCAACATCTCCTGCAGAACAACCCGATGCAACTGCAAGTCCATCACCTCCTCGGCCAGCAGCTCGCAAGAAGGTGATAACCAAACCAAGAAAGACTTCTCGGCCACCAGCTCCCAAGAAGCTGGCTCCGATCCTATGAAGCTGGCACCACCTCCAAAGTTAATGTACCAGAAGACAGTAGAGGAACTCCATGCGGATGTATGAGCTCATGTTGCTGCACATTTTTTTAAAAATCACGTCCTAAGAAGATTCAATCCTTTACCGACGAATGGTATAGATCCATGGCGACAATTAAAAATGTAAAGGATTCAAAAGATAAGCCTCTTGTATCTAACTACGAGCGAACGTTGTCAAAGGCCTACAAGAGGAACAAGGCATATGAGCAGTCAGCTGAGTAGAAGGCCACGAAGCTGAAATTTTATTTGAAGAAACTGGACTTGCCCTAGAGCCAGCAATGGGCATAAAGGATGTCGAGTATGCGGAAGTGACAAGATGGAAATTCTCCAAAGACGGGGCTTTGGTTAAGCGGGAGGAACTTGTCAAAGATGCGGCAATTCCATGATTGGTATTTGGAAGTGTACAACAATGGTCTAGTCGTTCACTGTAAGGTACATGCAAGAATATTTTTTCCATGTGGAAGGTTCATTTTATATCGAATGGGAGGTTATGTACGAAGTCTACCAGACCAACGCCTTCAACGTGGGCTTGATGAGCTGTTGGGTTCTGTAAGTGTCTTCTTTGCAGAAATCCCTCGTGCTATACTATTTTGCTAGCACAATTAATTGCAAATCCATCTCATGCAGAATGAAGATACATCGACCCTTTAAAAGTGAACTAGAAGATGCTCACATACTCACCAACAGTCATAGAGGACACGCTTTACGAAGCTCTCATGGGTCAAAATTTTCATTCATAGATAAATCTACCATGGAGCTATGAGTACGTGATTTCACAACGACTCGTTCTAATCCTATTTCATAACACGATGTTACAACTAATTAGTTACATACATTGATATATATTTTTATGTATAATTATCACTGGATCCTTGTGATTATCGAGCTAGATTGTAGCCAGATCACAATTTTTTACTCATTAAGGCATCTAGTTAGTCGGTACCAAAGCATGATTGACTTGCTCAGCCGGTATTCCTGTTACTTTCAATACTACACCTATTCCCTTTCAATTGAAATAAATTCTAATCATTAAATGTTTGTAATCATGTCTGTAATGCATTCTTAAAGGTTCCGCGCGAAGATAGAGGGGTTATTTAAACAACAATTTGGTGTTGTACATGCCTCTAAGGTAATGTTAGCTTCTTAGTTAGGTAGTTTATAACTTTTCATGCACCCATTTCACCCCATTAAATTTTTGTGGCTACAATGTATGTGAGTTCTTGCACACCGAAACAGGAGTCATTAGCAGCCATATGGATGAACGAGGTTCAGAATTCTTGTCGGAGCGGATCAAAGCAGTGCAAGAACAACTCTTCGGCTTTATTCTTGCTGAGATCGTAATCCTCGTGGTGAGTTTTATGACCCAGTTAATAGGTTTGGCCTTCCTATACGGACTAGTCAAGTGTCGGGATCGACATCTACTGCAACCAAGAACGACGCATGTAAAATATCCTGATAAACAGATCGAACATGTGTATTTACTTATTACTTGAATTGTTCACAAATTTGTGCTTATATATTTGTTGCCCAGCTAGCTAGCTAGCAATTGTGACATATATTAGTTGCAATTAAATTTGTTAATTAATTTCATTGGTTTATTTGCTGTTAATTGTGCGTGATTGATTACATACACTACATGAATCAAGTGTAATTTCATCGGCCTGGTACCGACGAAATTAATGGTGATACCAATGAAAATATAGTAATTTCGTCGGTTTGTCGACGAAACTGACCCAACAAAATATGGGTGACGAAATTACAAACCGTTTTGTCCGCTGCCGACGAAATTAATATAATTTCATCGGTTTTTGCTGGCTGATGAATTATGTTCCGCCGACGGCATGACAGGTAGGATGGTGATTTGGCATATGTAATTTCGTCGGCCTAGGCCGATGAAATTACGCCCAACGTAATTTCGTCGGCCTAGGCCGATGAAAATAAGTTGAATTTCGTCAACCCAGGCCGATGAAATTACTGGGCAACAGCCTGCTGGGTTTTACAGCTCCAGTAATTTCATCGACCAACGCTGACAAAATTATTTTTTTAAAACAAAGGAAATAAGAACAAAAAAATCATAGTTATTTACAAAAAAATTCACAGCTATTAACAAAAAATCACAATAATTAATAAACCCAATTTCATTACAAATTAAATAAAGCACATCACAATTTATCGCATTATCATCACAGTACATCAAATATAGAGTCGCTTATATAGTCTATGTCACATGCATAGTCCATTGTCGCATACATAATTCATTATCGCATACATAGTCCATTATTGCATACATAGTCCAAAGTTTAAGTTACACACATGATAGTTCACAAATACTAGGTTCAAGGAGAGTGAGAACCACGCCCGGTACCTGCTGCCTCACCTCCGGAGTTTAGAAATTGACTAACGGAAGGTGACCCCGAAGTACTAGCGGCGTTGTCTCGAACGGGAGCAGCAGGAGGCGGTGTCGAAAAGCCCTAAAACATTATAAGGGAAAAAATGTGTTAACCTAAAAATGCAAAAGTTTAACAAATAGAAATGCATTAGGAAGTAGCTAGAAACTAAATAACCGGTTGTGGTGTCTGGGAAAAAGGCAAGGAGGAGGAGGCGGGGGCCGAAATTCAGGCATTTAAAAGTTGGCGCAAAAATGAGTATGAAACTTCGCCTAGAAGAGACAAAACATAAGCATATATCTATCATTTATAGGTTGATAACAATCATAATGTTGAACAGTCATGAAAGTAAAAAATTACACAGCTAAGCAGCTTGGTGCACGTCTTAGCCATATAAATTGGTTTTCATCTATTATAAAGGCAAACAAGAATAATAGAGCAATTTTAGTCCAAAACTAACAAGTGATGCTACTTGTACAAATTTCATCCATTAAATTGTTTTTCATCAATTATGAAGGTAATAAAGCTCATATATCGATTTTAAGGTAATGAATAATACTTATTTCGAAGTGTTGTCGCTGGTATGCCTGATAATCCATCATGTATTATTTGGATTGCCTCATTAGCTCTTGCTGTTGGCTCAACTGCTGCTCGAGCGCTGTCTCGCGTGAGGAACGGGAATTGCCAGCAGAGGACTGAGACGACCTCGCCTCAGCCAAGGTCTCACTTGAATCTACCACCCCGTTGAACATAACAAACCTCCCATGTTTTCTGCCACCACCACTCGCGTAAAGTGCTATAGGATCTAATTCTTCTTTCCTCCAATCGTAGTCTTCCCCATGGCAGGCCACCATTTCCTCCCCATATCGAGCCTGCAATATTTTGTGAAAGTTAGTTAATAATGTGAAAATCATTAACCTGTAGTCATGTCATTAACCTGAAAATCATTACTAGGTGTTGTGTCGCTGCATCACTACAAAGTTGATCGGGTTGTGCTGCATTGCCTCCAGAGTGGCCTCAGACATATGTCTCAATATTGCTTGGCGCAACCCCACTTTCAGCCTCCTGCAAAGCAAATGATTATATGTGTTGCTGACAACAGAATTATGACCAAAATACAAAGAACTTATAACACTTGATGAGTGGTTCATATCATGCAGCGCGCGAGACGAACGTGTCCATCGACACCATATCGATGAGTGGTTCTTGGGCCCACATTTCTGTTGGTCCTCTTTTGCCTTGACTGTTCAACAAATCTAGGTGATGCCTAGTAAGTACAAAGTGGGCACTTCCTGAGCCAAGGAATGTCCACAAGAGGTACTCGTCCTCTCTTAGATAGATTGAAGAAGCTCCTAGCTTTCTGTTCATATCTTCATTTTTGAACCTCTTGTAGTATAAGCACACCACCGAGATATGAGCATTGTACATCATATCCTTTACCACCTTTTTAGCAGCCTTCTCAAAGACCTAGGTGGCATTCGCCTCGAATGTCCTCTCTTGTCCGTCAGGCAAACGATATCTCTCCTAGTAGAAAAAATAGGTAACAAATTAAGCGTTGCGAGGAACAATGTAAGCAAAGAAAATAGGTGAATATTTATTTGACCCTCCGTGAAACATTGCTATGTTGTCCATCTGCAGCCAACATATAGTGGTTTCAATTCAACGCCGGTTGGCTAACACCTTGCACTACTACCATACCTGGATAGTGGTATTGATAGAGAGTTCCCAAGTTAGCGTTCACGGGCGTCATCCTGTTCTTTCCCTCCCATGCAACATCAATCCATTGCCTGCAAAGATTAATTTTGAAACAACATTTTTTGCGAGAAGAATTTTCATAAATAATTAAGGCAATGAAGTTAAGTTGTACTGACCATTCACCATGGGGAATGATCACCCTTCGTGAACGAGGGTCACTAACTGCGCTGCTCATAAGATTGTTGGACCTATACCTAAAATAAGAACACACAAAATTATAAGTATCCTCATTTGGATAATAATGTAGAGGGAATATTTACAATGCACAATAAGTACCTGAAGGTAGGTACAACAACCTCCTCGTCTTCATCCGCTCTCTCTCTCACCAAGTCCATCACCTTCCTCTTCCCCATCCCCAAGAGCTTCCTCATCCCCATCACCATCCCCATTACCATCCCCATCCTGCACAAATTCCTAAAATAGGAACTGAAGAATCATATTATATAAATGCAAATAATGAAACAATTTGGATCTATAGTTATAATACCTCCTGGGAAGCGGAGTCCACCAGAGGAGCTCGCTCCTCTGGTGGAGACGTCTCCAACTGAACTTTCTGAAGGCATCTCTCCAACTCTCTTCGATGACTTTGTTGTGAACTACTGCCCCTAAAGATAGAACCAACTAAAGATGCTGCACCAGTACCCGAGCTCTTCGAATATGAAGAGTCATTCCTCTTTTCTTTTCCTTTATTGTGATGTGAAAACATTAGCCTATTTAAAAAATAACAAGTTATAAGTGAAATGATAAAAATAGATGCATATAAACACAACTACAAAATGCGAAATTTAATTACACCTTTCAAAAGTCATCGGGCTCATGAGTTTGATTGGTGACATTTGTATTACGAACGACACGGGAGTTGCCGGCGGCGTGACGGGTTCGTTTCTTTGTACGCTTCTTTGACCTCACATGATCAACAATAACATCTACGGGGTCACCACCTATTTGGTCATGGGCCAGTGCAGTATCTATTTCAAATGAGTGTGGCAAACCACCTTCTTGATATGATTCGTCGATTGTGTTGTCAATCTCGCATTCTACATACTCATCGTCTCTGGGAATGGATAAACGACCCGGAGACTTTACCTTATGAACAACCCACCATGTCTTCAAGTTCTCAACTTTCATACATGGATATGACATGTAGTATACCTGCTCAACTTGGTGGGCAAGTACAAATGGATGATATCCTGGTAGCCATGATGTCGGGTTCACTTCAACCAGACCAATTTTGTTGTTATGTTTTGTTCCTGTCTTAGGATCATACCAATCACAATGAAAAAAAAGCTAATTTTAACTGTTTTGACTACCCAAACGTAAACTCAATTATTTTCTGAATGATGCTGTAATACTCGATCTTTCGACCATTTGCACCATACGCCGTAGTGACAACTCCACTATTTGTTGTGGCTAAGTGTGGATGTCTTGATTCAAAAGATGCAGAACGATAGCGAAACTCGTTGATATCAAAACGACCGTAGCTTCTTGCCGTAGTACTTCCATGTGAAAGTTGTCTTAGGTCCTCATGGACGGTATAATCAACCATGCTTTGCAAGGGTAGTGTATCTAGTAAGATATTGTTTTACATATCGACTTATTGTTAAGTGCAAATAGAACTTACATATTTTCTAAACCAGGTGACAAAACTAGGACCACCCCGTATACCATCACGGCTCAATCTTTCAAGTACATTTTTTGTTGGTTGTTGTCTGGATTTCCACTTTTGTTGATCGAAGATCCTATATAAAAAATATACAGGTAAATTATACATTTTGTCACTTAAAAATACCTAATTGTAAACACTTACTCGAAATATCCGTCCATTTCATCCATGTTGGTGAACATATACAGCAACGCAAGATTTCAGTCTTCCACTGACAACTCATAATTCATACTTGCTCCTACGGCTTATCCATTACAACGAAATATTTGAAGATCACTCACGGAATTTCATCACTTGTGTGATACCGTGGCACATGAGCATTAACGTTGTCCTCATCCGCGAAATATTTGCTCATGTAGTATGATATTTCCGTAAGATAAAATGCTTTCACAATGCATCCTTCTACTCGTGCTTTATTACCCACAGTTGTCCTGAGCTTTTTGAGATTCCTTTCTATAGGGTACATCCATCGATACTGTACAGGCCCACCAACCTCTGCTTCATATGACAAGAGCACCAAAAGATGTTGCATGAATTTATAAAGCCTGGTGGGAATACTTTATCCATCTTGCATACAAGAATTGGTATATCTTTTTTTAATTTTCTCATCATTTGTTTGCTTATTTCCTTAGCACACAACTGCCTATAAAAAAATTGAGTTCTGACAACATTGTCCAAACTTCTTCTTTGAAAAACCACGAAACATTATAGAAAGCAATCGCTCCATGATAATGTGATAATGATGAATCTTTAGGCCAGTTATCTTGGAGGTAATTATGCTGACTGCACATCTCATGGTCGCCGCATGGCCATCTGGAAATTTAACCTTCTTCAGCCATAAAGGCACCTTTTTTCAGCTGGTTTAAGACAACATGTAGCACGAGGCTTCCCTATACGTCTTGCTTGATCTAATAGTACCTCAAGGGTGGGACGGTCACATATTTTAGCCATATCTTGATGAGCTTTAATGTTGTATTTTATTTTGTCTTTAAAGTCAAAACAAATGCTGACAACTGTTTCTGCAACATTGCTCTCTTGATGCATAACATCCACATTGTGCCAATGAATTAGATGGGTAGCATAAGAAAAGCTCCAAATGAAAGATATGTGAGTCCAATTATGTTCCTCCTTAAACCCTTCATATCCATCCTCCATACGGACCAATCTACTTGGTTGGTTTGGGTCGGTCGGCTGGGAAAGTCCAAGTGAGTGGTGTGTGTGGTCGATGACCGTGGAGTAGAGAATGAATGATGGGTTGCCCCTAGTTGGATTTGGACATTCGGATGGATGATTAAGGCACGAGATGCCTAGTGCTGGGTTTAGCCAGGGCTTACCAAGAAGGATTGCGGACAAACATGCGTAGCGGAGAGATCGCTGCCAGGTTGGTTCCAACACAACGCGTGCCCATCGCACGGAGTACCGGACGTGGATCGCCAGGAGTGAGCACTCTGCGGAGGTCCCCTGGGACCAGTCTCGATAGGGACCTGCATTGGTCATCACCGAGGGTGATAATGGCCACACATCCTAGGATGACGGTAGGCTAGTGTGGGCCGGCAACCCTTCCAGGCCAGGGTGATCATACCATGGCATGTGTGGCCCACAACAGGATTTGTCAAATCCTGGAAAGATGGTAGAACTAGGATTGGTTGGGGGCACCCAGGAGAAAGTCTGGAGAGTAGCAGTTGGTATGGTGATTGTGTAACCTGGTTGGGTTTATGATCGAGGGTTGATCAATTTGGGTGTTAATTGGGTATAAGCTGGTTTGGATTGAGGTCATTGAGTAAGCTGCTTGGGTTTATCGATTCGTGTGTGGATTGTCGTGTAGAACTGATAGTTGGGTTCGGGATGCATGATTAAGATGGAAACCTCTTATTTATATATACAAGACAGGTGTTAGATAATGCTAGTTAGGTTATTTCCAAAAGTCTAATAAACATGGCTTTACGCAAATAAAACAACCCTCTCCTCCAAATAAAGTCTTGTACACTAAATGCATTACGGGAAGTGTTAACTAGCCAGCGTTTGAATGACGCTGACCTCACCTAGTTACCTTCTTTAGACGTTGGAAATGAAGATGACCCTTACGCGTGTCTCGAAGATGACGGACAGGACCATGGAGGACCCGAGGAGTCTTAGGGGCAGCTCTAGTCGCTAGCAGACCGTAGTCGATAGGGATTCTTTTGGGTAGATATTTTGGAGACCGTTGTAAACATCGAAACCATTCTTTTGTAATCTAAGGCGATTATGGGCCGCCTTACTAAAGTCGCTTATGGGCGCAACTTTGTGTTGTAATATTCAGGATCTTATTCTATCGATGTATACTTGTATCGGCTACTCGGTCTTCCACGCTAGCGTACTGATCTAGGGGCTAGTGTACGGGATCGTCGATCCTCAAGGTAAGTTAAAATTGAGGGGTGACAGTTAGGAGGCCATGGTGAGCACAAACCCTAACCCACTAACATGGTAGCAACCGGTGTTGGAGAAGACGATGGGTAGGTGCAAACATTACGATGGTGAGTAGAAGAGTGAATCAATTGGAATAGATTGGTTTTTCTGTCGACCGAGAATGAGCAAAATGGAATCAGAAAACAACGAATATTCACCCTTCGTGAAGTAATGAGGCCCGCAAGAGCGTTGAAATACCAGGATAAAAAATTGCGGTTGAAGGGTACATCACTGTGAGGTCAGAAAGGTCAGGTACGAAGGAGTAATTAAAGACGTATCTCCAGGCCCCCATACTTATCTTGACATGTACCGATATTTTCCATCTTCATTTGAAGCTCTTGACTGCTGACACCAATAGCTTCTAATTAAAGAAAAATATAGCACCTAACAGGGTAAATCTTGAGGATCGGAACGCTAGAAACAAAAAAAAAATATTAAAACACACACAATGGTACACATCAACTGTCTATAAACTATCTATTAAACTTGCCATATAGAATTAATCAATAATGATGTGGAGGAGAGAGAGCGTTTATAAAAATTTGGTTTGTCTGTACAATGTAAGAGTCGACTATATACATAAATTAAAAAAAATATGTGTATGCAAGCTGTCTAAAAAATGCTGAGCCATTACTACCACTATATTAGTTGTCTCTATTGCTATTTATAAGTGAATGGTAATGATTAGAAATAGATATTGTGTCAACCATTGTGAATGCCCTTCCAATCATTAAAAAAGTTGGACATCACAAAGAAAGGATGGACGTGTTTGAGAACACCCTTATTGCTTCTTGCTGATGGTGCTATGCGCTGGAAAATCCTCCAAGCTTGTTTGAGCCAAGCCGATTGTTGAGTGGAAGATGTACCTAAGCTCGTTTCGAAAGAAGAAAAAGATGTGCCTAACTGATATTCTGGTTGCGATTAGTATTTGTTAGATATTACTGTCCATGATCTAAAAATGATCTATTATGAATATTAGCCTTGGCCTAAACATGATCACTGTTCCTATGCGGAATAGATGAACCGACTGGAATTTGTTGATACCGTTATTGCCGTGTAGTTGATCTGTCGGAGACGAGTAAAAGGATCGGCGTCCTACCGGACGCTACCTACATTAGCCGAACACTACCCTTCGGGTCTCTCCCAGCGCAATTTGGATCCGTGTAAATAAATAATGGGGTGAGTGAACCGCGAGAGAGATCGTCACCTCTCCCCTGGAGCGGCCATTCCTTTATATAGTGCTGGAGAGACTCGGGGGCAGGTCCAAACGGGAAGGAAACGCCTCCGATCATGGCGTCAAATGAAGTGCAATTAACTACGTTAATTAGTGCAATTAACTGCGTTAATTAACTGCGTTAACTGTGTAAATGCGTAGATTAGGATACAATTTGGAATCCCGCACAGTGCTTGATTAGGCATGTGTTTTATTAGGGGACGTGGTAGTTTAGGAAGGTGTTTAATGCATTTATCTCCTTGGCCATGTCTAAGATCAACCAACACTATTAGGCCTTGTTGGCCCAAAATAGATTTTAAAAATTGGAACTTCTTAACACAAGATACTAGGGAAAGCACACAAGATATTCATCTGATCAGAAGTCTATTATGTTTAAGCTTTTTTAAGTACTACTCAACACCAATATAATAGTAGCTCAAAATTAATCTAAAACCATTTGATTAAGAAATAGACAACTTCAATTACTATAAAGTTTCTCTTTTGTTATCACTTACGTCCTATTTGGTTCAATTACTTCAAAAGGTACTGGACTGCAATATTTGAACTGCTTCTTCTTCCCCAGCCCCCCCAGACAGCACAGTGGCGCCCGAGAGTCCTAACCAGAGCAGCACAGTGGCGGCCGAGAGCTGAAGGGATTAGGGGAGGTGCTGCACAAATTTTTAATTTGTGGTTCAATTACTCAAAGCGCAGGTTAAGCAAGGTTAGCAACTTCGTTGGTCACTACATTTGGTATTATATGGTACTTCAATTTTGCTTGAAACATGGATAAAGTTTGATTTTTTGCCCCCATTTATGATCTATGAAGATTATCCAGTAGATAGATGTATAGCTCGTTCTTTTCTATCATAAGCTTAGATCTTTTTTGATTTATAATGTAGCTTGCATTGAACGCGTGCATGTACCTCAATTTTAGGTCAATTTTTGTTTAATGATTGATGAATAATTTTGAATCTAAGCATGGATATATCGAGCAATTGATATTTTGTCTGGCTTATTAGGTGGTAAGAACTTGTCGTGTATGATTGTAATTTGTATAACTTTTGAATCAAGATTTTGAATAACTTGTCAAGCAAATAATCATTATATTATAATCAATGTAAAATAATGCATTGCATTATGGTTGTTTTACAAATTTAGTTGGATTAAAAGTAGATAGATATTTGAAGAAATTAAAAATTGCAATACAGCTGTTTTACAAATTTAATTTAGATTTTGGGAATTGTGCAATAATTCATTATCTTTGTCTTTGTGTAACATAATGTAGATGGATTGGCGATCGATGTACATAGATCAACGCTGCCCGCAGTTTTTGCATGGTTTGTACGCTTTCCTACGTACGGAAACTGCGTGCACGACGTCGGGCTACATATGTTGTCCATGCATGGACTACAAGAATGAGTGGCAAGGATCCGGCCACATTCACTTCTATTTGCTTATAAGAGGGTTCGTGCCAAACTATACCTGTTGGACCAAGCACGGTGAAGAAGATATTATAAGGGAAGACAATGAAGAAGAAGAAGAGGACAATGGCCTGGACCCTAGCCAACACTATTCTTTTGAATATACATTGGGAGAGTTTGACGATGATGACCTAGAACAGATGCTGCAAGATCGAGAAATAGAATACGAAAATGGAAGACAGTACGAAAAGTTTAAGCGCATGTGGGAGGACTACCGTATGCTGTTGTACCCAGGCTGCCAACATAAAAAGTTGCGTACCGTACTCGAACTGTTGCAGTGGAAGGCTACCAATAGATTGTCTGACAAATGATTCGATTAGTTGTTATGCCTAATAAAGAATTTGCTTTCTGAGGGTAACACACTGTTGATGATTCATGAGCGGCCCACCCCGAGATGGGCTTTGGGCCGATTCCGCACTGGCCCACCGCGTGTGCAAAGGAAGCTAAAAAAGGCCACCCTTGGCCATATCGAAGGAAGCGTCTAGCCCACCAGGGTCTTCCCCGGGCTTGACCAAGTCCACTGCGCCCTCAGCAAGCATCGCGTACCGCCCGGGCTATTCTTAGCCCAGAGGAGGGGCCCACGGACAGTCCACCTGTCTCTGGGCAGGTGGCGACAACTATCATGACCCACCACACTTCCCCCGGCCTTGACCGAGAAGAACTATATCTCCCCGAGAATCCGTAGCCCGGGGAGAAGCACTCATGCAACCCGATTTGTTGTTTGCCCCTGGGTTGGCGGCAACGGTTGTTACGTTACACGACGCCCTCAACGGGTGACGCGAGGCTGGCTCGGTCCAGTCAATGCTATATTGGGGATAAAGGAAAAGTGCTTTCTCCCTTTAACAGGCTTCTGCCCTGTATAGGCACTGCCAGATGAACATGTGTCCAGTACTAACCGAACCAGCTTCTCTTTGCAGGCCACAGACAGGACAGAGCCCCGAAATAAGACAAGGGCACCGCCACAAAAGCAAAGATAGGCGCGGGGCACGCCGTATCTGCTCCGAGTAACCCGCCGCGCCAATAAAAGGAGATGCCTGCTCAACGTAGAGGGGTTCTGCCCCCCGGTCTCTCCTACGCACCCAGAATCGGAAGCTTCTTCAGCAATAGTCGTAGTCCTTAGCCGCCTGAATGTCCGAAACTCCCTTGTAAGCTCGGGATCGGTGCCTTCAAGCCCGATCTCGGCACCCTTGTACTATTTTCCACCATATAATCAACGAAAGCTGGAGTAAAGTTATTACCCGGCAGTGGGGGCTCGAACTAGGGTAAATTGCTTGTGTCTTCACGGTTTGTATTGCTTTCTCTCTTTCCCCCTCTTCTTCTCACTGTACGACGAATCTGTACTCCGATCGCCAAGTTGCACCAGGCTTAGTCCGGGTAGACCGCGCGGCCTAAGCCCCTGCGAGCTCGGCTGCCGCCCCGGGCTGCTGAGAAGGGTTCAACTACAAATTGGTCTGCCGGTCCGTGGACCCGCTGCCCTTTGGGGCGCGTTTCCCAGACACCGACACACACTGCTTGAAAGTACATTTGATGCCAATCAAGTCGTTTTCCCTTTGGGGTTGGAAGTGCAAAAGATACATGCATGTCGTAAAGATTGTATCCTTTGGCTGTTGACATGGCTCACCCAGTGGAGCCAGGGCAGCTCCTCCATGGCGAACAGTTACCGTTGGGCTACTCCAAGGTCTTGGTGGAGGAGGTTTGCCCAGGATTCAAGGACCTTCTCCTCGACATTCCCAGAGTTGACGGGACTATGAATCTTGGAGAGGCGCTACACATTTTCATCCTATGGCGCAAAAGGTCCATCATCTTTGGACATAACGTGGACGTGTCCTCTCCACTGAGAGACCTCCAGGACCATGCAAGAAGAAGCCCAACCCCATAGTCACCTGCAAACATCCGCGGTTCACCCCCAACATCTCCTGCAGAACAACCCGATGCAACCGCAAGTCCATCACCTCCTCGGCCAGCAGCTCGCAAGAAGGTGATAGCCAAACCAAGCAAGACTGCTCGGCCACCACCTCCCAAGAAGCTGGCACCACCTCCAAAGTTAATGTACGAGAAGGCAGCAGAGGAGCTCGAGGTGGATGTAAGAGCTCATGTTGCTGCACATTTTTTAAAAAATCACCTCCTAAGAAGATTCAATCCTTTATCGACGAATGGTACAGATCCATGGCGATAATTAAAAATCAGAAGGACTCAAAAGACAAGCCTCTTGTATAAGACTACGAGCGAACATTGTCAAAGGCCAAGAAGAGGAACAAGACAGATGAGCAATCAGTTGAGTAGAAGGCCACGAAGATGAAATTTTTTTCGATGAAACTGGACTTGCCCTAGAGCCAGCAATTGGCATAAAGGATGTCGAGTATGCGGAAGTGACAAGATGGAAATTCTCCAAAGGCGGGGCTTTGGTTAAGCTTGAGGAACTTGTCCAGCTACCAACAAAGATGCGACAATTCCATGATTGGTATTTAGAAGCGTACAACAATGGTCTACAGTCGTTCACGGTAAGGTACAAGCAAGAAGATTTTTTCCATGTGGAAGGTTCATTTTATATCGAATGGGAGGTTATGTACGAAGTCTACCAGACCAACGCCCTCAACGTGGGCCTAATGAGTTGTTGGGTTCTGTAAGTGCCTTTTTTGCCGAAATCCCTCGTGCCATACTATTTTGCTAGCACAATTAATTGCAAATCCATCTCATGCAGAATGAAGATACAAAGATTTAGAAAGAAGAGAATATTTGACAGAGGGTTCATCAACCCATTAAAAGTGAACTAGAAGATGCTCACAGACTCACCAACAGTCATAGAGGACACGCTTTACGAAGCTCTCATAGGTCAAAATTTTCATTCAGAGATAAATATACCATGGAACTATGAGTACGTGATTTCGCAACGACTCGTTATAATCCTATTTCATAACATGATGTTACAACTAATTAGTTACATACATTGATATATATTTTTATGTATAGTTATCACTGGATCCTTGTGATTATCGAGCTAGATCGTAGCCAGATCACAATATTTTACTCATTAAGGCATCTAGTTAGTCAGTACCAAAGCATGATTGACTTGCTCAACCGGTATTCCTGTTACTATCAATACGTACTACACCAATTCCCTTTCAATTGAAATAAATTCTAATCATTAAAAGTTTGTAATCATGTGTGTATTGCATTCATAAAGGTTTCGTGCGAAGATAGAGGGGGTAATTTAAACAACAATTTGGTTTTGTACACGCCTCTAAGGTAATGTTAGCTTCTTAGTTTGGTTGTTTATAACTTTTCATGCACCCATTTCACCCCATTAAATTTTTGTGGCTACGATGTGTGTGAGTTCTTGCACACAAAAACAGGAGTCATTAATAGCCATATGGATGAACGAGGTTCAGAATTCTCATTCAGAATTCTCGTCGGAGCGGATCAAAGCAATGCAAGAACAACTCTTCGGCTTTATTCTTGATGAGATCGTAATCCTCGTGGCGAGTTTCATGACCCAGTTAATAGGTTTGGCCTTCCTATACGGACTAGTCAAGTGTCGGGATCGACATCTACTGCAACCAAGAACGACGCATGTAAAATATCCTGATAAACAGATCGAACATGTGTATTTACTTATTACTTGAATTGTTCACAAATTTGTGCTTATATATTTGTTGCCCAGCTAGCTAGCTAGCAATTGTGACATATATTAGTTGCAATTAAATTTGTTAATTAATTTCATTGGTTTATTTGCTGTTAATTGTGCGTGATTGATTACATACACTACATGAATCAAGTGTAATTTCATCGGCCTGGTACCGACGAAATTAATGGTGATACCAATGAAAATATAGTAATTTCGTCGGTTTGTCGACGAAACTGACCCAACAAAATATGGGTGACGAAATTACAAACCGTTTTGTCCGCTGCCGACGAAATTAATATAATTTCATCGGTTTTTGCTGGCTGATGAATTATGTTCCGCCGACGGCATGACAGGTAGGATGGTGATTTGGCATATGTAATTTCGTCGGCCTAGGCCGATGAAATTACGCCCAACGTAATTTCGTCGGCCTAGGCCGATGAAAATAAGTTGAATTTCGTCAACCCAGGCCGATGAAATTACTGGGCAACAGCCTGCTGGGTTTTACAGCTCCAGTAATTTCATCGACCAACGCTGACAAAATTATTTTTTTAAAACAAAGGAAATAAGAACAAAAAAATCATAGTTATTTACAAAAAAATTCACAGCTATTAACAAAAAATCACAATAATTAATAAACCCAATTTCATTACAAATTAAATAAAGCACATCACAATTTATCGCATTATCATCACAGTACATCAAATATAGAGTCGCTTATATAGTCTATGTCACATGCATAGTCCATTGTCGCATACATAATTCATTATCGCATACATAGTCCATTATTGCATACATAGTCCAAAGTTTAAGTTACACACATGATAGTTCACAAATACTAGGTTCAAGGAGAGTGAGAACCACGCCCGGTACCTGCTGCCTCACCTCCGGAGTTTAGAAATTGACTAACGGAAGGTGACCCCGAAGTACTAGCGGCGTTGTCTCGAACGGGAGCAGCAGGAGGCGGTGTCGAAAAGCCCTAAAACATTATAAGGGAAAAAATGTGTTAACCTAAAAATGCAAAAGTTTAACAAATAGAAATGCATTAGGAAGTAGCTAGAAACTAAATAACCGGTTGTGGTGTCTGGGAAAAAGGCAAGGAGGAGGAGGCGGGGGCCGAAATTCAGGCATTTAAAAGTTGGCGCAAAAATGAGTATGAAACTTCGCCTAGAAGAGACAAAACATAAGCATATATCTATCATTTATAGGTTGATAACAATCATAATGTTGAACAGTCATGAAAGTAAAAAATTACACAGCTAAGCAGCTTGGTGCACGTCTTAGCCATATAAATTGGTTTTCATCTATTATAAAGGCAAACAAGAATAATAGAGCAATTTTAGTCCAAAACTAACAAGTGATGCTACTTGTACAAATTTCATCCATTAAATTGTTTTTCATCAATTATGAAGGTAATAAAGCTCATATATCGATTTTAAGGTAATGAATAATACTTATTTCGAAGTGTTGTCGCTGGTATGCCTGATAATCCATCATGTATTATTTGGATTGCCTCATTAGCTCTTGCTGTTGGCTCAACTGCTGCTCGAGCGCTGTCTCGCGTGAGGAACGGGAATTGCCAGCAGAGGACTGAGACGACCTCGCCTCAGCCAAGGTCTCACTTGAATCTACCACCCCGTTGAACATAACAAACCTCCCATGTTTTCTGCCACCACCACTCGCGTAAAGTGCTATAGGATCTAATTCTTCTTTCCTCCAATCGTAGTCTTCCCCATGGCAGGCCACCATTTCCTCCCCATATCGAGCCTGCAATATTTTGTGAAAGTTAGTTAATAATGTGAAAATCATTAACCTGTAGTCATGTCATTAACCTGAAAATCATTACTAGGTGTTGTGTCGCTGCATCACTACAAAGTTGATCGGGTTGTGCTGCATTGCCTCCAGAGTGGCCTCAGACATATGTCTCAATATTGCTTGGCGCAACCCCACTTTCAGCCTCCTGCAAAGCAAATGATTATATGTGTTGCTGACAACAGAATTATGACCAAAATACAAAGAACTTATAACACTTGATGAGTGGTTCATATCATGCAGCGCGCGAGACGAACGTGTCCATCGACACCATATCGATGAGTGGTTCTTGGGCCCACATTTCTGTTGGTCCTCTTTTGCCTTGACTGTTCAACAAATCTAGGTGATGCCTAGTAAGTACAAAGTGGGCACTTCCTGAGCCAAGGAATGTCCACAAGAGGTACTCGTCCTCTCTTAGATAGATTGAAGAAGCTCCTAGCTTTCTGTTCATATCTTCATTTTTGAACCTCTTGTAGTATAAGCACACCACCGAGATATGAGCATTGTACATCATATCCTTTACCACCTTTTTAGCAGCCTTCTCAAAGACCTAGGTGGCATTCGCCTCGAATGTCCTCTCTTGTCCGTCAGGCAAACGATATCTCTCCTAGTAGAAAAAATAGGTAACAAATTAAGCGTTGCGAGGAACAATGTAAGCAAAGAAAATAGGTGAATATTTATTTGACCCTCCGTGAAACATTGCTATGTTGTCCATCTGCAGCCAACATATAGTGGTTTCAATTCAACGCCGGTTGGCTAACACCTTGCACTACTACCATACCTGGATAGTGGTATTGATAGAGAGTTCCCAAGTTAGCGTTCACGGGCGTCATCCTGTTCTTTCCCTCCCATGCAACATCAATCCATTGCCTGCAAAGATTAATTTTGAAACAACATTTTTTGCGAGAAGAATTTTCATAAATAATTAAGGCAATGAAGTTAAGTTGTACTGACCATTCACCATGGGGAATGATCACCCTTCGTGAACGAGGGTCACTAACTGCGCTGCTCATAAGATTGTTGGACCTATACCTAAAATAAGAACACACAAAATTATAAGTATCCTCATTTGGATAATAATGTAGAGGGAATATTTACAATGCACAATAAGTACCTGAAGGTAGGTACAACAACCTCCTCGTCTTCATCCGCTCTCTCTCTCACCAAGTCCATCACCTTCCTCTTCCCCATCCCCAAGAGCTTCCTCATCCCCATCACCATCCCCATTACCATCCCCATCCTGCACAAATTCCTAAAATAGGAACTGAAGAATCATATTATATAAATGCAAATAATGAAACAATTTGGATCTATAGTTATAATACCTCCTGGGAAGCGGAGTCCACCAGAGGAGCTCGCTCCTCTGGTGGAGACGTCTCCAACTGAACTTTCTGAAGGCATCTCTCCAACTCTCTTCGATGACTTTGTTGTGAACTACTGCCCCTAAAGATAGAACCAACTAAAGATGCTGCACCAGTACCCGAGCTCTTCGAATATGAAGAGTCATTCCTCTTTTCTTTTCCTTTATTGTGATGTGAAAACATTAGCCTATTTAAAAAATAACAAGTTATAAGTGAAATGATAAAAATAGATGCATATAAACACAACTACAAAATGCGAAATTTAATTACACCTTTCAAAAGTCATCGGGCTCATGAGTTTGATTGGTGACATTTGTATTACGAACGACACGGGAGTTGCCGGCGGCGTGACGGGTTCGTTTCTTTGTACGCTTCTTTGACCTCACATGATCAACAATAACATCTACGGGGTCACCACCTATTTGGTCATGGGCCAGTGCAGTATCTATTTCAAATGAGTGTGGCAAACCACCTTCTTGATATGATTCGTCGATTGTGTTGTCAATCTCGCATTCTACATACTCATCGTCTCTGGGAATGGATAAACGACCCGGAGACTTTACCTTATGAACAACCCACCATGTCTTCAAGTTCTCAACTTTCATACATGGATATGACATGTAGTATACCTGCTCAACTTGGTGGGCAAGTACAAATGGATGATATCCTGGTAGCCATGATGTCGGGTTCACTTCAACCAGACCAATTTTGTTGTTATGTTTTGTTCCTGTCTTAGGATCATACCAATCACAATGAAAAAAAAGCTAATTTTAACTGTTTTGACTACCCAAACGTAAACTCAATTATTTTCTGAATGATGCTGTAATACTCGATCTTTCGACCATTTGCACCATACGCCGTAGTGACAACTCCACTATTTGTTGTGGCTAAGTGTGGATGTCTTGATTCAAAAGATGCAGAACGATAGCGAAACTCGTTGATATCAAAACGACCGTAGCTTCTTGCCGTAGTACTTCCATGTGAAAGTTGTCTTAGGTCCTCATGGACGGTATAATCAACCATGCTTTGCAAGGGTAGTGTATCTAGTAAGATATTGTTTTACATATCGACTTATTGTTAAGTGCAAATAGAACTTACATATTTTCTAAACCAGGTGACAAAACTAGGACCACCCCGTATACCATCACGGCTCAATCTTTCAAGTACATTTTTTGTTGGTTGTTGTCTGGATTTCCACTTTTGTTGATCGAAGATCCTATATAAAAAATATACAGGTAAATTATACATTTTGTCACTTAAAAATACCTAATTGTAAACACTTACTCGAAATATCCGTCCATTTCATCCATGTTGGTGAACATATACAGCAACGCAAGATTTCAGTCTTCCACTGACAACTCATAATTCATACTTGCTCCTACGGCTTATCCATTACAACGAAATATTTGAAGATCACTCACGGAATTTCATCACTTGTGTGATACCGTGGCACATGAGCATTAACGTTGTCCTCATCCGCGAAATATTTGCTCATGTAGTATGATATTTCCGTAAGATAAAATGCTTTCACAATGCATCCTTCTACTCGTGCTTTATTACCCACAGTTGTCCTGAGCTTTTTGAGATTCCTTTCTATAGGGTACATCCATCGATACTGTACAGGCCCACCAACCTCTGCTTCATATGACAAGAGCACCAAAAGATGTTGCATGAATTTATAAAGCCTGGTGGGAATACTTTATCCATCTTGCATACAAGAATTGGTATATCTTTTTTTAATTTTCTCATCATTTGTTTGCTTATTTCCTTAGCACACAACTGCCTATAAAAAAATTGAGTTCTGACAACATTGTCCAAACTTCTTCTTTGAAAAACCACGAAACATTATAGAAAGCAATCGCTCCATGATAATGTGATAATGATGAATCTTTAGGCCAGTTATCTTGGAGGTAATTATGCTGACTGCACATCTCATGGTCGCCGCATGGCCATCTGGAAATTTAACCTTCTTCAGCCATAAAGGCACCTTTTTTCAGCTGGTTTAAGACAACATGTAGCACGAGGCTTCCCTATACGTCTTGCTTGATCTAATAGTACCTCAAGGGTGGGACGGTCACATATTTTAGCCATATCTTGATGAGCTTTAATGTTGTATTTTATTTTGTCTTTAAAGTCAAAACAAATGCTGACAACTGTTTCTGCAACATTGCTCTCTTGATGCATAACATCCACATTGTGCCAATGAATTAGATGGGTAGCATAAGAAAAGCTCCAAATGAAAGATATGTGAGTCCAATTATGTTCCTCCTTAAACCCTTCATATCCATCCTCCATACGGACCAATCTACTTTGCCAATCCTTTGTTATTATTGTATCCTTACGAAACGCATTACTCTCCATCCTGAAAGGATGATTGGTAGAAGTGAACCGCCGATGACAATCAAAGAAGCAAAATTTGCCGCCATTCTTTAGACGAAATGCATCTGTATCACCCGTGCATATTGGACAACATAATCGGCCGTATGTACTCCATCCCGAGAACATCCCGTATGCAGGAAAGTCATGTATAGACTAAAGGTATGCTGCTCTCAGGGTAAAGTACTCCTTTTTGCTGCTATCATACGTTCTCACCCTATTCCACAGCTCTTTCAGCTCTTCCAGCAATGTTTGCATGAGCAAATCTAAGTTCTTTCCAGGATGATCAGGACCAGATATAACAAGGGTTAGAAACACGTACTCGTCTTTCATACATAATGCAGGAGGAAGATTATACGGAATCGCAAAAATAGGCCAACACGAGTACGATGACGCATTTGTGTTGAAAGGAGTAAACCCATCGGTTGCTAACCCAATGTACACATTTCTAGGGCCTTGGGCAAAATCTGCGTCGTATCTATCCAATGCCTTCCATGCATCACCATCGGAAGGATGGCACATTATATCTGGTTTAAGACGAACACCTTACTTATGCCATCTCATGTGTTTTGAAGTAGATTTAGATAAATACAGTCGTTGTAACCTTTCTGTGAGAGGCAAGTATCGTAACACTTTCATCAGTTGGGTTGTTCTCTGCACAGTCCCATCTTCTTTGGAAAACTCAATATATCTGGACTTACCACATATTAAGCAATGATCCTCCATTTCATTTTCCATTCAAAACAACATGCAATTTTGGACGCACACATCAATCTTCACGTAACTCATCCCTATATTGCTCAAGAGCTTTCTAGATTGACAGAAATTCTTCGGCATCTTATGGGGTTTTGGTAAAATGTCCAAAATCAGCTCAACAATATCATTGAAACATGTTATGGAGAAGTTGTGCTTTGACCTAATTGCCATTATTCTTGTAACAGCTGCAAGTTGGGTGACATCTGTGGACTCATGCAATTGATCTTGTGAGGCTGAGAGAAGACTAAAGAACTTCTCGACTTCTGTCCCTGGAGAATCTTGAAACTGCTCCATGAAATCATCCATCATATCTCCTATCAAATTCTCTTCATCATCTAAAATATCAATTGGAATTGACGTGCTCTTTTTCCTTTACTCCCCATGCTCGTACCATATAAGATAATCTGGCATGAACCCGTACTTGCACCATGGTCATCTTGACATGTCGCGAGAAGTTACAACACTTGGAGCAAGGACACTTAGCCAAGCCACCACCAGAATTTGAGGCGTAAACAAAATTCACAAAATCCTGGGTCTTCATCATCCATTCTTTCGATGGGGCCTCGTTGCTTCTCCAACCGTCGTACATCCATTTGCAATCACCTTCCATCTTTGATGGTATAAAACTAAATGCATTGATTATTTTAATATGGGTTTCAAATCCTAATAAGGTTCTAGGCAAAGATAGGTCCTAAACCCACCCACGAATGGACGACCGTAGCGTAGCTTGTATGACATGCAGTAGGATCTGAACAAAATTTCAGCAGCATAACCCTGCTGTTCTCCGAGTGCATGTTGAAATGCAGTGCATCGGAGAACACCAGGATTATGCTGACGAAATTTTGTTCAGATCCAACAACATGTCATACAAACCACGGCTAAAGTCGTCCATTCACAGGCTATAAAAAATAACATGGACAATTCCGGACTGGCACGGAGCACAATTAAATGTGCCCCGTGTCACTCCCAAACGGGTGACGTATAGGATAGGACAATTATGTTGCAACATGTTAAATTCGACATTTATACATACAACATTTGAACATTTATACATATAGCTATTAAACATAAATCACTAAATCTCACATCGACATTCATACACATAGCATTTATAAATTTACGTTTATACCAAAACACTCACCTGCGGTGGCGTGATGATGGCACGAAGGTGAGGTATGACGACGCGTGTATTGGCGGAGCGGCGGTGATGCGACTAGGGTGAGGTGGCTGCGGCTAACTAGACGCAGCTGGACAGGGCGATGGCTGGGTGTCGGCTGCTGGATGGGGCTTAGCGGGGCGACTGCGGCTCGGCGGGGCGGTGATGGTGGTGGGGCCGACGTGCGGCGGCAGCGTGGTGGCGACGGTATGGCAGTGGGGCAGCAGGGGCTGCGGCTAGACGGGGCGACGATGGCGGCGGGGCCGACGTGCGGCGGCGGCGGGGCCAGCGTGCTGTGGGGCTGGTGGCGGCGGGGTCGGGCGCAACCGGGGCTGAGGAGCTAGCTGTGGGGAATTTTTCCAGGTAAATAGGGTTTAGCTTATTTTCATCCGCTGAACCAGACGAATTTAATAATTTTTTAAAATCTTTTTCATCGGCCTTGGCCGATGAATATAATAATAAATTTTTAAAATTAATTTCATCGGCCCAGGCCGACAAAAATAATTAAAAACATTTTTAAAAATTATTTGCATCGGCCCAGGCCGATGAAATTACCCTAGGGGAATATGGCCGGCCTATTTTTTCACATGTAATTTTGTCGGTTAGTCCGACCGATGAAATTGTGATTAAATTTTCATTGGTGAAAGGAAACCGATGAAAATATTCCTATAATCTGATCGGTTTTCACAAGCCGACTAAATTATTTATCTAATTTCATCGTTTTTTTGGCCGACAAAGTTTATTTGAGCCGACGAAAAAACCATGAATTCCTGTATTGATATGACAATAATATATAGTAGAAAACACAGTATAATTACAATAATAATATATTTTAATTACGTATACTGGAAAGCAACCGTGGCACCTGCCCCACCCCCTACCAGCACCGGTTGGAGACACCTACTGGTACTAGTTTTTTTTTGGGGGGGGGGGGAGGCGGGGGGGGCGCCACGTGTCGACTTACCAGTATCGGTTGGAGACACCAACCGGTACGTGTTAGGCGACCAGGCGATGTGCTAACGTGTGCGCTGCGGCGCAACAGGACGTGCCTCCAGCACCGGTTTTTGTAACCGGTACTGATGCCTGAGGAGCATCAGTCCCCATTTAGGAGTACCGGTTCAAAAAACGGTACTGATGGCCATTATGAACCAGTACTAAATGCCCGTTCTGTAGCAGTGTAATTATGTTCTAATGGGTCCCAAGTGTTTCGGCAGGTCCCTATTGTTGCGCTGTTAGCGTTTTGGGCTCTCGGCTAAAGCAATTAGAAGAAGGGGAATTGTATAACTAGATAACTCTAATTAAGTTTACGTCAAGAAGTGGAGTATTGAAGTAGATTATGCAACTGAATTTTGTAGATTGAAGCAGAGCAATTCTAAAGAAGGAGAAACAGTTAGACGGATGGTGGAAACTGAAGCTTACTGCTCCAGTTATGATCATCAAATGGTGGGATTATATTTTTGTCGTTAATGTGACATGTAATCGTTTTAGTCATTTACTTTAAACTTTCGCGATAGACGTTGCCTTCTCTGCAGCTTATAAGCTCGGACGTATCATGTGATCTATAAGCAACAATCAAGAAATAAGTATCATGTCCGTCTTCTTCCCCTAAACTTTTTCATGATCTTAATTCTTGTTCTCTCTATTTTCTCACCCAAATTTCTATCAGACTACCCTTTATGTTGTTAGACCCTCGTGGGTCTTGCAATCTGGTACCAAAGCTTTCATTCCTCGGCTGATTCTTTCCTTTCATTTGGAGTTAGGGTTGGGAAGTAGGTGTTCTTGGTAAAATTCCAGAAACCCTAGAGGAAGGGGCAGAGATTTGGTGCTTTTGCATATGTTTGATTTGTTTTCGGCTGCATAGTACATTGCTGTGTATAAAGCCTGAAACTTTTCTACCACCCGTTTGTCTACTTGTAAGACGTGAGGGCTTAAAGCCTCGAGCTTTTATAAAATCCCTGAACTTTCTTGCAAATAGATCTGAAGAATCATGACTAAGCCAACCTGTTGAGAAAACAGAGGAGAAAAGGATCCAGAGTTTGCTCGAAAGGAAGATATAGAGACAATTTGCGAATATTGGAATGTTTAATGAAGAGCTCAGCCAAAAGATGGATGTTTTATTGGAATCCATGAAAGCTATTATCCAACACAATTGAGTTTAGGCTGGAGAGCAAGAAGATCTGAGTTCACATGCTATAGGAAGGGAAGATGATACTGCCAACTTCACTCCTAATGCAAGATTGTCTCATGCTAGTGTTGACATACCCAATAGCAGTGGTCCAATGCAAGTAGGAGCAACTCCTTTGCTATTGAGTAATTTGTCACCACCTTTGTTTAATCATCATAATAGACAGAGAAAATGCTCAACTATGTCCATTGAAAACTTGGAAAGGATTTTCTGAAGATTCATGGCAGCAGGATAGAAGTGTTTAAAGGAATAGAGGAAACGTGCAAAACTTCAGCAATTGGTGAGCTAGAGGCCCTAGTTTGTCATTCTCTAAATTCAATGGTAATCAAGTGGAGTACTGACCAAAGAAAGCTGAGGAGTAATTTTAGTTCAATCAAGTTCCTCTGGAGTAATGGGTGGCAATTGCAACTATATATTTTGTGGGAAGAGCTAAAGAATCGATGGAAAGTAATGGCATTAAGACTGATGTAATCACTTGGGACCAACTGAGTGATATGCTGAGCAACAGGTTTAGGCCGAAAACTGATTGTGATGTTACTCTTCCTTTCATTTAGTAAGGCACCAGATTACAAACAAAAAACTTTGGGAGGGCTATGGGTTTGGTAAAAAGGGGAACCTTGAGTTGTCAGAGAAGTACTTCATGAGGAGTTACATTTCTAGACTGCAAGACCCACTCAGGAACTTGATAGACTTGCTCAAACCACAGAATTTACCAGAAGCTTATTGGATAGCCAGGAACTTCAAATGCGCCTAGATCCTTTAAAAAGAATTGTTCTAGCAGTGATGGGTACTCTTACAAATCTCAAAAAGTGATGGACATGAATACCCCTGGACCTAAAGACACACTTCACAAAAAGTATGTTGCCTACAAAAAAAAGATTCTAGTAGAAACAAGAAGAAAGTGATAAGACCATGCCACCTATGCATATGTTCACAACCCCGAAGTATCCACTTTCAAGATTCGTCTTTGATGAAAATGAACAAAAGGTGAATTTGTTTCATACTACGTAATGACTATACACATGTGGTTAGATTTAAAGAGAATCCATGGAGATTTACAAAGAAGTTCATTATGTCCAGTAAACACAACACTGAAATAAAAAAGAAGTGCTCCGTGATCTGGAGTCCAATTCGTCCCCCAGAAGCAAGTCAAGACTTAACATTTTACTGTGCAAAAGAATTACAATTAGAGTCGAGGACGACTCCAAATAAAGAAGGGGGGAATGATGAGGACATCGCCACCTCAGGTACACCCATGGGAACAATGACCAAAGACTCCCCTCCCGACCAGCGACCCTCAACCAACATGCAAGTACCAGTTACACAAGCTTGCGCACGACAACTTAACTATTAGGTGAATTCGTTTCTTGGGTTGCATATTTTTAATTGTAAGAACAGACCGTTGCCTAATAATATTCTTATGCCTAGGAACCCGGGCATGGACCATCTAGGATGCATTAGATCACTAACAATAGCCATAAAGCATGGTAGGAATGCAAAGTGATTCCACTCGGCCTCCAATGACCAGTCTGATTTCAAAATGTAATATAGAATGCAAATGGAGTCTGTTCGGGACGTGTGACCACTCGTTGGAAAGATAACTTCACAATCTTTTAAACGGATCAAACCTCTCCTTCAAATTCCTTCTAAGCTAGACACAACAATAAAAAATAGTTGACGAACAGCTAACAAACAATCTCTTCGGGTGCTGCACCACCATAAAATGCATCTTGTGTCCCCATGTATTTAGTATTGCGTGATGGATTCTTCAAACCAGCAACTCTCCTCTATATAAGACATCATCTTCTAAGTCTTTAGGCATGTTTTGTTTAGATTAGTTGCCCCATGTGTGGAACTTTATCACTAGTTCTCCTGACTCTATAGAGCAGCAATAAACAAGTTCAGAACCTCAGTTTGTGTGTGTGCTTGAACCTTGTTCTTGTGAGTTATTCGATTGCTTACAAGGATAGACCCTCGTTGGTCAAGTCATTTGGGCTTTGGCATGGTTAATATCGACTAGGAGTGTGGTTTAGCGATTGCGGGCGCTTATCGTTGTGTAGTTTGTTTGCCGTATCGTCAAAGTCATCCTCAACCTAAATCAAAGTTATCCCCTCACAAGATCAGGAACCCGTGAGTGCATCAGAAAGAAAGCATTGATAAGTCTTATAAAAGTGGAGAGAAATGGTTTCCTTGACATAAGCAAGTTTGCAAAATGAACGAAAAGCTCAAAACTAGGAAGGTGGTAGAATTTGAAGATTTGATGCTCCTGCTAACTCAGAAGGAAATGTTCAGGTGTTGGAAGAACCTAAAGCCAATGATGAAGAGGAAATTTTGCAGTTATCCCTACATGTTGTGCATGGAAATGGGATAGAAAAGCATACATGTATACTTAGAGTTAAATGTGAGGAGGCTTAGGGAACTACCTTCGTGGATAGTGGAAGAAGCATTAATTTTATTTGTTCCACTTTGCAAAGAAAACTTTAATGGAGGTGCAGCCATGTGAAACAATGATGATCCAAGTTGCTAATGGGCAGAAGCTGTTCAACAGTGTTGAATGTGAGGACTGCTAATATTGGGTTCAAGGGAATCCTTTCCTCAATAGTTTCAAGCTTCTAAAATTACAAGGGTATGACATCATACTAGGAGATGATTGGCTCTATGAATATAGCCTCTGAGCATTAACTTGAAAACCAAGACTCTATCCCTAAAAACTACTGAAAAGAAAATGATAGCTTTAAGGAATGAGACTATTTCTAGTAAGCACTGCTTGGTGACGGTGGAGAAATTGTAGAAAATGATTAGCAAAGGTGTTGTGGGAGCTGTTTTCACCCTAAAAGAAGTTAGGGATGAGGTTTGAACTTGCACGGAATCCCGTAGGACTTCTACCAAAAAGGGATTGTGATCACTCCATTACAAGAAAAATGCTATGGCTGATATTATAGAACAATTATTGCAATTTGGAGATATAAGGCCTAGGGAGAGTCCTTTTTCTTCACTAGTCGTTTTACTAAAAAAAGATGGTAATTGAAAAATGTGTGCTAGGCAGCTAAATGCCAACACCATTAAGAACCAAGAACCAATCCCTATTATAGAAGACCCGTCGGATGAGCTACATGGAACCAAGTTTTTTTGAAAAACAGATTTGAAGTATGTGCACCATCAAATCAAGATGAAGGAAGAAGACATCCATAAGATTGCTTTTACTTGTTCCTTAGGGCATTTTGAATACTTGGTGATGCCATTTGGTATAAGAAATGCTCCAGCTATTTTATATGCCCTGGTGAATAGATGGAATTCTTGGGAAAGTTTGTGTTGGTATTTTTTATTATATCTTGATTTATAGCAAGAATTGATAAGATAGCATGTCACCTTGGTTCTAGAAGTGCCGAAGAAGAACCAACTTTTTGCTAAGAGAAGTAGATGTATGTTTGGCCAACCCTTGAAAGGAGTAGCTTTTGATGAAGGAAAGATTAAAATATGCTATCTTGGCCTAGTCCCACGAATATTTCACAACTAAGGGGATTCTTAGCGCTTACTGGATATTACAGAAGGTTTGTTAAAAATAATGCTGCCATTTGCAAACCTCTATATGAAGCACTCAAGAAAAAATTGCATTTAAGTGGCAACCTGAACAAGCATATGCTTTTCTAACACTCAAATCTGCCATGGCCAAGGCACACTGCCTGATTATATCAAGCCCTTTGTCTTGGAAACAAATGCCAGTAGTGAAGGGATTGGAGCCATGTTAATTCAGGATCATTACCCTATTGCATATATCAGTAAGCCATTGGAACTTAAAGTTGCTACAATTTCCACCAATGATAAGGAGTCTATTAGCTCATTGAAGCTTTGAAAAGTGGCAGCATTATTTCGCTAACACCTCATTGATAATCAAAACTCATCAACAAAGCCTCAAATACATCAATGAGCAAAAGGTCACTAAGGGGGTTCATCATAAGCTTTTGTTGAAACTATTGGGTTACAATTACACTATTGGGTTAAAGAGAATAGGGATTTTGATGCTCTTTCAAGGAGAAGTCATGAGGAGCAAATTATGATCATAACAACTGCAATGCCAAATTGGTCGATAAAAGGACTCAAAAGTTATGAAGAGGAAAGGAGAAAACAGCACAACTGACCATATCTACTAAAGCTTTACCTCATTATTCAATCCATGTTGGGCTATTCAGATATAAGGGAAAAATTGTCATTGGTAATGATGAATTATTAAGAAATGAAAATTTTCACTTGATATCATGATTCTGCTTGGGGAGGTCATTTTCGAGAAAGGGCTACTTACAAGAGTATGAAACTTTGTTTCCATTGGCATGTCATAAAAGCTTTGGATTAAAAATGGGTACAGGAGCGTGTTGTTTGTCAATGGAACAAGCATGAAAATGTGCCATATCCTAGCCTACGACAACGTCTAACCCTGCCAAATAATGCATGGACACTCCATTGAATTGTTTTCACTATATCAAGGAAAGAAAACCTGTAATCTCAGGAATGTATACCTATTTTAAAATGCCAGTCTCATATATCATCAAACAAAACCTGCATAAGGCTCAGGACAGAAGCGATAAAGTTGGTGATATGGTCTATATAAAATGCTAGCATTATTGGCATACTTTCATTTGTGTGCATAAATCCCTAAAATTACACTCAGTTCTATGGGCCTTTCAGGGTGATGGGAAAAAATTGGCAATGTAGAAAAATATTGCTTCCTAAAGACTGACACATTCACCCTGTTTTCATGTTAGCCGGCTCAAGAAGCACATTTGAAAAAGAAAAGGTGGTGCCTAATGCTCAGCTACACTAGGTTGACAATGAGGGAAATATGAAGGTAGAACCTAGACTACAAGAATCAAGTTTAATTACGTCAGCCTGGAACCAACAAAAATAGGGGCTGTACCGATGAAATTACAGTAATTTTGTTGGTTTTCCAACAAAATTAACCCGACGAAATCAAGGCGACTAAATTACTAACGGTTTCATCGGTTGTCGATGAAATTACAATAATTTCATCGGTTTTTCTAGCGGCATATTTAGTTCAGCTGACGGCAGACCAGATGAGAAGGTCACGTGGCAGATATAATTTCGTTGGCCTAGACTGATGAAATTATTTTCTCAAGGTAATTTCATCGGCCTAGACGATGAAAATAAAGGTAATTTCATCGGCCTGGGCTAATGAAATTACTGAATAACCAGTCGGCTAGGTTCCCTGCTCCAGTAAAATACATATATTTTGTTAAAATTGAACTAAAAAATATTGTAATTAATAGAAAAATCATAGTAATTAACAGGAACATCACAGTAATTAATAAGCTCTATTTCATCACTAGTAGACCACATCACAATTTGTCGCATTATTATCACAATACATCACATACAACGTTGCATACATAGTCCATTGTCGCATACACAGTGCATTGTCGGATAAATATTCACAAAGTTCACCAAACACACATCCTAAGTTCGAGGAGAGTGCGGTCTGCGGCCTCTACCTGCTGCATCGCCTTCGGAGTTTATAAATTGACTGATGGAAGGCGTCCCCGAAGCACTAGCGGCATTGTCTCGAACGGGAGCAGTAGGAGGCGGTGTCGACATGCCCTAAAACATTATAAGGGAAAAATTGTGTGATCTGAAAATGGAAAAGTTTAACAAATATAAATGCATTATGAGGTACGAACTAAATTACCGGTTGCCGCGTCCGGAAAAAAAGCTAGGAGGAGGCGAGGGCAAAAATTCACGCATTTCAAAGTTGGTAGCAAAACGAGTATGGAACATCGCCTAAAAGAAACAAAATTGTAGCATAAATCTATCTATTATAGATTGATAGCAACTTGAGGTCTTAAGAGACATTTAATGGAAGATAGTATAAAAATTACACAACTAAGAAGCTTGGTGCACATCTTAGCCATATAAATTTGTTTTCATCCATTATTAAGCTAACAAGACTAATAGAGCAATTTTAGTACTAAAGTAACAAGTGATGCTACTTGTACAAATTTAAGCCATGATAATTTTTTTCATCAATTATGAAGTTAATATAGTGTATATGACAATTTTAGGTTTTAGGTAACAATGATGCAAATAAAGTTTGTAAAATGTACAAATAAACAACTTAGGACATCCGATGCAAGCAGGTAACTTGCATCCTATGTACAACAAACAATTTTATAATTTAAGGCATCATAAGTCTCACAAAAGAGCAGAGTGCTTACTTCGAAGTGTTGTTCCTGGTACACCTGATAATCCATCATGTATTGTTGGGATTGCCTCATTAACTCTTGATGTTGACTCAACAGCTGCTCGAGCGCTATCTCGCGCGAGGAATGAGAACTACCAACAAAGGACTGAGAAGACCTCACCCCGGCCAAGACTTCACTTGAATCCACTACCCCGTTAAACATTGGAAACCTTCTATTTTTTTGCCACAACCACTTGCGTAAAGTGCCATAGGGTTTAATTCTTCTTTCCTCTAATCGTAGTCTTTCCTATGGCAGGCCACCATTACCTCCCCAAATCGAGCCTGCAATATTTTGTGAATGTTAGTTAATAATTTAAAAATCATTAATTTAAGTCACGTCGTTAACTTGAAAATCATTACCAGGTGCTGTGTCGCTGCATCACTACAAAGTTGCTCTGGTTGTGCTACATATATTGCCTCCAAGGTAGCCTCGGACATATGTGTCAATATTACTTGGTGCAACCCCACTTTGAGCTCCCTGCAAAGAAAATGATGATATGTGGCGTATAGGATAGGAGACTCATGTTGCAACATGCTACATTTGACATTTATACAAATAGCATGTGACATAAATAATAATTCTCTATGCTATTAAAAATAAATTACTAAATCTCCGTTCGACATTTATACAAATAGCATTTATTTACATTTAAATCAAAACATTCACCTACGGTGGTCGGATGATGGGGCGAAGGCGAGGTGTGCCAACGCGAGTAGTGGCGGCGTGGCGGTGATGCGGCGAGGTGGCGGCGGCTGAGTTGGGTGGGTCGCGGCGTTTGGGTGACGATGATGGGGTGGCTGCTGCTGGACACAGCTGGATGGGGCAACGGCAGGGTGGTGGCTGCTGACGGGGATGGGGGCAGGGCGGGGTGGCAAGGCTAGCGCATAGCGTGGTGGCTGCAGGATGGTGACGCCTGTACGAAGGGGGTGGCGGTTGGGTGGGGCGAGTTGGGGAGGGTCGCGGCGGCGGGAGGCCGAGGGGTGGGAGCGGCGGCTGGAGCAGGGGAAGAGGGGTGGAGGTAGTTCCAGCAAGGAAGAAGAGGTGGAGATGGCGGCTGAAGGGGAGGGTGGAGGGGGGGCGGCGGCGATGGTTGGAATGTGGTGTAGCGGTAGTTGGACGGGATCACCGGGCGGCGTTGCGACGGTGGTTAGAATGGGTGGCGATGTAGGCCGGCGGGTCCGGCGCTGGGCGGGGCAGCGGGGAGGACCAGGGCGGATCGCGACAGCAGGGGCGGCGGGGGGGTCGACGACGTGGAGGCTTGGCGCAGAGCCTTAGCGGTAAGCAAAAGTTTCCCCAAATCATACTAGCCGTGCGGGTAGTAGTGTTTTTGTTAATTTTATTGTCTAGAGCCGACAAAAATACAAAAAAACTTAATTTAATTTAATTTCTTCGGCCTAGTCCAAGGAATATTGCGCAATGCAGGGGATCGCGGATTGTTTCGTTGGCTCGCGTGAGCTGACGAAATTAAACCTTTAGTTTCATGCGTTATTAAAAATTGACGAAATTATGGTTTTCTTCTCGTCGGTTTTTTTAAGCCATCAAAATTACGGTTTTCATTTCATCGGGTTTTTTTTTCCGATGAAATTTACTCTAGCTGACGAAAAACCTCGAATTCATGTGGTGCTATTGCTATTCTGCAAAGGAGGGTGATTGCCAGAAGAAATGAGCTTGTTTTGGAATGGAAAATCCAATGAATTAACCCTTCACCGTGTCAGGCTACATGAAGGATGTTGATTTCATTAAGATAGTGTTTCCATGTTTGTAGACATGGAGCATGTCTGAAGTCAAGGCGGTTGGAATTGTCAAGATGTAGGGTATTCAAGTAGATTATCAATTGAAGTCTGAAAATTGAAGCAAAGCAATTCTAAAAAAGGAGAGAGAATTATACAAATGGCGTAAATTGATGCCCACCGCTAGTGAAGTGTTGGGCAGTTGAGGTAATCTTCTGCAATTTTGCTCTTGTTTGTGCCATTTAGGATGGGATTTGAGAAGAGATGCAAACCGTAAACTTCAAATTTGAAGGGTAGTTGATGGTAGGAGAGAATAGTGATCTGGCCAATGAAGTCGAGGTGTTTTGGCCAAGAAATAGGGCCTGTCTATGTTTGGAAATCGTAGCCTATCATTCTAGCATTCCAACGAACCCACAAATGCACCATTTGGTCTAGTGGTTTAGGAGATTTGGATTTTGAAGAGTTGTTGTCCTATGTAAGCCGTGACGAGGTTCTTGTAAAGGTGATGCATTTTTGTTCAGCTATAGTAATAGGGATTGGAAAGGTTATGTTGAGACCCATGTGGAGGGTACCTCAGTTTGATGATGAATATATGTGACAAGATGGAATTTGAAGTGTTTTGAAGAATGTTAAATGGTGCATTTGTGGAAATTGCCGTGGAATTACCTTTGTGCTGAGCTTGGTCTAGGTAATAGTTTTGATCGGACGTGAATTTATGCTAACACGTGGTGTGTTAGGGCTTCCTAATTGTGATGTCATGAAGGGATTATTGTGTCGGTAATTTTGTGATGGACTAACCTTGTAGGTAGGGTAAGGTGTGTTGGTTTCGTGTGTGTTCACCTCAGTGATGCAGGTATCGGCGGGTACGTGGCTGATGCTTCGCGGGGACAGCTGGAGGCTGGTGCGTTCGGAAGCGTGCAGGCGACCGGGTTCGATAACCTGGCGGTCACATGAGGTGGTGTACTCAAGAAGCTTAGCCATGGCAAGGAATCCGAGGCAGCTGGAGGCTGCGGCGTCGGTAACCTGGTGGTGAAGCTGGTTCTGACCGGTGGGCCCAGGCGTGGGCTGGCGACTGAGGAAGCTGCGAAGATATTTCCCAGAGGAATATGAGGAGAATATTTCCTCTCGGGAGTGTGAGTCTTGTAGTGTGTGTTGTACACCACTCATCCTCAAATGAAGGGTGGAGATGGGCTCTAGGTGTAGAGCATCTCACCCTTGGGCTATAAATAGAGGGGAAGGGGAGCACCTCCTCCTCACCCCCTTTGAGCTGAAAATTTCATAAATAGAGAGGGTGAGTTGGGTGTGTAAGGGTGGCACTTAGAGTGCTTGTGACCATGGTTTGTAATACCCCAACTTCTATGCAATGAAATCTCTTATCTTCATGATCATCTTGTGTTGATTTGCTCCAAGTTCTTCTTTCTTTTGTTTTCCCCTTTTTGGAGCTCTTATTTGGAGATGAGTCTTGGTGATTTCTTGCTGGTTCTTGATGGTCTATGAATCCTTGAGGTTGCTAATATGATTTGTCACACTCTTTGCAACCATATGAGAGGCAAGAGATCAAGTTCTTTACTTGTTGCAAATCTGTCCAGAAACTTTCATCCGCGCAGTATTCAGTGAAATATTTTTATAAAAGTCTAGAACAATCATTTTGGGCTTATTGCAGTTGGAAAAGATGCGTGACTCATATACCCATCTATGGTAACAATTTGAAGTCCACTAGTTTCTCCATTTGGGAGCTATGAAGTGAAAACCGATCCCCAAACTTTCTGCTCGAAGTTCTTGACTGCTCTTGGTGTTTGATTTTTCATATTTTCTGTGGTTGGATTCTTGTGATACTTTTTGGTGGAGTGCTTCAAGACTCATGGTTTCATAGGGAGAAAACCTCCCACAATTTTTGGAGCAACAGAAAGCCATCATCTCTCTGCTCCATGTAGAAACAAACTCTGAAGAATATGCTTTTACTTTCCAGAAAGCAGCCTGTGTTGTTTGAATTTTCATATTTTTTCTGTAAGGATTTTTAAGACGATTTTTCGTGGAGTGCCTCATAACACATTTACACATAGGGAGAAAAATTCCCATGATTTTTAGGTCAAGTTAAAGCCGCGAACCTCATGCTCCATGAGAGGACGAGTTCTGAAAGAATCTGCTTTTGCTTTTTGAAAGTTGCTTTGAGGTTTTGTCATGATCTATCTTCAAAAGCAAGATTTGAATTGATTTCTCTTGTTTGGACACTTGACAACCAGGATTGTGGCTCTAAAATCCCCACATATGCATATGGATATTATCCATACAAGTCATGGGTACACATAGTTGTCATGTTGTCCATCGCGATTTGATCTCCGACACGAAGCAGTTTCTGAGGAATGCTTAGAGGGGCTGCATGTGCAAAAAGAAAGCGTCAAGATTGATTGGCTTCTATTCACCCCCTCTAGCCGCCTAGCTCAGGTCTTCAGGTTAACGTCTAGATGGAATATTGAATTTGTATATTGCTTAATTAGGGTATTAAATTGGTTGATTGCCATTCTTGACTATGTAGGTGACGGTTTGGAGATGGCATCGACATCTCGTTATCGTCCTTGTCCCCCGCCTGGTAAATAAGGCAAGTACATGATGCTAATACATGCAAGAATGATATGACGTGCTATTTATGATTTGCCTTATTATTGATAAACTTATGATGATGAATGGATGCATGGAGGATAAAGATGGAATGAGGAGGCAGTGAGAAAGTCATATCGCTACCTAGTCCGGTGAGCCAAGAGACTAGTTGATAGAAAAGTTGTATGACTAATCCAGCGTGCTCTTGATAAGACTTACAGAAGTGGGCACCCCTAGGGGTGGCTATAAAAAACCAAAAACCAGAAACATAACTAACTAAGATAACCAAAATTTTTAGAAATTTGGGTTTTTCGGTTAGAATTTGGTTTTTATTTCCATGTTATTAGGTTAATACGGTTCGGTTTGGTTTTTATATATTGTAATGATAAATTTGGTTTTCTTTTTTGAAAACCAAATTAAAAAAACCAAATTAACCGAATAAACCGATTACCCACCCCTAGGCACCCCCACGGGATGGGGCAAGTCTCAATTCGGTGAGTGCCTCCACGGGATGGAGTTGGAGTGGTACATCAAGGGGTGTTTCAGATATCGGCGCACACTACGTTAAAGACCATATTGCATTGCTTCGAACATGTCTTGATTAGGTTGAGCGGTGATGGATGATTATGTTGATGGTTCTTGTGGTTTATGTTTAAGCCTCGCTATTACTCCGTCTATTCTTTTATTTATCGCCGTTGACTTCCGGACATGCCCTTTGATCATTTATCTTATTAAAAATTTAGGGAAAAATGCTAAAATATAAGTTATGCATAAAGTAACTTTAATAATAAAACAAAGCATAAAAAACAAATGATACTTAAATAGTTTTTTTGAATAAGATGAATGGTTAAAGGGCATGTCTATAAGTCAACAGCGACAAATAAAAAAGAACGAAGGGAGTATGTACTTTGCTGAGTCGATGAGTCACACTTGCTTTTGTGTTTTTTTAGGTGATGACGGAAGCAGCACTCATGGGAAAGAGCATAGTCCACGCTTTTATTCATCACTCGAGCCAGTCAACTTAATAGTTAAATAACAAGATGAATTGTCTTAGAGCTTGTATGTTAGTTTATTAGCGTGTAACAACCTGGCTTATTACGGTTTTCTTGAACTGGGTGGCTAATGCCCTTTGAAACTGGTTAGTTGTCTCCTGTTGGATGTGGTTGTGGTTTATGTCAAGTGATGATTTTGATTTATTATCCGTTGATGATATGTTGTTATTTATTATGCTTCTGCTTTGAATGACCCTATTAGAATGTCCAATTTTAGGGGAAGTTCTACCAAATTTTTTAGCTAGAGGAGGTTGGCAGCATCCTGGGTCTCAGGGGCACCCGTGATGCCGCCTCCTAGCCAAGGGCCGGCCCTGCCTAGGGTCGCCGTGGCCGGCGAGCTGCCGATCCTCCTCCGTCTCGTTCTCTCCACACTCTCTCACGGTGGAGCTCGCTCTGGTCTTTCTCCCTATTACTCTCTCCCTCTCATTGGAGGACACGACCGACGACAGCCATGGAGGGGTGACGGCTTGGAGGAGGAACCCTAGCTGCCCCTCACTCTCCCCCCTTTTCTTTTTCCTATTCTTCTCTGTATATATCTAGTTTTCCAGATGCAAAAACAAGCTAAATAGAACACAAATAATTGGAGAAGTAATTCTGATATTTGTTGGATATTTGTTCAACTTTACATACCATGGGGAGACCCCTCTCTCCTCACACCTCTCACCTAGGGCTACATGGTGGGTGGATGGCTTAGCCCCTAAGCCTCCACCCTCTCTCCTTATATAGCCACCCTAGAGCATATTTCCCGAATATTCCGGCATCCCGGGAATATCCGGTACCGAGCCACGCAGGGCCCGCACCCGGGTTTTCTCGCAGAGGTTAACCCATAACCTCCAGGATTTTAACCACACTGGCTACCCCAGATCCGGCCCACGGTTTTCCACGGGCTAACCCAGAACCTGACAGGGTTTCTCACACACTGGATAACTCAGAACTAAACAGGGTTTTACCACCGGGTAACTCAGAACCGAACCAGTGTTTTCCACGGGCTAACCTAGAACCTGACCAGGGTTTTGCTACTACCTAACCCATAACCTAACCTTGCTCGAATCTTCGAGCGAAAGCCGACCGCCTCCAACGATCCCTTCACCCCGAAGCATCTACGCAATGTCCTCGGTCGCTAGCCCAGGCTTGGGCCCACTGGACTGACCAGCTTCACCACCATGGTTACTGACGCCACAGCCTATAGCTGCCTTTGATCCCTTGCCATGGCTAACCTTCTTGAGTACATCACCTCATGTGACCGTCGAATCATCGAACCCAGTCGCTTGCGCGCCTCCGGACGCACCAACCTCCATCTGTTCCCGCGAAGCGTCAGTCACATACTCGCCGATACCTGGATCACTAAGGTGAACACATACCAAAACCATACACCTTACCTCTCCTGCAAGGTTAGCACATCACAAGATCAACAACAAAGCCAAGCTCAACATCAACACAAGCATACAACGATGAACACGTGTCACCTTGACACGACCCACGGAACACCATTCGCTCATGCTCGACAGCGCAATTAGAACACCACCGAACACCGTCCGATCGTAACTCTCGCGGAAACCCGTCACTACTCGATGTGTCCGGTCGACACCGGACACCGTCCGCCAGACAATCAACTCATGTCCATTTCACAAATGCAACTCAAAGCACTTCAAAATCACATCAAATTTAAACCCGTCACATATATTCATCACTACACAAGGGGACCCACCACATGGATCTCAATAGGTATAATTTAGGGTACATGCTACCTATATAAATTTTCTAAGGTCAGCACCTATTTTAATTCAAGGAAATCATTAATCCTTTCATAGAGTTTGCCAAATTCTTTCTCTAATAAACTTATTTGGCAAGAATTACATATTTATGATTGCACTAAATTTTTAAGGCACTTATCCACTTTAATTTATGTTATTATGATTTTATTATATCAGATTCCCTATTTCATAAAAAAGTTCAAATAATTCTATTTAAGAATTTTCTAACTAGGAATGCTACATATCCCTATCAAATAGAGTCAAAATTTCATGCCAAGGGTTGATTGCATATTTTTATAAAATCAAGAACAACCTCATCTAATTGTCTAAATTTTTCTAGGATTTTTGGGAGCCTCTAGATATTTTTAATAAATTGATAACAATTTCTGTAAGTAGTTATTTAACTAAATCAGTGGAAAAACCTCGACACAGTACTGGGCCAAACCAGCGCGTGCGACCGGCCCAGAAGCGGTTTTGGCCCAGGGCCTTCCCGCGCGCGTACCGCGCCGACTAGGGCTGCATACACCAAATGCATACTTCACTGGGCGCTTTTGCATGAAGACAGCGCCGCACCAGTGGGTGTCTCCACTTACCTTGCCCGATGGGCCAAGGACCCACATGGCAGCGGCACAACTATTACGGTTTTCTTTTCTCACGCGAAGGGGTAAGCTGATAAGCGAGACCCGCATGTCAGCAACCCAATTAACGTGTGACTGCACGAATCTTGGCGCAGATCTAGTGGCCCGTTATCATCGTCTAGACGCAGCCGGCGGGGATTGCTCGAGCCGCGGCGACGCTACAGCTCTGATTCAGCCAAGAGCGTGTGTGTTCCAACACCTACTTCTCCCTACAACCATAATGATGCCCGCGCCGAGGCTGGATACGACCGACGACAGAGCCAACAGCTCGCCGGAGTTGCCGAGCCTCGCTACGGATCTACACGCTAAACTTACTGGGGAGTGAGACGAGACATTGGGGATGCTCACCAAGCTCACGAATGAGAGCAAGACGAAGTGAGCGCGTCTTGCGACGAGGAACCCGACGGTGACCGAAGCAGGGGCGTCGTTGACACGGCTCCTCCGAGCGGATCCTTTGAAATCAAGTGAGGGGAAGGGTTAGGGGCGAGGTGTGGATGCTCCGTGCGAGCGAAACCGATCCCTTGCTTACAAAATCGACGAGAATGCTTTCGGCGCGGGCGTGGAGGAATTTGGGGGAAAATGGAGCATTGGCGCCAGGGGAGGGTTTTGGGCTCCACTTAAGTGGGCGGCAGAGCGGGAGGCGGTACTGGAGTGAGTACGCATGTCGCGGGGTGGTTAAAGACGATGCGACATGGGCAGGGCACGCGGGCGGCTAGCTTGCATGGCGTGGCAAAAACGGAACACGGCGGAGCAGGCTAGGAGTAGGCTTTTGACCTGGTCGTCCGTTGATGATGATGATGCGTTTCAGAAGCGGATTGCGGACAGGATTTGGTGGACATTGTATGATGGTTAGTGGTTATGGTCCGGCGGTCCGAGGCCAAGGACCAGTCGCCGGCGAGGTGAACCGCGGCCCACCAATCCGCGTCCAACCAAAGGTCGACATGGTGGTGTACCAGGCGCGGGGATGCGAGCTCAGAAATGACGCAGGGGCGACGTGCGCACGACACAGTGGCACCGACACTTTGTGCGGCAGCGGCAGAGGACGGCACGGCATGCCGGGGCGCCCATGCGCGGGAAGGAGGGAGAGAGGGAAAGAGAGAAAAAAGAGTGAGAGAGCACGCTCAACATCTAAAATTCTAGCCAAATTTGAATTTCATCAAAATTTGAGTTGCCCCAAATTGGGATGTTACAATTATCTCATATTCATACTTTTTAGAATAGGGAGACATCGAGGGATGTCGTCTTTATATCGAGGGATGGGTCGAACCTAGAAGGTTCACATGAGAATCGTTTTATAATATTCTACAAGACCACAGTGTAGATTTGAAAATCTATATTTCAAAGGTTAAGAAGAATAGCTTGATCTTGAAGATAAACTATGTGTTGTATTTTTTTTCTCTTGTGCGAGTTTTGTATGGCGTTTCTCACGGAAGGCTTTCAACAAGCCAATATTGCAATACAACATACATGTGTAGTGAATATTTTTCTATAGATCTTTTTCTATACTGAGTTTTTTGGTGAAGTTTTTAATGAGGCATTCATATAGCGCGGTTTCGTTCAAGGTGGAGTGTCATAACCCTAAGGGTATTATGAGCAAAACCGAACTGTGATAGACATAGAATGATGTTAGGATTTAGAGCCCGCTACAAACAGCCCACGTATAGGCCAAAACGCAGAGAAAGGGCTCCCTAGGTCTTAACGGACTTAAAAGCCGAACTGGAGATAGGAGAGGGTGCCTCCACCTTTTAAGTTGTGCTCCCCATCACTAATAACCGATGTGGGACTAAACCCAACAATCTCCTCCATCACACATCGGATCACTTCATCACAACGGATAAACTGGAGCAACGACTAAAGCCATGGGTCCACTCAACCCAAAACACTAGCCTGATGGGAGAGGGGTGGCTTCACCTTTTAAGTTGTGCTCCCCCATCACCAATAACCGATGTGGGACTAAACCCAACAAATTATCCCTTAAGATTTCTTTGGTGGCAAGAAACTCTACATTATAAATAAGAGAGAGATTCCATCGCAAAAGATAAGCAATTGATTGATAAAGTGATGTCGTCTGTATTTTTCTCGTTATAACTGTGCGTCAATTGTTTCTATTATTTTATGATTGATTATGTGATCCACTATCTCGTTGGAGTGTGGTAAATTTATAACAAATAATCTGTACTCCAGCTAATAATTAATTTGCGCCATCCAGTCTAGCCACCTCCGACCACAACCGACAACTGTGGGACGCAGTTGAACTTGCGATTGGTCAGTGCTAACAAAGGCCACACGCATATGCCGCCACGTAGTTGTATATCCATGCATGCTGCAACAAACAAAGCATGCACGCTGACTGGACACGCGAAGGTTCATTTGATCGGAGTAGCTGTAGTTCAGTGGACATGTCAACCCACAAATTTTATTTACCTTGAGAGTCGGAATCCCATGCACTAAGTCCCTAGATCGGTACACTAGTACGAAAGATTACATAGCCGAATAAGGCATTCATCATTCTAAACGTAATCTCTGAATATTACATAACCAAGTAACGCGCTTCGGTGATTTTAGTAAGACGATAACATTAGCCTTAAATACAAAACATAGTTCAGAGTAATGCAGCTATCCAAAATATCTACTGAAAAGAATATCTTCATGGCTAAGTGTCTTGCAAGCGACTGGAGCAACCCAAAGACTCGTCAGGCCCTCGAAAGTCTTGTCCATCGTCTTCATGACACTCCTATGGATCCACCTCGATCCCATCGTCTAAAAGAGTATAAACGGGTGAGGTCACCTGTCGGTGTCTGGGAACCGCGCTCCTGAAGAGCAGCGGGTCCACGGACCGGCAGACGAGTTTGTAGTCGGTGTGAGGCCCAACGACAACCCTTCTCAGCAGCCCGGGTGGCGGCCAAGCCTGCGGAAGGGTAGGGCCGCGCGGTCTTCCCGGACGAGGGCCTGGTGCGACTAGGTGATCCGGGTACAAATCCTTCGTACGGTGGGAAGGCAGAGAGGAACGATGCAAATCGTGGAGACACGAGGGATTTACCCTGGTTCGAGCCCCCACTGCCGGGTAATAGCTCTACTCCAGTCTTGTTGACTATATGGTGGAAAACAGTACAGAGGTGCCGAGATCGGACCTGGAGGCGCCGATCCCGAGCTTACAATGGCGACAGCTAAAGACTAAGGCTACTCGTGGGGGAAGCTTCGGATGCTAATGTTGCTTGAGTTTGGACCAGGTGGAATCGGGTCGAGGATTCCGGGTGTTGAGTTGGCC
>SPJY01031289.1:1734653-1781406 GCA_005191435.1 Raddia distichophylla
ATGTTCATTATGAATTTATCCTATATTCCAATATATACTCTGAAGTTGCAGTCAATATTTGAATTATATGAACTATGAATATTGCCATTGCCTGATTGCAACTATGAATAGAACTAATGTAGTGCCCTATGGAGTATGAATTGTTGGTAGTTTAGCTACACCAATAGAATTTTAAAAGACGACATAAAATTCTATGGGTCTTACATCAGCACTTAAAGAAGCATTGTTTTACCCGAAATTCATTTGAACTCTCTATATTTGAAAGACATCCATGCCGACGGTTTTCGCGTTGAGACCAATGAAGAATGGCAAAAGAATTGTTATGCATTGTGAAGCATGATGGATGTGAGTAATGAATATTAGAATTTTTTCCTCTCCATTTGAATTTGGGCTATACTACATTAGAATGTATTTAGAAGCTCTAATCTCTTCCATCTGGCATCGTAGAATTGCCATCTCAATTATAGAAAAGATGAGGTGCAATCAACTCGCAAGGACATAGAATTAGTATAAGAATTTCCTGAATCATGAACTGGGCACTCTCCTATTAAAGGTTAAGTCGAGTTTTCTCCTGGCCTAGAATGCATCTAGGAGAGGTTCGCGGCCGTATGCAGCCCTTGCCAAGGGCACTTAACGACATTCTAGTGCTCACAATTGCTTCTTTGTGATAAGGCATGAGTTTATTCCCTAAATAAACCACATGTTCGTGAAGCTGATCTCGCAGATCATAAGTATTAAAGAATAAATTATCTGATCCGTAATAACTTCGTATAGCATACATTATACGAAGTTATACGAACAATGCCGGCCACATCATTCTCTCCCTCTTGAAGCAAAGCCGTCCTCGGCTTTGGTGTAATTTCAGCAGCTTGTATTTTCTTCTTTTTCACAGTAGCAAACACCTCAGCCTTAATAGCACTCTCGAGCATCGGTTTGAGCACATGATGAACTCCCTTGTGCATAAATGAATAACAATTGGAACGACCACCATGTGAAGCATCAAGATCGAACTGCCATGGCCTACCCAACAACAAATGACAAGCACTCATTGGCGCGACATCACAATCCACTGTGTCAGCATAATTTCCAATAGAAAATTTAATTCTCGCCTTGTGAGTAATTTTCAACATACCACTTTGATTCATCCACTGCATATAACGCGGCGTCGGAAGCCTCCGCGTAGACAAAGACAAAAAATGCACTAAATCTGAACTAATGGCATTAGTAAAACTACCACCATCAATTATCAATTTGCATACCTTGTCTTGAATTTTACATTCTGACTGAAAGATACTAGAGCGCTGCCCTTTTGCATTAACAGCAGTACCATCAGACTGTACTTCTCGTGCCATCATAGATAAACCATTTGATGCATCATCAGCAATATCAATTTGAGGTTCAATAAGGCCATCATCATGCAGCACTGGAGCTTCTTTCTTCTCTTCACTTGGAGTAGCAGCTTCCTTCATGCACTTTTCAGAAGAAGAAAAATTGCTAGTGATGACAGTCTTCTTTGGTGAAAGCAACTGATTAATGTCATTCATGGACGGTTTTATGGCTGAAAAAATATCATCTTGTTCCTTGTATAGAGCCTCAAGTGTAGAAGAAATTTCAGCACTCTGACGAGCAGGTTTCTTTAGAACCACATCAGCAACAAAAATGTTTCTCTTATCTTTTTGTTTGGGGGCACAAGTAGCAGCAACTTTCTTTGGTTTATGGACATACTTCTGAATTGGTGGATCATATCGGCGTCTTAACGCATCCCTCATACCTTTCCATGATGTACAATAATCATCATCTTGCTGCACTTTCAACCACCACTGCAAAACACGGTTTGAGAAGGTCCGCTTTGCCAAATTTACCAATTGGCTAGCTGGTAATTCACCACTATAAGAAAAATCCAGTATAGCACCTTCCCAATCATAGTACTGAGATGGAGAAGTTGCTGTACATAGCCTCGGCACAAGCTTGCTTTTACTGGCAAGACAATACTTATCTACTTCAAAGCAATCATCACCAATAATAGATGAACTCCATGCTGAACACTTATTTTTCCTCGTGCTGAAAATATAGTCATTCATCATCTCAAATCAGCAGCAATAAATTTTTTGATGTACCGTGAGCAACCTGGCGCTCTGATACCACCTGATGAGGACACGCCTACGCTGTCCCAATTTAAGTCCCAATCTTTCACGGTACAATTTCAGCAAGAAAATAGTTGATAGATCAATCGGTTCAACACAATAGATGCAATAGATATCAGATCAAAACAGCAGCACGGAATATGATTTCTGCTAGACCAGCGACACAAAGTAGCAATTCAATTGATAAATTTGGGAATAGCTTACAAGATGCAAACCAAACCCAAGACGAAATCTTCCACCCGCAGCACCAAGTAGACACCACGATCAGAAGAGAAGAATCCACGCAGGGATCCAAAGCAACGCACCCAGGAAACAATCCTGATCACGCACTCAATCTCGATCCAATATGGAACGGGGATAACCGAGAGAGGAACGCCCTCCTCCTGTTCTTGGGGCCAAACCCTAAAGAAACACACGAAATAAAACCAATCCTCCCATACATGGGCGCCGGCCCTAGGCTATATGGCACGCAGGCCAGCCAAACCTCAACTCCGACCCGACCTAGACTCGAAACAGACTCGGACTGACATTGTTTCGACGACTGCGACTCGCGCATAATGAATCTGATTATGGGCCTGGATGCGTTGGAAAGATCTCGGAATTATCTTTCCAACGAGTGGTAGAACACCCAAAACGGAGTCCGTATGCAACCTGGGCACCCGTTTTAATACAGACTGCTCCTGGATTCCGAACTGGGCTCGAACTGGATCCGGACTTCGACTTGTGGCCTGAATCTCCAACTCGAATTTCACAACTTGGACGTCCTTGTGGCCCTCTCCACGTCCTTGCTGGTCCTCTCCATGATTTCTTTAGCACATGGCCCAACTTGACTTGTGCCTCATGGCTTCGGTTGGCTTGTGGCTCATGGTTCAGCATGCCCCATGGCTCATAGCATGGCTTGATGTGGAACTTCACGGCGCTCTGCCTCGGCTCATAAGTGGCACCTTTGAGCATTAGCTTGTGCACATAGCCAGCAGTAAGACTATCCTCTCCCTCTTTTAATTCTTGCTGCACAACATTTGAGAAAGACCCAAACTTCAAGCAACAGCTTTTGAGAGAATTACCATATTCAAACGTTGAGCCATTGCCAGACTTTTCGACATTTGTAGTTAAAATAATTTGATGAGCCATGGGCTCATCAAAACCCGTCACTACTCGATGTGTTCGGTCGACATTGGACACCGTCCGCCAGACAATCAACTCGTGTCCATTTCACAAATTTTACTCAAAGCACTTCAAAATTACATCAAATTTAAACCTGTCACATATATTCATCACTACACAAGGGGACCCACCATATGGATCTCAATAGGTGTAATTTAGGGTACATGCTACCTATATAAATTTTCTAAGGTCAGCACTTATTTTAATTCAAGGAAATCATTAATCCTTTCGTAGAGTTTGCCAAATTCTTTCTCTAATAAACTTATTTGGCAAGAATTACATATTTATGGTTGCACTAAATTTTTAAGGCAATTATCCACCTTAATTTATGTTATTATGATTTTATTATATCAGATTCCCTATTTCATAATAAAAGTTCAGATAATTCTATTTAAGAATTTTCTATCTAGGAATGCTACATATCCATATCAAATAGAGTCAAAATTTAATGCCAGGGGTTGATTGCATATTTTTATAAAATCTAGAACAACCTCGTCTAATTGTCTAAATTTTTCTAGGATTTTTGGGAGCATCTAGATATTTTTAATAAATCGATAACAATTTCTGTAAGTAGTTATTTAACTAAATCAGAGGAAAAACCTTGACACAGTACTGGGCCAAACCAGCGCGCGCGACCGGCCTAGAAGCGGTTTCGGCCCAGGGCCTTCCTGCGCACGTACCGCGCTGACTAGGGCTGCATACGCCAAAGGCGTACGTCACTAGGGCGCTTCTGCACGAAGACAGTGCCACACCAGTGGGCGTCTCCACTTACCCTGCCCGATGGGCCAAGGATCCACATGGCAGCGGCACAGCTATTATGGTTTTCTTTTCTCATGCAAAGGGGTACGCTGATAAGCGGGACCCGCACGTCAGCGACCCAATTAAAGTGTGACTGCATGAATCTTGGCGCAGATTTAGAGGTCCCTGGTCATTGTCTACCTCCAGTTGGGCGACGTGGCCGGCGGGGATCGCTCGAGCCAGGGCGACGCTATAGCTCTGATTCGGCCAAGCGCGAGTGTGCTCCAGCACCTACGGTTTTGGGCCTAGCCAGCGAACGGATCCGGTCTGAATCGGATTTGGCCCATGGTCGAAGCGCGCGCGCTCCTGCGCCTGCCAGCAGCGACTACGCCGAAGGCGTATTTTCGCGGGGCGCTAATGCATGGGGCTGGCGCCACACAGCGAGCGCTTTCACTTAACCAGACAGGTGGACCAGGTTCCCACTGGCAGTGGCACAAGCGTCGCTGTCTCTTGCTTGCGCGCGAAGGGGTATCTCTCTAGTGGGACCCGCACGTCAGAGACTCAACGGCCATGTAATTGCACGAATCTTGGCGCCCATCGCACGGCCCTCCGTCATCGTCAATCTCAGACCCGTTGATGTGGCCGCCTGCATCGGCAAGCGACGCGGCGGCGCTACGGTCATCTACTGGCCAAGAGTGTTCATGGGCTGGCACCTACGGCTCCTAGGGGTCCTAACGAAGCTCGCGTTGAGGCCAGGGGTGGCCGGACGTGGCGGCGCGGCATGCGGAGGCAGAACCGAGAGCTCACCGGGGATTGCATAGCCTCGAGGTGGATCTACAGGCTATGAAAATGAACGGAGAGCACAAGAAAGTATCGGCAGTGCTCACCGAGCTCACGGCCGAGCGTGAGATGGGGTGGAGGTGGCCGACGGCAAAGAGCCCAACGACGGCCGAAGCAGAGACGTCGCTGGCAAAGCTCCTCCGATCGGCTCCACTGAAATTGAGCGAGGCAACGCGGTTAGGGTGAGGTTTAGGGGCTCAGGACGAATTGAATTTGTCTCGAGCTCACGAATTCGATGAGAGTGTCCCCGGCGCCGGCGCTGAGGATTTTGGGGAAAATGGGGAAACGATGCCGATGGGGTGGCCTTCGATTTTATAGTTGTGGGGCTAGTGTGCTGATCCGGTGGCCTACTCTGGGTCTTGGGGGTCCGAGGGGAGCGGCAACGGGAGGCAAGCGGCGCGGTGCGGTGTGACGCGATGGGCGCAGCGCGGCGATGATCGATGGCGCGAGCGGCGGGGGCTGGGCCAAAGCGGAGTGCGGCGGAGCAAAGCAGGGCAGGGCAGGGCCACATGGAAGAGGGAGAGAGGAGAGAGAGATGGCCCACTCGGCATCTAAAATTCAATTGAATTTTGAATTTCCGCTAAAATTTGAAATTACCTCAAATTTGGGATGTTACAGGGTACTTGGTTGTTTTGGACATATATTTATAAACATCATCATCTTAAGCCTAATTTAGATTATAGTATTACTGTAACAAATAAAATGGAATAAGTGAATATAGAGAATAGTGAAAAGGTGGTCAGAGTAGTGACTTAACAATCTCTGGACAGACCTAAATTAGGTTTGTATTGGATATGCCCTGAATTCTCGAAATTGATTCCTTTCCGGTGTAATCTCTTCCAAAGACTGTTAAAAAATGCTGGATGAAAACAAACTTGGAAAACTAGACGTTTTTCCTTCAAATCGGCCGAACTATGAATGAACCGGGTGGGGTGGGAGAGAACGATGCACGGCGGCACGCAAAAAAAGCCGACGAAGGCGGAGGATGCTGTGCTCTCACCACATAGGTGATATAGGAGGACGTTGTGCTTGGTGTGCCCTTTTGGGCCGTGATTGGCTTCACATTGGGTCACAGTGGGAAAGATTGGTTTCACATTCGGTCGCAGTGGAAAAGAATCAAGGCTGGCTTATTGGAAATTGGTAATTTCGAAATTAGGAATAAAACATTTGGTATTTGGTCCATACTACTGAATGGTTCAGTTTAACTGGTTCGACTTGTAGTTCAACCATTGAACAGTAAACATTACTGAAGCTTGGATATCGGTTTAAAAACTGATTTGATTGTTACTTTAAACTATGCTTCTGGACACTTATTTTCTTAAGTTTATCTTTTTATTTATATCTGGTTTTGAACATTTAAAAATTTCTTGTATTTTTTGTTCCATTTGTTTATATCAAATCCATATATCAATGCTCTAAAAACAATTCAATCAAATTAGACATACTCTCCAGCTGTTTGGAGAAACTCTTAAAGCTCCACTTATCAGCAAACTAGATAGGCTTAGAATAATACTCCCTCCGGTCACAAAAAGAAGTCACCATTGACTTTTGGACACGCTTTTGACCATTCGTCTTATTAAAAAAAGTTATATAAATATTATTTATTTTGTTATGATTTGGTTTATTATTAAATGTATTTTAAGTATGACTTATATTTTTACCTATTTGAATTAAATTTTTGAATAAGACGAATGGTCAAAAGCGTGTCCAAAAGTCAAGGGCGACTTCTTTTTGTGACCGGAGTTAGTACTTAATATGATTAGTCTAAAAAATAGTACAATGAATCGATCGAACAATATCCATTTCTCATCCATATTCAGAGCAAACTAGCAAATGATTATGGGGTTAGATTAACAGATTCAAACACTGGCACGGACGTGTACTATGCAAACCACCTACTCGGGTAGGCGTGGGCTCATTCCTGTGCGTTTAAATTTAGATTATAATACATGAGGTTGCACTATGTAATAATTTCTGAGGCTCTCAAAACTAATTTTTAATTATTTTTTGGTTTCATCAAGTTTGTTTCTTTTTTAGAGTTCCTATTTGCTTCCCAGAAATTTCATCCAAATTAAATATACTGCACTGTAGGTTCGAGACTACGTTCTCTGAGCACATTTCTTTTGTTTTTCCAATGAATTTGCTTTTGCTCGGCGCATTAGCGAAGCAACTTTCTCGGAATAGATGGTTGCCATATATTATTTATTAGCCAGGCGAAAACGTGGTGGCTTCTCTTTGGGGTGGGACGTATTTAGAAATAAACATGGGTACTCGCTGATTGAGCCCACTAAATTATTTCCCGTTGCAGAGCACGTGAGAATGCGAGTTAGTACCGACAGAATAGACAAGACGCACTCCAACAAATTCAGAAGGATGCATTGCAGCGCGAACTTTCAGCACGTTCGTAATCACCTAAAAACGAGGATCTCAATAGTGAAACAAAAATAAAACGGCATGTAATTATCGTAGTCAAACACCACCTAGCTGATACTATTTTTGCAAAAAAAAATTGTTCTTTAAAAAATATATACTTGGAAGAGTTCACACACATCAGTTCTCACCAATAAGAGGAGAGATTGATCAAGGTAAAATACCGTTTCTGGCTATTTACGCCTCCTAATTTAACATTGAAAGTTGCACGAAGAATTGTAGTCTGTATATGCCGGAGCCAACTCTGGGAGATTCACCTCAGGCTGCATCGGCACGGCGTTTCCTTCTGGCTGCAAACAAGCCGCATCCTGTCAGGAGGTACGGCATTACTATGTGGCAAACAAGCGGCATTACCAAATGTGCAAAGCAAGCAACGCGTTTAGTCAAATCACGAAAGGAGATGAATTAAGAATGTGCCCCTGCGAGTCGGTCCCACCACTTCGCGATCTGCGCGCCACCACTCGCCATGTTCAAGTATATAAAGCAGATCGCACTTGCGCAAGCTCTCACAGAAACTGAAACTTCCATTGCCGAGCAATTAGATTTAGACATTGCCATCTACAGAGCTCGCTCCAAGTTTACATCGATCGCCCAGGAGGCGCCAGCGCTATCAATGTCGGGAGGAGCACACGTAGCCCTCGACGCTCTGTTCGTCGTCCTCCTCGTCTCCGTTAGAGGTGAGCACTGAGCATGCAGTGTGAACTCTGCAGGAAACTCATCTGTTTCCTGTGTCTGGTTATTGTTGTTTGCTTAATTACTTTTCCTAATCTTTTGTGTTGTCTGTGTTTGGAATTCTTGTTGTTCGCTCAGGTGTGTGGTCCAAGTCGTTCGCCATCACTAACAACTGCGGGTACACGGTGTGGCCGGGGATCCTCTCCAGTGCCGGCTCGCCGGCGCTGGACAGCACGGGGTTCGCGCTCGCGCCAGGCGAGTCGCGGGCGATTCAGGCGCCACGCGGGTGGTCAGGCCGCCTCTGGGCCCGCACGCTCTGCTCGACCGACGCCTCCGGCAGGTTTACCTGCGCCACCGGCAACTGCGGCTCCGGCCGGGTCGACTGCGCCGGCCACGGGGCCTCCCCGCCTGCCACCCTGGCGGAGTTCACGCTCGAAGGCAGCGGCGGCATGGACTTCTACGACGTCAGCCTCGTCGACGGTTACAACGTGCACATGCTCGTGGCGCCAGTACAGGGCGCGGTGGCCGGCGGCAACTGCGTGCCGACGGGGTGCATGGCTGACCTCAACGCCGCGTGTCCCGCCAGGCTGAGGGTGTCGTCCCCCAACGGCGGCGTGGCGTGCAGGAGCGCGTGCGAGGCGTTCGGGTCGCCGCAGTACTGCTGCAGCGGCGAGTTCGGGAGCCCCAGCACGTGCCGCCCGTCGGCGTACTCGCAGTTCTTCAAGAACGCGTGCCCGCGCGCCTACAGCTACGCTTACGACGACTCCACCTCCACCTTCACCTGCGCCGGCGGCGACACCGGCTACGCCATCACCTTCTGCCCCAGCACGAACAGGTGAGAGATAAGTGTACTAGCATTACAAACTCGCATGTTTTCTGCTAGCCACTGATCATTAATTCCTGTCTTGCGCTTCTATCTGTACTGCAGCGTGAAATCGGTGGGATCGGATCCTCAAGTCGTATACACCGGCGGCGAGAAGGTCATCTCGTCGTCGTCACGCGTGGCACCGCGGTTTCTGTCCGGCCTCGTCGTCCTCGCTGTCGCGCTCTTGGCTCTCGCCCGTGTGTTTTAAACACGAGCCATTTGCACGTACGTGTCACTTATTCCGCGGCCGACCATAGCACTCGATCAGTTCGAATACTGCATATAGCCCGACAAAGATGACAAGGCAGTCCAAGTAGTGATGAAACCAAATATCCTAGATTCTTCTTCAAATTGGTTTATTTAATTGTACTTTGTATATGGGCGATACGTATTTCTATTCCGTTTTCCTGTTTGTTGAGGCAGTGAGAAGAAGGGATTCTTTTGTTCATTAAATGGCTTATAGATTTATATTAATTGTTTCATGATGCATACTCATTATTAGAGAAATGGTCTAATTTACAAGCACACCAGTACCGGTTGGATTGAAACCGGTACTAATAGTGAATAGTACCGGTTCGTAGCAATAGTAGCAATTGTACACTTCCATTACCGGTTGGAGGCAACAGTAAAGATACCTTTTACAAGCAGGTACATAATAGTTGGCGCACGGACTCATCAGTACCAAACTGGTACTGATGAACTTCAAAAGGAATGCATATCCTACTCTAATTAATATACTTGGGTGGGTGGGTTGGTTAGAAGGGTGAGTGGAGAGTCATATAGTGGCATTAGATCATAGGTTCGAGTCGGGGGTTTGCTATATTTTTTTAGGTATTTCAGTGGCTATAGTCCCGGTTGATATTTTTTAGGTATTTCGGTGGCTATAGTCCCGGTGGATATTTCACAGGCCTTTAGTACCGAATTTAATGTCCCAGTTGGGGAAACCGGCCATTTGCGCAGTAGTGACTGCCAACCGTAAATGCATGCAATTGGTGGCAGCTCAGGGTTTGCAAACTCCTCGAGTTTGGCTTGCTGGACACTCGATTTAAGATCGGCCTAAGCTTCAAACGAGGTCGAACCGAGCATGACCTCAAGCTTGCGAGCCTGGACAAGGCGAGCTTGAGCTTCATTCGAGCTTCTACAATTTTTTTAATATAAAAATTATATTTTATAAAGTGCACTCAAGTACAAGCTTCAAGCTTATTCAAATATTTATTTTTCTTCAAAGTAATATTCCATCGAGCCCGAGCCTTGTTAGCCTACTGAAGGTTTTTTCCTTTTCTTTTACAAAATTTATGTCGTACCGATCTTTGACTTGTCGAGCTCGAGTTTACTTGAGTTTTATTCGACCCGAGTTCGAGCCTAGCTACCTGGCAATCTAGTGGGCATCTTCGGGTACAACTCTGTCCAACCTAAACCCAAAACACGAAAAGCTGACCCAAACCCTAACCTAAAATTTGTCTCGGGCACAAGCACGCACCCATGCTAGAAATCGGATGGGTCCCTGAAACCCGAAATAATTCGATATAATAAAATCGCACAACCAACTTTTGTATATTAAAAGTAACTAAAAGTGCAGGCCGGCGTATGGGTTTGGTCCGGGCGGGTGGAGGCGGAGGGGCGGGGTGGCGCCAGGGATGTGCTGGCGGAGGGCCGGGATGGCACTGGCGGCGTAAATGGCGGAGAAGCGAGGCAGCGTTGAGGCTCGTGGTGGCAGAGGGGTGTGGCGGTGCTGATGGGAACGGGGTCCCGATCTTCCGACATGTTAGAAAAAACTTGATTGGTGGAGAACTCGATGTTGATGATCCGACCTTGAGCAGAACCAATCTAAACCTGCAATAGCTACACCACCGTCTGCGATTGTTATCAACCACACAGGTGCACGGTCGAGAACACAAGCAAGAACGAAGAAGCAATCTCAAATTGCAAATTGATATTACGCTCACGAAGTTGGGGTTTCACCAACCGAAGATCGGCGATACTGCGATATCAAAAAATATATAAGCAAAGCCCAAGTCTAAACGGCAGCGACGGTGGCCATATAAACAGTAGATGTGGCGGCCAAGTCGTGGTGGAGAGAAACCCTAGGATTAGATGGGCCATGGGCTGAAAGTATAGTGTTGCAGTGGCCGACAGATTATGTCCATTATCTTGTTTTCGCGATTCCCGTTGAATCTAAACAAATTTGGCCATGGGACTAGATCCATTGGAAAGATCTCATCGAGGGCTTCTCTGTGGACACCAAGAACATCCAATACGGAGTTGTATGAGGCCTAGGCATCCGTTTCAATTTCACTATGAGTACACTGGACAATTTAGGCTCTTTCTTGTAACGGCCTTGGAACGACGTGGCTTGTGGGACCAGAGGATAGCGAAGAGGTGGAGAGGCGCCATTCTTTAGTACGTCTTCACGTTGTGGAGACGGCCAAGGCGGTTGCCGAACTTCTGTATGAAATTGTGCCTTATCTGAAGGTCGATTAAGCTGACAGTATGATGGACAACCAAACTATGGTGGGGTCGATGATGCCACATAGTTGATGATATCATCACGATAGCCGATGTAGATAATATAGAGGATGTCGTAAAGTGTCGTCAACTTTTTGTAGATGAAGTTGAAGATGAATTAATCGATCGAAAGCTCGTCGACGTCCATGCTGGCGAATTAGACGATAAAAATCTTGATAACCACCATATTGACGTAGTGTTGGTCCTATCTATGGGTGGCGTGGTCAAATCATCCTCCCCTTCTTGATTGTGAGTCGTCCTTGACTCATGCTTGTTTTTTCTACAAAACATTAGCTGCAAAGGGATGCAAAGCAACAAACATATCCGTGTAATCAAATTGTTAGAACTAGATTCATCAGGATTCATATCCTCCCCTTCTTGAAAAATGTCATGTAACTTAGAAATTGAACTAGAGATAATCGACATAACATGATTATTGATTGTGTACCTCTCTAGTTGATCACATCGTTGTGCATCATAGGCAAAATTTATATTGAAGCAAATATACACTTGATTCACGATGTAGTTTTCTTTATCATTATATTTACCAATAATATGAAAAGTTTTTCTAGATAAACATGATAAATTAACAAGTCTCTACTCTAAATTATTTAGGTTACGCAAAATATAAATCTCAATGTAACCCAAAATAATTAAGAAAAGATAACAATTTTAGCTCATCATTTTCCTTAGCAACATGAACAACACGTTTATTTTGAGCACAATTGTTATTATGTCACAAAGTAGGAGTAGCATGTTCATTCACTAGTTGTATCATAAATATAAGTGAAACATTATTGCACAACTTTTCTTTTTCACAAGAAACATCGACCAAATCTTCTTGTGACAAAAGTAAATCAGTAATTGGTCACACAATTTTCTTCTCTAACAAAGCATGATTCGTGAAATGTTTCAGCACATCAATATCGTTCTCATCTTAAATGAGTGTGGTACCTTTTTCATTAACTTTGTTTTTCTTCTTAGCTAATGTAGCTAAATCTTCAGTTGTAGGTGTTAGAAGCAAAGGTATAGCAAAGCGCATCTTTATTTTTCTTATTCTTAATTTTATCATTTGCACGTGCATGCAAATTGTTAGTTGTGCAAGAATACACATCATAATTACAAATAGATGTGTTGATTTTTCATAAAACTTTCTTATGTTTTATTTTATTTTCAGTTGCACAAGTAAAAGTAAAGGTTTGTAACATAAAAACATATTCTTTATCAACAATAATATTGTATATTTTCTCATTAAGTCCACATAAGAATCTACCCTCCTTTTCTTTATCAGATTCCTTTAAACCACAATTAGACATGCATATATGTAGCTCTTGATAGTACTGCTCCACAGATTTATTACCATGTTGTATGCTATGTAACTTTTTTAGCATGCCACGTTTATAAGTAAGGGAACAAATTTGTGACGCATAACTTGCTTCAACATATCCCAATTATCTAGTTATATGCCCATAGTGACTAGTTTGTTTCACCATAAAATAGCACGATCTTTAAAACTTACTAGTAGCATGTCCGACCTTATGAATTTCATGAACACGATGAGAATCAAAATTTTTCCTTAGCAACGTGAACAACACGTACGTAGGAGTAGCATGTTCATTCACTAGTTGTATCATAAATATAAGTAAAACATTATCGCACAACTTTTTTTTATCACAAGAAACATCGAGCAAATCTTCTTATGACAAAAGTAAATCAGTAACTGGTCACACAATTTCTTTTCTAACAAAGCATGATTCGTGAAATGTTTCAGCACATCAATATCGTTCTCATCTTAAATGAGTGTGGTACCTTTTTCATTAACTTTGTTTTTCTTCTTAGCTAATGTAGCTAAATCTTCAGTTGTAGGTGTTAGAAGCAGAGGTATAGCAAAACAAATTGTTAGTTGTGCAAGAATACACATCATAATTACAAATAGATGTGTTGAATTTTCATAAAACTTTCTTATGTTTTATTTTATTTTCAGCTGCACAAGTAAAAGTAAAGGTTTGTAACATAAAAACATATTCTTTATCAAAAGTAATATTGTATATTTTCTCATTAAGTCCACATAAGAATCTACCCTCCTTTTATTTATCAGATTCCTTTAAACCACAATTAGACATGCACATATGTAGCTCTTGATAGTACTGCTCCACAGATTTATTACCATGTTGTATGCTATGTAACTTTTTTAGCATGCCACGTTTATAAGTAAGGGAACAAATTTGTGACGCATAACTTGCTTCAACATATCCCAATTATCTAGTTATATGCCCATAGTGACTAGTTTGTTTCACCATAAAATAGCACGATCTTTAAAACTTACTAGTAGCATGTCCGACCTTATGAATTTCATGAACACGATGAGAATCAAAATTTTTGTTCAAATATCATTTTCAAATCAAAGTAAATCTCACCATCATATGCACCATAAAAAGAAGGTAAGGCTATTTTACTATTGACATTGTCATCTCCATTACCTTTTTGATCGTGATTCCAGCGCTGATATACTTGTACATTTTCCCAATAATTCATGAAACTACCATTGTCAATAGAAAATGAAGATAACACAAAAGTATTATGCATATCAGTTACTTGGTTTTGTAAGGTGGAATCACACAATCTCAAGCATCATACCACACGCTTACAAGTATTTTTACCAAAGCAGCAGAAGGTACAACCGGTGTCTAGTTCGTGATACCGAACAAGTGTGACCAAAGCGATGGAAAGTTTGAAGCAGAGATGATAAGAAGTATGTGGAGTCTGGATAGCCAATATTTCGTAGCAAGCAATATGCAATTATCAAAATCAGAATAGCAAAGTTGAATAAATAAAAAAAATACTTATCAATCCTTAGAACTAGCTGAACCAAGCAAGACGAATAACACAATTTTTTGAATACAAAAGGATTTAAGCACTTCTTATTTTTTTCGGTTTTACAATATATGTGCGGTTCCTTTTTACGTACTTTCCTTTTTTTACCTTTTTTTAAAAATCAATAGTGTCGCACATGAGAAACTACAAGATATATATACACAAACACTCAATTTTTTTCTCGCTGGAAAAATTAATCTGCTATGCAGAAATTTCCTGTGCTAATTTCGTATATTCGGAGGCCACCAACGCAAAAACTTAAAATTGCAAAGTTGTAGATCATTTTGTGCTGATCAATTTTCATATATGGCATTCCTATTTTGAAAAAGGGAAGGTTGAGATATGGTCCCGTAGAACTGACTTACATGTTTGCACTAGTTTTTGTTCTTTTTTATGTGGAAACGGTCTTTCTCTAACCTTGGGCAATGAGTTTCGACGTATTGGGTGTATCCGTTTTTATCGAAGCTTTCGTTTTTGTGCTTGTCCCAGTTGTTGGTTCATTTTATGCATGGCGAAAAGGAGCCTTGGAATGGTCTTAACTGAATATTCAGAAAAAAAAGAAGGAAAAGGTTCCAGTGAGACAATTATAAGTTTGATTGAGTTTCCCATACTTGACCAAAGCTCCACAAAGAATACCTATGGTTAAAAGGGTAAACCCTATACTAATGACACGATATCTCCAAGAATCCAAACGCTCAATTAATTGATACTTGTAATAGTTTGGAAATGAAGGAAAAGGAGTGTTTTTAAAAACAGTTTTTTCATAGAAATATTCAATCTCACTAAACTCACTAAAGAAAATGTGTTAAATAATTTTTTATTTTTTAGAAAATAAATCGATTTTTTTTTTAAATTTAATGATTAGAAGAGCGGCGGATAATAAGGATCCGCACAAAAGAAAGTTAAGGATTTTTCAATGGGTAATGTTGCTCCAATACCTAACCAAAGGGCTACTGCAATACCGATTAAAAAAGGGTAACGGTCGTAGCTACTGGGCGACGAAATGGGTTTTGGAATTTATTGACATCCTCTAAAAAAGGTACTGTCAGTAAGCCCGTTGGCACAGAAACCATTAATATAACGCCCAATAACTTATTGGGTACTGTATGGAGTATTTGAAACACGAGAAAGAAGTACCACTCGGGAGGCTTAATATTAAATAAGTCAAGCGATCATACGAGTGGTAGGAAAAATTATCAGAGTCGGCAAAACATATAAGATCATTCGAAACATCCTGCAATGGCTATGCATTCCTACAGGCGACTGGAGCAAACCCAAAACCGCATCATGAGCATCCTAGCCTAGATCATCTCCATGGCACTCGAACAAAACCTTCTCTGTACTTTCATCTAAAAGAGAGGAAGTATGCGAGGTCAACGTGATCCAAACGATGGCTAGTTAACACTTCCCTTAATGCACTTAGTGATAGATGGCTTTATTTGGAGGAGAGGTTTATTTAATTTGCGTAAAGCCAGAGTTGAAAGATGTTGAAATCATCCTAACTAGCATCAACTAGAATATGTCTTGTGTATATAAATATGAGGCTTATCATCTTAATAATTCACCCAAACCCAACTGATCAACCAACCATACCAACCAACTCACAATCGACCAACTCTCGACCAAAAACACAACAAACTTAACAGATCACCATACCAGCTTATTTGTTCCTCTTGAACTTTCTTCCGGTTTTCCCCAACCTTCCCTAGTTCCGCCATCATTCCAGGATTTGGTAATCCTGTTGTGGACCACTGTTAGCGATTCTTATGCCTATTAGAGTTTTAATCCACAAGCGCATGGATATCGCAGTAGCTTTCACCCTGGAGTATTCCTAAGGTATCGATTTCCCACGAGGAACGAGAAGTTTCTATCTTCTAAACTTATTCGCCCAAATGGATATGATTATGGTGATTTGAAATCAACAGTGGGATAAATGTATTTCGGATTGAGATGCTCTTCGGACACCAATCAGAATGGTTCAAGTTCTATTCTTATTTAATTTGCAACTCTGAATCGGAGCTCAGACACTCACTACCACCCGCTATCCTGAATTGGAATCCCGAATGATTATGATCGTTCTGATTTGGCTTAACTGGTCTGCAACTAACGGGCGGATTTCACAAAGTCTAAGCTGGATAATAGGGCCGTCACCACCTATTACCTACCACACGTCTGTTGAAGCAGGTGCCTACAGGCTACTAACTAGTCCAAACACCACGTTTGTACCTAGTAGTAATATGTACCAAGGACGTCACTTCGATACGCACCCCTACTACCTCTTATACTAATCTCTAGGTGGACAATTAAGCACAAAGATCTTAGCACTCAAGAATAGTACAGGCCTAATACCAACAGGGACAAAATATATAGAATGAACTTGATAATTAAATAAGGCAAGACTGAGTGTTACCGACAGAAGACGGAAGCAGAACCCACATCCGAGTCCAGCTCCGGAGCTCTAGTGAGGGATACCGACACTTCGGCTCCTCCCCTACACTAACTCTCCTCTCTCTCCAACTCTACTTGAGAGTAGCACAACTCTACTTCACTCTTGCTCCCTCTCACTTGTGTTGCTCCTTGTTGTTCATCTTCAAATGAAGGAGATCACCTCCTTTTATAGGCCACCATGACCAATAGGGTGTTGACACGACTAGGGACAGGTGTCGCGGCCTACCTCTCATCTGTCTCGACGGCCAAAGGCCGTCGAGATAGACTGTTGGCCCCGCGTCGTGCCGACCAGGCTCCTTCTCTCGACCGCTGGTCTGAAGCCGTCGAGAAATACAATCTCGATGGCCAGGCCGTCGAGACAGGTCATCTCTCTCGACCACGTTGTCTTGACGGCCAAATCTCGACGGCCAGCCGTCGAGATTGATATTTCTCGACGGTTTTCAGGGCTTTCTCGACGGCTTTGGCCGTCGAGATTTGCCGCGATCCGCGTGGTGCATCAACTAGAATATGTCTTGTGTATATAAATATGAGGCTTATCATCTTAATAATTCACCCAAACCCAACTGATCAACCAACCATACCAACCAACTCACAATCGACCAACTCTCAACCAAAAACACAACCAACTTAACAGATCACCATACCAGCTTATTCGTTCCTCTTGAACTTTCTTCCGGTTGCCCCCAACCATCCCTAGTTCCGCCATCATTTCAGAATTTGGTAATTCTGTTGTGGACCACACATGCCGTGGCATGCCCACCCCGGCCTAGTAGGGTTGCCAGCCCTCACTAGCCGACCGTCACCCTAGGGATGTATGGCCATTATCATCCTCGGTGATGACCAATGCCGGTCCCTATCGAGAATGGTCCCAAAGGGCCTCCGCAGAGCCCTCACAACTGGCGATCCAAGATCCGTACTCCACGCAATGGCCACGCATTGTGTTGGAACCATATCTCAGATGGCAGCGCTCTCCCGCTACGCTTGTTACTCCACGCTCCTCCTGGGTAAGCCCTGGCTAGACCCAGCACTAGGCACCCTGTGCCTATCTCATCCCTCAGGATGTTCAACTAGGGGCAACCCACCAAACATTCTCTACTTCCACGGTCATCGACCACACCACACTTGGACTATCCCGACCAATCCGATCTACACAGACCGACTTCCCACATGAGCATACCCAAACACAATCAGCCCAACATGCATCTACCAACCCTAACTATCATATGTATTCCTCTTCGATGTCTCCAGGCATTTCCTCGGTGCCGTTTACATCTATTGCAGATAAACTCCAATAAATAACCAATGATGCAATAAAGATCGATATGATGCATGAATGCAATTATGCTTTCGTTCGATGCTCCTATTTTACCCTAAGGAAGATCGCATTGACGGTTTGATGAAAAGCCATGTCGTGCATGATCTCCTAATTAATGAGATTCGATTCCAATTACCCTAGCATTACTAGTATATCCTTATATAACAACTCAAAATAAGTTTCATAGTTTCATGACGCTTAATTGCATTTTTTTAAGGTTCTTATCAGGACGTGGAGAAAAAGAAAGGTCCCAAAATTTTTCCTCGGCCTTTAGTCCACGGTATGGCAAGTACGGTGTTTATATTTTATTCATAGGTCCAAAGATTTATCTAAGTCTAAAGGTTATTTCCGGTTTAAAGAGGTTTCCTTGAATTGCTAGTAATTAAACCACATACTATTTTATTTAATGGGTCTCCCGTCTATTATTAACCCACTCGTTACTATTTAACCTTCCTATGGTTTCTAAAATTCCTTTTTGGGTTATAATAGTATATTATATTCTATATAATTTTACCATATTTTTCACAACTTAGTTTCCAGTTTTTATTAACAAGCAATTCATTTAATACTATTTTCTATATAGGAAGATACTCCGGGGTTTGCTAATTGCATAATCAGGGAAAACCTATGAACAATGATGAGTATAATAATATTATAATGTCTCTTATATTTTTAGTATTTATCCTAAATTTTCTAGGAATTTAGCTTGTGTCTATAGGTTTTAATAATTATGAAATCCTATTGTAAAATAAGAAAAAGGTTGCCATTGGGCTTAATACGATTTATTATTCGATTCCCTATGCAATATTTATTGTGATATTTTTCCTAGGTAGTAAACCCTCTGTAGTATTTGTGTACAAAGTTTCATAATTTTTTTTCTCTCGTTTGCTATTTTAAATAAATCCTAAAACACGCTATTGCACATGAAATAACGAATTTCGGGGTTTAATTACCAAGCCTGGCCGTGGGTTGGCCTTGGGCCGCGTCTGGGCTGGACGTGGCTTGAGCTGAAGGCATAACGGCTTAACAAAAGGCGTACTTCTTTGGTAAAATTGCCAAAATACCATTATGAAATCTTCACCTTGCCAAAATACCACTCATATGTGTATGACATGTGGGGCCCAATGTGTCTATGACATGTGGGGACAGTGGTATTTTGGCAATGTGAATTCTTCTATAATGGTATTTGGGCAATTTCCCCTACTTCTTTTACGTTTCCACTTACTAACGAGTGGGACTAATGGCCCACATGTCGGCCTCCCACACACTAAGCTCAGATATTAGACATGTGTTACATTTCTTGGCCCCACTTGGCATTGAGATGTGTCACATGCTAAGAAAGCCACGCTAAAACGATACATCTCAATGCCAAGTGGGGCCAAGAAATTTAATCGATCGCTACAGACTCTGTCTTCTACCTCTGGACGCACGCCCGGGACGGCTCAATCTGGCGGTGGAGCTAGGCTCGGGAGGCATGGCATCTTCAGTTCAAGCAGGTACATGCAAGGATGAAGGGGAAAGGAGCATCCCAAGGGGTTGTGGAAGCTCACCGAGTGTCTCCCGAGGCCGTGGAAGTCCACGGTGGCTGGTCGCCGTGGAGGCGGTAGTCAAAGCAGAGCTCCCGGTGCCACTGTTCTCTGACGATGTCCTGGACAAATTGGCAGTGGTGATTGGTTAGGAGGTTCGCGGAGGAGCTCTAGGAGAAAGGAATCGAAGAATGGTCACCAAATCGACGAGTATCCGTACGGCGACTGATTTGGGGAAAATGGGGAAATTTTGGCGAAAAGCTCCGAGCGCGGGCATGCGGCTAGGCCATGGTAAGAGGATGTCGCGAGGAGCGGAGGGGGGTTCGCGGGCGAGCTCAACGCAGCAATGGTGACGAGACGCGAGCGGCGTGGCGCGACGGCAAGCAGGGCGGCACGGCGTGACGCGACGGGCGCGGCGTGACGATGATGGCACGAGCGGTGGGGCAGAGGCAGTAGCGGCGCGCGGCGGATCAGAGCAGGGAAGAGCAGGGCCACGTGGATAGGAGGGAGAGAGATAGAGAGATGCATGAGAGGTGCTTGATGAAATGCCCAAGAGGAAAAAGACAGAGAGATGGTTTATCATTTACATTTGGATTTTCATATTTGGCTTTAATTTGGCCAAGAGTTGCTCAATTTTTTTTTTCCTGTGCTCTTAACCAAAATTTGGGTGTTACACTGACCTCATGTAAGAAGACTACGAGCCTCACCAAAACATGAAGCCATTTCAAGAACGGGAGTTATCAGGAGAGTTGAACATCAATATTGGTGACGTGCTACAACTACTGAAAGAGAAAGTAGAAAAAAACGAAGAGGAAGAGGTAGAGGAAGGGGAAGAGGTAGAGGAAGAAGAAATCGAAGAGGAGGAAGAGAAAGAGGAATATGAAGCCGAAGAATTTTAGGTTTCTACGACATACATTTATTCTGTGTCATTTATTTTTATGTCCACTTATTTTGTATTATTTAATTTTGTTTAATTCATACCCATTTAATTGTGTCATTTCTGTTTGATTTGTGTAGGATGACAGGACCTTTGAAAAAGTTAGCGGGAATGGCGCAAAAGCTTTTTGGCAGACAAGGCAGGAGGAGTGGAGAGCATAGTACATCAGACGAGGTGGTGGCCACTGACCATCAGGTGGATTCGAGTCACGAAGTGGTGGCCCCCAACTCGCAGGTTGGGTCCGTGGGGGAGGATGTGGAGGAGGAGAGAGGACAGGAAGGGAAAGGGGGAGCTGGTTGTCGTGACCCCACTGAACGAGTCGAGTCCCTTCTGTGCCTTCCTGTACTAGTCCGTGGACTAGTACATACAGATTTCTAGAACTTGGATCATATCTATTCATATGAAAACATTAAATATTACATAAGAGTGCAGCCATTAAGGCTCATAATACAAAAGTCTGGCACGCAAGCCATACAACTGTGGAAGCATGGGTATATAGTAAAATCAAAAGGAAAATCCAACACAATGCCACAGGCAAGGCTGTAGTAGCGATCCTAGGCATCAGAGTAATCCATGTCCTGAATACACACCATCGGCTAAGTCGCCGTCTTCAGGCTCACAATTGTCCGGGCTGTAACACTAAGACTCCGGACCTGCTCGTTGGAATGAGCAACCCCACGAGTGAACGCGAGGGTGAGTATTTGTGCAAATACTCGCAAGCCAAATTAACATATGCATATGAGGGCTTTAGCATAGGAGGGATTAGGGTTTCTTTTGCGGAAAGCCAACTTTACAAATTTTCCTATATCTTTTAAAATGTGGAAAAGAGTTAAGAACAGTTAAAACAAAATATCTTTCTTTTGAAACTCCGGCTACCAACCTGTTTTAACCCAGCACGGGCAACTCATGGCTATCTGTCATGTCCATCCAATAATCATATGGCTATCTATCATAGCAATCCAATATAAGAACTAACCGCCAAATCAGTCAAAATCTCAGGGCTATCCGCCATGTCAAAATCACAATATCAGCGCCAGCTGCCATGTAAATCTCATGACTAACCGTCATGCTAACTCAATCACTTCACATCGTTCTGCTGTGAAGGCCCAAAATAAGACTCACGATGTTCTGTCGTGGTTTTCTCTTTAAAACGCCATTTCGAAAACAAAGATGAGAAAAACTACCATGAGGCAGCGCTCCGTCGCCCATGACCTTGGGCACGGTTGTCTAGACAGTTCTACACTCTGTTGAGGTTGCACGCTTTACCCACGAGAGGCAATTTACAAAGTAAACCACCACAAGGTCTTTAACCAACTTGCTCCTAGCTCAGGCATCACCGCTAAGGATTCTATCGCTGGGCTGGTACTCAATTGCCAGTGGCCCCCTCTTGAGGCAATATGTTCAAGATTTGTGCGACACCGTTATCCATGGATTCTGCACTCAATTCTATGGCATCGTTATCCATGGGCACTGTCAAATTTTGCACGTATTCTGAGCGGTTTCGTTAACCATGAATTCTGCGTGACACCGTGTGCTACGGATTCTGCGCTGCCTATTTCACCAAGTGAGATGCCCGAACTAAGAGTTTGAAGAGTACTCAACTAGGACATTCCCATACCAGCACTCGTGGTCGCACTATTGAACTTAGTTTGTCTACCTCAAGGACTCGGTCCTAAAGTATTTGGGTGGTTCCCACACTGGGCCCGAGTCTCGTGCGTGCTGCACCAATCCATACAACCATCCACCCAAACAAGGTTTTTGCAAAAATCATTCCCTTTACAGTACAAACTATTGTATCCCAATAGTCCCATTTTATCAAACATGACAGCATCAACTGTCTTTAAATCACGTATTTCAAACATTGCATTTAACATGAAATAACAGTGACGACTACAAGCAACAAACAACAGGGCTAAGCATCCAACGATTAACAAATCAATGAAATGGCAATAAACAAGTTATATAATACTAGGGTTGACAAGTATCAGGTTTATACTATAATAATAAATTTCCTGGGCATTTAGCTAACAACCTAATTAATTAGCATTTTAACTTTCAACTATCATGCATATTCACAATTCTAGAAAAGCATTTATAAAATTTGGTGGCAATATGACCAACAATTATTTAGGGAAAAGATCAACAATGACTTGCCGTAAATGCGATCTTCCAGGCATTCGGATAGCTCCTCGATTCCAACAACGTAGGCGTTCGGATCTAGCGCAAACATACAAAAAGACATAATAAATGCAACATACAAGTTAAATTGAAGGGTCAATTTTGATGAATTTTTAGAAATTTATTTCACTGAAAATGAACTAGTATTTTCAAAGATACAAAAATAATAAAGTTCCAGTATTAAATAAAGAAAAGAAAATTGGGCCAGCTAAGGCGCGGTCCAGAAACACGTGCGCGGGCAAAACTAGCTAGGTCGGCACGGCATTGGCGGCCCGCGACGCGCGCGATTGGCCGGTTATGCTTCGGCTTGTGGCTAGGCCGGCTCGCTGATGGCATTGGTCCACGCGATTGCGCTGCCTGGAGCGTGGCTCGACCCTGTCCGGCCTGCCCGGCGCTAAGGGGAGCGGGGAGAGAAGCTGACGGCTGGGACCCGCGTGGAAGTGGCGACGCGTGGCTTGGAGAAGGAGATCGATGAGCCGGGCCCACCTGTCGGTGAGAGAAAACAGGGGAGGTGGTGGCGCTCAGCTCGGCAGCGATAATTCCGGTGACGACGGCACTAATCGGTGGGGGAGTTTCAGGGGAAAGGAAGAGGGAGGACGAGAAGAGCTAGGGGAGGGGTCAGCTGCACGGCGAAGCGCTGGTGATGGCCGGCGGCGGCTCGGGGCGGAGGGGAACGACGGCGAAGACGCTCACTGGTGATGAGGGGACGGTGTAGATGCTTTGGCGGTCTATGGTGAGGTTAGGGGAGGGTCTTGGCTGTGCGAGCTTGAGCCGAGGAGTGGCGACGAGGCTCGGCGGCGTGTAGGAGGTTTCGGGGCAGAGGGGGAAAATTGGCGACGGCGCTTCAGTGTGCAAAATGGTGGAGGTGCTGGGGGTGTCTCTGGGGAGAATGAGGATGAGCTTACCGGCGGCGGCGATGTACCGAATCTCTGACGACGCACACCCACAGATGCAGAGAGGGGGGAAGCAAAGAGGGAGGGGGACGCGGTGGTGACGACTTTATAGGGTGTGATAGCGGAAGGTGACAACGGCGGCAGGGTCCACGGCGGCAAGTGGGTGGTGGCGTGGCCCGGACGCCACGCTAGCGAGAAACTGTGGCGGGGTCCATGGCGGTGGCAGCGTGTGGCGCAAGATCGTCGGGGGAAGAAGACAGAGCCGACAGGAAGAAAGGAAAAGAAAGAAAAGGAAGAAAAATAAAAATAAAATAAAAAGGGAAGAGGTGGGGCCTGCTGCCAGAAATATTTTGAAAATTAATTTCCAAATTTGGTATAAATTCTAAACACAATTTGGTTGAATTTAATTTTTCCTAAAATAATACAAGCATTTTCAAATTTAGATTCAAATTAATTATATTTTTATCAAACTCAAATCAAAGCATCTTTGCAGGGAGGTGACGACAATACCACAAGGTCGTCTCCGCTCGAGCAATTCGTGACGAACTTGTTTAGCCCGGATCCAGACCTCGGTGGCGGTTCACAAAACCCATATATGTGCTTATTTGACTTTGTGTGATTTAGTAGCATTCTACTTTAATTACCGTTTGTGACTTTGTGACCTAGATGTGTATGATATAAACTTCTAAACTTATTTTGTTGTCAATTGTGCCTGTACGTGAAGGTTGAAGTGAGTTGGTCCCTATTTATCGATAATTTTGTGTTTTGAAATGATGTGAACGTGCATGTGCTAAATAATTTGGTATCGAGCAGCTAATTATGTGTGGATGTGGTAGGGTGAATTGGGGAATGAATATATGTTGTCAATAGGGGTTTTTCTGTCCGTTGAAGTTGTTTTTTAACAATTAACAATTTTTTTGAGGAAAAATTAACAAAAAATTTTGTTTCTGAAATAATATCTATGTCATCGGCCTTAGACAAGGCCAACCACACTGCTCCTGTGCACTTCAGGGCGGCCACTGGACAACACCAATGTCGGCGGTATAAAGTAAGCCGCTGACATAGGTAACATTGTTGTCAGCAGCATACTCCAAGGCCGCCGACACAAATGGCAGCCAGGCAAATTAGCAAGGCCTATTTGCTAGACCTATGTCGGCGGCGCAAGCAAGAACCGTCCACATTGTGCTGCCACGTGCCGGGCCATTATTCGCCATGTAGGGTCCACTCGTTACTGCGCCGTCAACCCGCTTGTGTCGTCAAGGAGAGCTTGTGTCGACGGCGAATTATGCAGCTGACAAAGTCATAACCTAGGTGGCACGCCTCGGATGCGTCTTTATCGGTGGGGCCACCGACAGATTCCGCCTGTATCATCGAAGCTACGTCGGTGGAGCAGTGTTGGCAGCCAACCAAGACAAATGCCTATGTCGTCGGTATGTAGTTCGGTGTCGGTGGCTTTAGCCGCCGACACTGATCCCGATTCGTGTTGTGCACGGGAGGTCTTTGAGCGAGATTACAAGTGACGGTGGTGCTATGCGGCGGCGTCAGTGGCTAGTCTATGGGGTCTGAGCGATAGCAAATAGATCATAAGGTGGCGATGACGGTAGTGTTGTGCGACAGTGACATGGCAAGGTGGTGGAACTCGAGCGGCGATGGTAGTCCAATAGCTGAGATACGACAGCGGCCGGTGTTGAAGTCGTGGACGTCAGTGGTAGGATGATCGATGTTGACGGTGGGACAAACCGAAGAGGTGGCAACGACGTCGAAGAAGTTGGATCGGGTGGATCTAGGAATCGACAGTAGTGGCGGCAGATGCATAGAGCATTGTCTGTGGCGGTAGCAAGCAGGGGCCGATGACAAAGATGCGGCGATCCAGTGGTGCATGATTTGAATTGAGATTCGGTAATGGTAGTAGTGGATGCCCGTTCTTGATCCAAGGACCAAATATGACGTAGAAGCCGATAATGGTGGTCGACATAAAGGCCGATGTTGCCGAGGACGAGATGACAATGACGAGAGAGAAGTCGACGTCACGAAGGACAGGACAACGAACATCGCCGAGAACGAGACAACGATGACCAAATGTGGTTGGTGCAAGTGCAACACCCATGGTGAGGATCAGTTACGATTGCAGAGGTAAGAGAAACCCTAACTCTAACCATGCTCTGATGGCATGTTATGAATGCATTTTTATTTATCTAAAGCCAAAGGACCAGCACATATATACATAGTATAAGAGAAACTTTAATACGACAGGGAGATAGATCTAGATCCATTTATATAAACATAACGAGGCACTATTAGGCAAGCGCCTGCAATTTCAACATTTGTGTAGGCACATGCCGCATACATCCATGCACACCTCGCACAAAAAAAATCCACTATCGCTAAACATTTTTTCCAATAAATGGAAATATGAAAAAACAATAGAAATTTAGTGGGATTTTTTTGCGTCTGCACGATTTCGCAAATCATACGAGCAAAAAATCTCTCAACGTGAAAAACAGAAAACAAAATATAATTTATAATAAACAGAAAACAAAAGAAATCTATAATAAACAGAAAACAAAATAAATCTATAATAGATCAGACCTCATGCAAAAAATTCCACTATCGCAAAACATTTTTTCCAGTAAATGAAAATGTAGAAAAACTGTAGAAATTTAGTGGAATTTTCACTAATTGAGTGCTAACTATTGGATTAATCCAGACGCACCCACGATCCAACGGCCGACCTCGCGCGCACCCACGATCCAACGGTTGACCGCGGCGCCTACGCGTTTGGCCGGCGCGCAGGCGCCTGCGAAATAGCGCCGCCGTTAAACCTATACATATATCTAGCAGCATGAGCATACCATCCAAGCTAATCGTAGAAAAGCATGCAGTAAACTCCATTTTTAATTACGATAGGTTGGCTGGATCACACGCCAACCGAACAAGGACCAAATCTAAATCATCCACACCTAATCCTGATGGGTCAAACAAGAAAAATGACACATGACCAGGTACCCAATGGAGTCACCGAAAGATCACGGAACCTACAAAAAAAATTATTTTTTAATCCTTTTTTAATAAATATTTTATTTTTAACCCCTCGGCAAAAGTATCTCCAAATCTAACCCTTTTGGCCGCGCCACGCCGCCTGGCATGGCTTGTACATCCTGCCGCATCAGTCCATATGGCACGTCAGAGCTGCCACGCTGTCGCCCACGGCCGGCCGCAGCCGGCGTGGCATTTTCTGGGCCCCACCTTTGCCGCGCCACATGCACCGGCACGGCAAAGGCCTGCCATGTGGGCCCGTACTGGGTACTCGCAGGCTCATTCCTTGATCGGTCAATGACGTGTGGGGGCACCTTTGCCGCGCTGTTGATTATGGCGCGTCAAGCCAAAGATATTAATTTGTGAGTTCTGACTCTAGCAACAAGCCTTTTGTGGCATACTGGTAGTGTGTTTGTAGCTTGACTAAAAGGGGGTCACGAGTTCGATCCTCGCCGGCGGCTCGTTTTTTTTGTCAAGTGCCGTTACTTCTAAAATTTGTATAGGGCAAAATAAATATGATATTTATTTTGCCCTATACAAATTTTAGAAGCTACCCACCGCGGGCCCACTTGCCAGGCCTTTGCCGCGCCACAAGGGGCAAAGGTCAATGGCCGAGCAAGGTAGGAGCCTGCGAGGCTACCACCGCGGGCCCACCTGCCAGACCTTTGCTGCACCGGTGCATGTGGCGCGGCAAAGGTGGGGCCCAGAAAATGCCACGCCGGCTGCGGCTGGCCGTAGGCGACAGCGTGGCACCTCTGACGCGCCACATGCACTGGCGCGGCAGCATGTACAGGCCGCGCCAAGCGACGTGGCGCGGCCAAAAGGGCTAGATTTGGAGATACTTTTGCCGAGGGGTTAAAAATAAAATATTTATTAAAAAAGGATTAAAAAATAAAAAAATTTGCGGAACCTAGCTCTCGGTATCTCGGAAGATTCACGGCCTCCCGACGATACCATACTCCAATAATTTCTCCATGCCATAAAAACAGTCTTAAAAATATAATTTTCACTGTCGATTACCATTAAAATCTATTTATAAATATACAAAAAATATGTTATTAGGAAAATGTTTTAGAGATGAATTTATATATATGGTTTTTTCGTTTCCAATCTAAATAGCTTAAAAGATTTTATGAATAATGTTTTAAAATTTTGACATAACGACGAGTCTAAAACAACCGTTATGGAAACTATATATGGATTAAGTATATTATTAGAACATTTGTAGCAGTCACTTCAAAACATTGTGGTTCTGGATAAAGTAGGTAATGGAGGGAAGAAATTATGTAGAGTGTTGTGTAAATTGTAAAAAAATTTAGAGAAAATAATATATAGATGGAATAGTTAATAGTGAAATAAAACATAAAAATAGAGCAGACGTGGATGCTCTCTCAGAAACTCCGAGCTATCCAGGGTGGAAACTTACTAACCGGTCTGCTAGATCATCTCACACGCCGAAACCGACGAGGCAGGTATGTACTCCGTAGGTAGCAAGCGACCTGTTGCGTACTTGCGTTTGAAAACTTCACCGGACAGACCCGAAGAAATAGGTAATAAGAGCGATTTTTCCTCGGGTCACAGCCAGCCGATGAGCGTCGCGTGATAACAAATGGGCTCTAGTACATGTACTCCTTCGGACGTTCCTGAAAACGTATCGTTCTAGATATTGATATAGCCACCGGCATACAAATTTAACCACTCATTACTAATGCAATTTATTTATAGAATATATATATAAAAAAAAATATTATGTTAATACTTTTTGACTTTCATGTGCCTAATCCCAATAGCTCATAGATATTAATTCAATTATGCATATATAATGTTTATAACTTTAACTTAGTACATGTCGAAAATGATATATGTTTTCGAGTAATGGAGGGAGTATTTGATAACAACTCCCGGTAAATCTCCATATCTGGAAGGAGTGGAAATCGTTCAGTACTATATTGCTAATTGAGGTGACAAAACACCATCTTAAATCAATGGAGTGTGCAGTGTGCTTCACTTAAATAGCTCATGTGGAAATAAAACGAAAAGGAGAACCCAAGTGCGTGCTCACCCACGCCTCGCCTCACCGAGGTGGACGGATGACATCTGTGTGAATGGTCCACCTAAATTGTGCACTCATGCTTGTGCTGGTGCCAGCCCCTTTTACGGGTTATTTTTTCTCCCCAAGTTGGTATTAGAAAAGAAATATCGGTCATCCTGTTCTAATATGTTTCAGCGGCTTGTTTCCACGGAGGGTTATCTGTTCGCGAGAACCTTTTTGTGATGGAATATGACCTTTTGGAGCTAGGCAAAAACCTTGCAGCATATTTTTAAGTCACTTGCAGGTTATTGTAACCCACGATGACTCTCCATATATCTGCCAATACATACCAAAGGAGCACTTTTTTAGGGGTGCCACCTGTCCTTAGGCGACAAGACTTCATGTGTGATATCCCAAATGTCTGCAGCAACCCACTCGGGGCCCTTCCCGAAGCGCCACATGTCCTATAGATCACTCCGGGATGGAGCCTCGCACGAGGTCCATCATGGAGCGCCATGTGTCCTAGAGATCATTCTGGGTCGAAGCCTCACACGACGTTCTTCCTAGAGCACCATACATCCTATAGCTAACTCCAGACCCGTGCCTCACATGGTGTCTTTCTAAATCGTCATGTGTCCTAGAGATAACTCCATGTTGGAGCCTCGCGCAGGATCCTTTCAAGAGCGCCACACGCTCGAGAGATCACTCCGAGCTGAAACCTCGTGCGGGGTTCTTCTTAGAGCATCACACATCTCAAAGACCTCCCAAAACCAAAACATCATGTGGAGTCCTTCTTGGAGCACCATTCGTTCCAAAGACTACTCTGTGCCAAGCCTCACGCAGGATTCTTCTCAGAGAGATACATGTTTAGAAGACCACTCTGGCCAAAGCCTTGAGTGGGAACGCTCCTGGACATCTCGCACATTAATCATGACCCTTAGGCGAAAAGTTCAAGATTCTCGCCCAGGGTAGGTGGGCAGAAAAGAAGCTCGTGATTTAAAGTTGCTCCGCGCCTGCCAAAAGCAGCCAACAATTGTTGCTACAAAACAAAGACTTTGTTGACTGTCCGAGGCAAAGTAGTGGTGAGTAGAATTAACCGTTTGTTTTGTCTCCAAATGGATATTTAAGGTTGCGAAAGGGAGACTAGCAAGAAAAGAAGACGAGTAGGCCCTTACTTTGGTGACCCTACCAAGGGCAAACTAAAGAATTAGGGGAAAAGTTTGGTTGTACTTGTAAAGGCAAAAAAGAATTTGGTTGTATATAACTTAGGTATTAGGTCTTGTTGTAACTCAAGTTCAATCAGAATCTCAGAAAATTTATGAAGTGTTCATTTTTGTTCTAGATTTCACTTCCTCGTAAGGTTGTCTTGCTCAAGGCGGACGAATCTCGGCCATGGGGAAGGCACCCCTTATGAAATTCACTATTAGGATAGCCCCAACAACAGTTGTCACTATCCATGAGGAAAGTATAGTAGATGCCGGGTGTTGGCAGTCACTAAAATTCAAACCTATATGACAATATTTCCAGTAAAATGGGGAAAATCAAAGCGCTATGCAATAATTTGTGTTGAACTAATAAAGTTCCTTATGTTTTGGTAAGTGTGTGTATGCTGGAGTATACCAGATAAATTTGGGCGAAAATGGGGCCAAAATGGGCTCGGTAGACCTACCCTACGCCGGTTGCCCCCACCCAAACCGGTCGGCCCCACTATCTGCCCAATTAAGCGGTGTTTTCTCTCGTGATCCAAGGAGCATACCAGGAAGCAATGTACATCGTCGGTTCACATCGGTTTGATCCAAGGACTAAAAATAAGCTCACTTGGATACCTTACATGCAAGATTAGAGAACAGCTAGTGAAACCGCCTTGGATTTTGATCTGGAGTGTTGATGGGACAATATGGTGCAATGGAGGGCCGAGATGCTACCACCTTTCACTAGCCGGCCTCCCCTAGGTTAGTTGGCCGACCCCCTCTCCTCGCATGCAACCGCCTCCAGAACTACCTTGGTACCTACTTCACTCATATAGTATAAATAGGGTCCCCCTTGACGTTGTAACACACAACACCACATGGAGATCTCGCTTTGTCATTTGTAAAGAAGGCTAGTTCCTTCGGAAGTTAGAGTCGAGTCATGCTTAGTCTCGGAGTTCTGGAGGAATACTCGGGAGTTCTGGTAAAACTCTTGTAACTTTACTTTGCCATATGATTCAAGTTATATTTAATACAAGTCTTATTTATTTACTTTAGTTGAGAACTTATATTTTCGACATTACATTCCGAGTGGAATCGAGAGAGAGGTTTCTATTTAAGTTCACAGGAATCAAGCCTGATTTAGTTACTCAGAAAATTTGTTATTTTAGATGGGGGTATTTCTCCGAGAATCCCAAGAGAAGTTATCGGTATTAGTTGTAGACTTGGTATCTTAGATTAGTATTGACTTGATTTGCACCAAGCCCCATGGGTTGTGTGGTACGTGGTGAGGTGGTGACAGCCCTGTCTATCCAGCTGTAGTCCACCACGTCCGGGTTGGACCCGTAGAGCCCAATCAGGGATGACCATAACTATCTGGAGTTCTTAGCTAATAGTGGGTAGTAGTGGATCTTCCATGCTCCAAAGTGAATCTAAACATTTCAGCACAAATACTTGCTGAATAGATCAAGCTAGGTAATTTGATAAAACTAAGAATACGAACTTTTACTCATCTCGTTGTTCTCCCAATTAGCTAAGCCACTATGATTTTGTTGAGTCTCTTGTGTGTCATATTTATCCTGAATATCTATTATATCCTCACCCCTGCTAGTTATTAGCTGGTGTGTGTGTGTGTGTGTGTATTAGTAAAGGAGCTAGTCCTATTTATTGATATATTTTATCTCACTTCCCGGAGGAAACACGATGCCCTAGAATACTCTTGGGTAAAAATGCTACAAGGTGTTCCATGTGCTTGCTATGACAATATAATTTTGATCATAAGAAACACCTACAAGCTTTTTTGGCGCCGTTGCCAGGGAAACAATGGATAAAATTATCATAAATAGATTAGTCACTTGACTAATTCAGTACATCGCTAATTTTTAGCGGGCTTGCCTTGCTCTGTCTTGATCCGTGGAATTAGCAGAGCAGTGTATGACTGGATTCGACCTTCTAGAAAATTTTCACAATAATCCAGAGTCACTCTTCCGGAGAGTCCGACCCAAAGTCGTACCACCACAAATCCGAGTCTCCGGTATTCAGTTAGGCATCCCTTAGTTTCTTGCCAAACATCAATACCGCAACCAACGATGGCCAAGAAGACTATACTTGAGTTCTCGGCATCCTCTAGCAAAAAATGTTTCTATTGGGCGAGTAACCAATGTGGGAGATGGAGGCTTTGAGCTGAAGATGACACTTATCAATATGGTTCAGGCTAGTCCATTTTGTGGCAAATTTACCAAGGATGCCGATGCTCATCTCCCGCATTTCCTGAGGATATGCAGACTTTCAGCATCAAGGGGGCATCCCTTGACACTGTTCACCTATGCCTATTCCCATTCTCACTCAATGGAAGGCGAAGCAGAGGTTCTTTGCCAACAAAGATGTGGTTTCTACTTGGGAGAAGTGCCCCACCGCCTTCAACACCGAGTTTTTTCCATTGTGCAAGACGGATGCCCTTCGAAACAAGATATCTGGTTTCCAGCAAAACGCCGATGAGTCCATTTCGGATGCCTTAGAACGACTCTAAGAGTACATCCTGTCCTGTCCTCATCATAGATGCAGGATGGTTTGTTATCCATGGGCTCAACAGGATGGCCCGTGAGCACCTTGATAACGCCTCAGGCAAGGCCTTTTTTCATGTTTGGAGTGAGTGCAGTGTGAGCACTCATAGACAGTATGGTTTCAAGCCAAGATTGGAGTGATGAAAGACTCCAAATGCGCACGAGGAAAGTTCACCAAATTGAGAATGTGGACATGCTTGATGCCAAGATGAACCTGCTGATGATGAAACTAGAATAACCTACGCCAAATACTATCCATTCTCTCGAATCTCGCATGACTTGTAAGGTTTGCGGGAGCATGGGACACTTGGGCGATAACTACACCGAGACACAATCTGAAGATTCTTGCTTCATCAATAACAAATTCCGTCCACAACAGAGTTTACTCCGAGATTGAACTCCAAGCAGAATTTCTCCTTCGACAACCGGCAACAGTAACAAATCCTGACACCTCTAGGACCCTCTGTACTCGTTGTCTTCTAGCTTTTTGGGGATCAAAAAAATTGCACCACTTCGCTTTGTGTCTGCGAGGCAATTGGCTCTCTTTTGTATTTATAGCGACCATCCCCCGCGGATCGTGCCCTTGTGCTTCACTGCAGCCTTGCCTTTGGGGTGGGGAAGCTTCCTAGGTGGCCGCCTCCCATCTGATTTGTTGTTGCCTCACCTTCGGAAAATGAAGCTTCCTTCGGGTCGCCGCCCCTCTGTCTCGCCGTCGCCTCGCCTTTGGGATGCGAAGCTCTGTCTCTAGTCCGGTTCGCCTACTCCAAGTTCGTAGGGGCTAGTTGCCTAGCTATAACAAATGGGTCATACCATGATGTTGGTGTTTATGATGTAGTGCCTTTGCAAGTATGTTCACTTTATTAGACCGTACATGGGAATGTGACAATGATGCAGCTCGTCATGGTAGAAGCAATAACTACACATTTATGCACAAAGGAAAGAAAGTCATCTTACTTTCTATGACTCCAACTGAAATTGTACACTTTGATAGGAAGAGAGTTGAAAATGCTAGGGAAAAAAATACATTATAATATGAAAACAACGAAGATTTAAAACTGTTATTCCACACACAAAATATAAAAATGTGCCAAGTTCTAAGACAGAGGAAATTAAACTAAAGGGTGCTGTTCTCCTTACTACAAAATCTGAGCTTGTTATATTAATAATGATGTGTCATGCTGTGTGCCTTGGTTTGCATAAAGGCGTTGTTTTCATTTGATTATATGCCTACCTTTTTGCCACCTGTTGTTACAAACCTTTTGCAGGACTATGGTGATGTGTTTTCCTTTGAGATACCCTCGGGGTTGCCACCTTTTCGATGAATTGGGCACCAGATTGACTTGATATTGGGAGCGACCTTGCCATACCATGCTACCTATAGGACTAATTCAGAGCAGACTAACGAAATTCAACAAAACATTCAAGAGCTTTTGGACCACGGGTACGTGTGAGAAAGCATTAGTCCTTGTGTTGTCCTTCTTCTATTAATTCCTAAAAAAGATAGTAGTCGGCGAATGTGTGTTTATTGTCAAGACTTTAACAATATCACAATAATATATCGTCATCTTATTCCTACGTTAGACGATGTGCTTGATGAGTTTAGTGATTCAATTATTTTATGTAAAGTTGACTTGCGTAGTGGGTACCATAAAATTAGAATGAATATGGGAGATAAATGGAAAAAAAAATACTTTTTAAGACTAAGGTTGGTGTATACAAGTGGTTAGTTATTACTTTTGGATTGACCAATCCACCCAGCACTTTCATGCACTTGATGAATGAGGTCTTACGTCCATTCATTAGGAAATTTTTGGTGTTTTACATTGATGACATTTTGATCTATAGCCAGTCCCTAGGAAAATTTTGGTTGTTTTCAATGTTTTGAGAGATGCACGTTTGTTTGGTAACCTCAAAAAGTGCACCTTTGGCACCGATCAAGTTTCGTTTATTGGAATTGTGGTAGATGAAGCAAGAATGAAGCAATCAAGAGTTGGCAGACTCCTAACATGATTACACAGGTAAGGAGCTTCCATGGGCTTGCTAGTTTCTACCGCCGGTTTATGTAGGACTTTAGCACCATTTGTTGCTCCATAAAATTAGTTGACAAAGAATCGCGTTGTGTTCAAAAGGAGACGGCCACAAGAACATGCTTTCATACTTTAAAAAGTGAAACTCAAGAACACACCAATACTCCAACTTTCAGATTTTCGTAAGACTTATGAACTTGAATGTGATGCTGGTAGAGTTGGAATTGGTGGTGTGCTAATGCAAGCAGGTAAATCAGTTGTGTTTTTAGTTAGAAAGTGAGTGGGCCTGCTTTGAATTATTCCACGTATGATAAAGAATTTTATGCACTTGTTCGATCTTTAGAAATGTGGCATCATTATTTATGGATTAAGGAATTTGTTATTTAAACTGATCACGAATCACTTAAGAATATTTGTAGTCGAAACAAGCTGAACCGTAGACATTCTAAATGGGTTGAATTCATTGAATCTTTTCGTTATATCATCAAGGACAAGATAGGGAAATATAATGTAATTGATGATGCTTTGTCTAGAAGATATGTCATATTGTTCGAATTTGACTATCGCATTTTTGCTTTAGAAACTATCAATGGACAATATGCTGATGATACTAGTTTAAAGACGCATTGATGAATTGCAAGGAAGAAAGAACTTAGAATAAAATTATGCTCAATGATGGGTTCTTGTTTAGAGCTAACCACCTATGTATTCCAGTTGGATCTGTTCGTCTTTTGTTACTACAGGAAGCACATGGAGAAGGATTGGTGGGACACTTTGGTGTCAAAAAATAGGAGGATGTCCTGGCCACACACTTCTTCTAGCCACGGATGATACACAATGTTGAATTCTTGTGGCATGTTGCACCACATGTCAGAAGGCAAAATCACAATTGAACACACATGGTTTGTACATACCTCTTCCTACTGTTAGTGTTCCTTGGAAGGATATTTCTATGGATTTCATTCTAGATTTGCTTTGGACAAAGAAGGGGAGGGATAGTATTTTTGTTGCGCAAATAGGTTTTCAAAGATGACACATTTTCCTTCCTTGTCATAAAAGTGACGACGCAACTCACATTGTTGATGTATTCTTCAAAGAGATTAATCTCTTGCATGATATGCCTTCTACTATTATTTTAGATTACGATGCTAAATTTTGAGCCACTTTTGGAGAACTCTATGGAACAAATTGGGGACCAAATTGTTATTTTCTACTACATGTCAACCTCAAGCTGATGGCCAAACGGAGGTTGTCAACCACACATTATCTACAATGTTGTGGGCTATTTTGAAGAAGAACGTGAAGATGTGAGAGGATTGTCTTCCTCATGTGGAATTTACTTACAACTGAGCAATACACTCAACTACAAAGGTAAGTCCTTTCTAGGTAGTGTATTGATTAAATCCCCATGCTCCAATAGATATGTCGTCTCTTTCATCATCTAAAAAGGTTAATTTAGATTCAAAAATATGCTGAGCTTATTTTAAAATTGCATGAGGCAACAAAGGGGAATATTAAGCAAATGAATGAAAAAACATCACATTGCTAGTATACTAGGTAAAAAGAGTTGATACTTGGAGAGGAGATCTAGTATGGTTACACTTACGTAAAAAATGTTTTTTGGAGTTAAGAAAATCGAAATGCATGCCACACGCTTATGGTCCTTTTGAGGTGCTAGAACAAATAAATGATAATGCATACAAACATGAGGTGCCTGCAGATTTTGGGGTTAGCCACATGTTTAGTATTTCAGATTTGCAACCATATGTGGGAAAGAAAGATGAGATTGAGTCGAGGACGACTCCAATTCAAGAGGGGAGAATGAGGACATCACTACTATCATTACACCTACTATGGAGTTTGGTTCAGCCACCTCGGAGCAGCTTGACTTCAATTAGGCATAACTGGGAAAAATGACCATTTTCGACGTTCTTGTTATGCACGGATTAAAGACCAAACGAGGTGGCCAAAAGAGGTGTTGAATAGACTCCAACTTTTTTGACGTTTTCTTGAATGATTAAACCCCCCTTCTAATCACTCCAAACCAAATCCACCTGTTGTGGGCAATACAACAAACCCTTGAGGGCACACGAAGAAACACCTCGAGACGATGAAGCTCTTGGAAAGGAGTGACAAAAAGGGTTATACGAGATCACCATGAAAATAGGGACAATTCCTTGTGTGCCTGTATGACATGCGGGGTCGTCTGAGTGTATGACATGTGGGCCCAGTGGCATACAGGGTGTTTTCATTTTTCAGTGGCATACAAGTTATTTTCCCCAAGAAGCTACGGATACAACTAGGCTCGAGAATCAACCAAACCCGATTTTTTTTCTTTTGCACGCATTTCATCGAACACTTGATAGGCGAAGATTTAAACCAACAAAAATGGCTTCTCTAAGGTTTCGAATGAAGGGGAAAGGTTCCCAAGGATAGCCCTATCCTAGTGCGCAACTTTGGATGGAAGAACACACAAGAAATCAATCAAAACCATCTCCAAAATCTCTCTCCAAATAGCCACGCGTGAATAGCAAAAACGAAGAGCAAATAGACATGAAAATCACATGGAGAAGAAAGATTTCATTACATAGCCGGTGAGACACCCAAATACAAATGTTAGTCTCCATCCTTGATCTGAAAATCAGCCGCTTACAACCCAACGCTAGCTAACCTGCTCTCGACAAGGAATATTCCCACCATATTGCTCCCAAGCATCGTCGTAGTATCCTGGTGCCTAGCTCACGCCTGGGCCAACCAGTCAGTTCAGCTTTTCCGCCAAGTGACCGACGCCCAGCTTTTGGCTATCCCGGATCATTATGTAGTGAAACTTATTGACCACGCCATCTCATGTGACCACCAGGTACTAAATCCGGTCGCATGCATGCCCTAAGATGTCCGAATTTCTAGTTCACCTTCGCGGAACAGCGTCGGCCACTTACTCGTCGGCCCCTGCATCACAAGGATGAGTCCAAACCATCTACTTACCTTCTCTTGCAAGGTTAGCTTGACAAAACATTTATCAACATTGAACTTCATGCATAATAGGATTATTAGAATGCAATTAGTCACACACTAAGCCCTGAGAGAGGCTCCGTCGGGCACGGTCCGATCGCCACCACATGTTCTTCGTCGGGGTGTTTGGTGCACAACCACCGGACACGGTCTGGACAAGCTCAAATCTGAGCAAAATCATCCACAGGTCACTGGCCGGTCCATCATTGAACACCGTTCGAATTAAATGCATAGAGCAAGACATCCACTGGACACCGTCCGGTCTCGCTCAGACTCAGCTAAATGAACACCACCGGACATTGTGCAATGATTCACCGGACACCGCCCGATGAAAACCTGGCACGAAGACCCAAGACTACGGACTCATCCGGACTCCGTCCGATCGCTCCAGACAACACCAAAAAGCACTCCACCCACTATAAGGGATTCTACCTATTGCCACACAGTGATTGCAACAAAATAAATTTTGTTGCTAGAGCTAATGCTATTGCCATATAATATTTTTTGTGGTAATAAGTTTCCTATATTGCAACAATCGTGAATTGTTGCATTATTTATTATTTTTTTTGCAATAAATTGAATGTATTGCAACGAAAATGAAATTGCTGCATTAACTAGCTACTATTGCAACAAAAAATAAACTATTGCAATAACTAACTTCTATCACAACAAAATTATATTGTTTCAAAAAAATTTCACCTATTTACAGGTGGTTGATTATAGCTATGGGTAGTAACGATTTTGATTTCGTTACAATGTATACATATTGCAACAATATTGGGCATATTGGAATATTTATTTCGTTGCAATATGTTCATGAAAAAATGTCAAAATGAAAACATGATATATTTTAGACAAATAGTCATGCGAGGTGAACTGGTTAGGTGAGATTATTTTAAGTCAAGAGATTGTAGGTTCGAATCCTACAATCTACGCATTTGTTTTTCCATGTGACTTATTAGTTGTTGCAATAAGTTTTTACCATGAATTTCATTTTGTTGCATTATGATATTGCTATGAAATAATATCTGTTGCAATAACTTATGAAACGATTTCACAAACGTGGCGATAAGCTATTGCAACAGCCAGTGTAACTCAAGTTTGTGAGACCCCAATTTCGTGAGCTTTAATAATATTCACAATTGAGTTGCATCGTTTGTGGTTCTTGCTTGTGTTCTCGATACACTTGCATTGGCTTACCTTCGTGCTATGTTCACACGTGGTTGATAACAAACAGCGACGGTGGTGTTCCAATTGTAGGGTTCAGTCACTTCTGATCGAAAGTTGGATTGTCTATGTCGAGTTGTTCATCAATCGAGTTTAGCTAACCTGTTTCATTAATCGAGTTTATCTGACCTGTCGTGGATCAGGCACCATATCGCGTCACTACACTCCAACCATTTCTATAGCGCCTTTGCCGACAACCACCAAAGTCCCCTGCTTCCTCCTTCCCCCTCCATCTCCCTTGGTCCCCATACTTTGACCTAGTCATCTTCCACCGCCGCTCCCACCAACAACAAATGGCAGTCTCGCCTCCACCGTGGACCACTGATGTCTTGTCAGCTACCACGACGTCTGCACCTCTACCACATCGGAGGCACCCAACTGGATGGGAGTAGGAGTAATATGAGCCCATCCATGTTTATGAAGGTGGATCAGAGTAGTAAAATAGCGATGTCTACTCTAAGGACTTGCCAAAAATAAAAAATAAACTCGACTCTACTTGCGAGATTTGGATGTACTGAAGGGGCTCTTTTTCTAAAAAAATTGCCAGAGAGGAAAGGTGAGGATAAAAAACCCAAAATAAGCACGGTTCTTGCAGCGCATCTTGACGTGCATGCATTCCCATCTGCACGACGGCTGTATTCCCAATAGGAAAACACCAAATTCTCCGCGCATCGCTGCTTCCGGCGAGCTTTCATTGCTAGCCTAAATACCTCGTACCGACTGCCGAGCCCACGCGCGACACACTTCATTACAGAAGGGAGCGTTTCTCCCCTCGACCAGGGCCATTGCAGCCGTCGCGAAAGGTCTGTAGCTCGCTGCTGGCAACGATAATGGTGATGAAGGAAAGAAGCGGAGCTCTCGTAGTCGTGTGTGCCGTCCTGACCTCCTGTTTTAGCAGTAAGAACTGTCAAACTAAACATATATCTCAACCGAATTTCCTCTGTTTCTTCCCTAGATTGTTATGAATTAATCGGTATATGTTAAGTTTGCTGTTGCTGGGCATGTTTTCTCGATCAGGTGTTTGGTCCAAGTCGTTCATCATCGCCAACAACTGCGCGTACAACGTGTGGCCGGGCATCCTCTCCAGCGCAGGCTCGGCGGCGATGGACAGCACCGGCTTCGTGCTCGCGCCGGGGGAGTCGCGGACCATGTCGGTGCCAGAGGGGTGGTCCGGCAGGCTCTGGGGCCGGACGCTCTGCTCCACCGGCTCCGATGGCAAGTTCAGCTGCGCCACCGGCGACTGCGGCTCCGGCCGCCTGGACTGCTCCGGCAGCGGCGGGGCCCTGCCGGCCACGCTAGCGGAGTTCACGATGGACGGCAGCGGCCGCATGGACTTTTTCGACGTCAGCCTGGTCGACGGCTACAACCTGCCCATGCTCGTGGAGCCGCAGGGCGCCGGCGCAGGCGGCAACTGCGTCCCGACGGGGTGCTTGGTGGACTTGAACGGCGCGTGCCCGGGCGACCTGCGGGTGGCGTCCGCTTCGGATGGCAGCGGCGTGGTGGCGTGCAGGAGCGCGTGCGACGCCTTCAAGTCGGCGCAGTACTGCTGCAGCGGCGAGTTCCGGAACCCCAACACATGCCGGCCATCGGCGTACTCGCAGTTCTTCAAGAACGCGTGCCCGCGGGCCTACAGCTATGCCTACGACGACGCCACCTCCACTTTCACGTGCGCCGGCGGCGACACCGTCTACACCATCACCTTCTGCCCCAGCACGAACAGGTACGATACTCAATTATATATCTGATGACCTATGGATTACATTATATTTAGGTGGGTGCGCGAACGGATTAGCCAAATTAACCTCGTCAAACCAAAAGGAAAGCACCTTTTGGCCTGTCTTCTCTAGAGAATTTGACCGCTTTCCGAAACCCGTTTCGCCTAGCTGGTTGCGACGCCGGCCGGCTACCAGTATTCAGCCGCGTCCGTCCATGTTTTCGAGGGGTTGCACCTAGACGCCGACGGCGACATGCCGTCGTGCTCCACCAATACATATATTCTGCGCTGTGACGCATGGAGGCAGGCCGAGCAGTTCCATCCGGCCGTTGGCATGCAGTTTGGCCAGTCTCTTGTTCTCCAATCTGCACGTATTCCATATATAAAATAGTATACGTCATTTACGTGTAAATCGACGCTAATTCTCTGTCCTGACCTAATTCCTCTCAGCAGCGTGAAATCGGCCGGGCCGAACCAGCAGCCGCTGATCAACGACACCATGGTGTACCTCGCGGGCGAGCAGGCCGGCTCTGCTGCCGCCGCGCGGCCGCCGTCGCGCGTTGTGCTCATCGGCGTCGCGCTCCTCGTGGTGGCGCGCGCCTTCAACTGAACATTGGTGGCCGACCTGAAATGGGTGGGTTATGAGTTATGACTTGCTACCTGTATGCAGGTTCAATGAACAATGAGATATATCTGTGCAACCCAGAAAATCATTTAGTTTAGACAGCTATATTGAAGTAGCTTGCTAATACACGTTTTTGGCTAGTTAGTGTACAGAGATGATTCTTTCTCTAGTTCTTACAGGCGTATGCATGATTAGAGAGAAATCGTAGGATTTGGTAGCTCGGCGGAAATGTTTTGTTAATTAATCGGTGGAGTGGAGAGATGAGAATACAAGGTACGGAACGTATACTATGGCCCAATTGATATGGATTTATTATATATATAACATTGTGCTTTTCAGTTCTATACGGTTGCATCTGTTGCTCGTGTCGATCTGTACACATCCTTTTAGTAATATATGTCCGTGGATAACCTTGTTGTCTTTTTCTCAAAAAAAAAGTTGTAGTTTTTAGTAATTGTGTTGTGTATATCTAGGGAGTACACACCTCTTTATTTATACGGGTCATACAAGGTGGGCCTCAATGGGCCAATTACACACCAACGTTCCCCCTCAAGATGGGCTATATATATATCAATCATACCCATCTTGTTACAAATAACATTTCCCTCACCAGGTCCTAACCCTTTGGTGAAACAGTCAGCTAACTGTTCACCTGATCGCACATACTTAAACTTCAACATCCCGTTGTCTATTTTTTTCTTGATGAAGAACCTGTCAATCTCAACATGCTCTTTGTCCGATCATATTGGCAGATAAGGCATACTCCTAGTCTTGGGGATCACGACTCCTAATCCAATCCGGGAAACCACGTCCGGGTCTTCACGTAGCCACGCAGAACTCTTGTTCGAGTAGGACTCAAACAGGAATCCTAGGCCGTTACGCACCGTGCCAGCCAAGAAGCTGTTCGGCAGGATGCATATGGGCCAGATAGAACCTTCCAGGGAGCTGGGCCCTGGTAGGCTGTTCGATTGGGCCGTCAGGGAGTGGGCCATGGCAATGGGCCGTAATTTTATCCCCGACAGCCTTAATCTCTCTCCCCTCCACTTCTACCTTGAGCTCCATCATGGCGCCATGCATGTCCTAGTGCTTCGTCGTCGCACCACCTCGAGCTCCGTCGCCCTCGATCTCTGCCATGCCATGGTCGCGAGCTTCGTGGATCTTGAGGGGGTAGCACGTGTCGTTGTAATAAATACCAGGGTGTAAAGAGTCCCAGAGAAGACTGGACGAGGGCCCCACACGTCAGGCGGGCGAGCAGGCCCCAGCGTGTGGGCGAGCCCCTCAAGCGCCGGTGTGTCGCCGAGTAGCGTGTCGCCAAGCCGTAGAGTTGGACGCTCATAGCATGGGCATAGCCATGTCGCTGAGTAGCGTGTCACCGAGCCATAGACTTGGAGGCGTAGACATGTAGCAGTACCAGGCGCTTATGGCGCGCGATGGCGTACAGCCGAGTTGGAAACTGGGGCTCTCGTGGCGGGGGCATAGGCGTGTCGTTGAGTAGTGTGTCGTCGAGCCGTAGATTTGGAAGCATAGGCGTGTAGCCGTACCGGGCGATCGTGGCGCGCGATGGCATACAGCTGAGCTAAAAAGTTAGTGGCTCGTAGCGCGGGCATAGGCGTGTAGGTGAGGAGCGGAAGTAGTCGTTCAAGTCTCGATCGATACCGCTCCGTGTGTCGGGGGTGCCAAGGTGTCCGTGTGTCGGAGCCAAATCCTCCATGTGTTGGAGGTGCCTCATGTGTTGAGGCGAAATCCACCGTGTGTCGGTGGTCGGCTCCGTGTGTCGGTGCCGGTGGGGTGTGAGGTCTCTCGCGTGTGAGAGAACTCGCCTCCGTGTGAAGGTTTGGAGCTCGCCTACCATGTGTTGGTGAAGAGCTACCACGAGTGGATTGAGGGCTAGGGACGAAAGAGTCCCGACTTCTCTGTGTGAGAAGTTTCCTCAACGGAGACGTAGGTGCTCATGTGTTGAGCACCGAACTTCGGTAAACAACTCGGTTTGCGTCTCCCCGTCTCACCCATTTGCTTCCGCACTTTGAATTAATCGCTTGCGTGTGAGTGCCATCGAGCCTCCTAGTAGTCGCTTGTACATTATAGTGATCACTTCCGCAACTAGACTCTAGGTCAATCGCTAGCTTGGGTTCTTAATTTGACTAAGTAAATCAAGCGAATCGAGAGAAGTAAAATTTGAAAAGAGCCGATTCACCCCCCTCTCGGCCTAGGATCCTTACAAGGGCCAGGGGGTCGATGAGTTGGTGGAGGTGGGCCTTGCTCGTCCATCTGCAAAATATAAAATATTATGTGAGCACGGTTTTCAATAATAGTAATAACAATAGGATGATGTAGTTACCACGTGTGTGTTGAATCAAAGACAACAGGGAGAGAAGAGACCGAAGGCACATAGTATGAAAATGAGTAACGGACAAGTTTTATAGAAGGGGAACGGGTAGGTTACGTGAGCGAGCACAAATTCAAAATTTCTACCGCGTTTCACCCAAGATCACACGCAAGTAGGGGATCACAGATCGTTACCCTCGACACGCGGATGCAGCGGAAGGAGACTCGCGCACGTAGAGGAAGTAGTCGTACACGTCTCGATCAACACGCTGACTGCTTGCCGAGAGGTCGCCGGTGCTCGCCGAGGGGTCGCCGGTGCTCGCCAAGCTTGCTGGAGATCCAACCGAACAGCGCGTCCGCGAACGGCTGCGCCTCTAGCGGTATCCACACGTACCAAGCAGGAACGCCGCGCGGGGTGTGCTAGCACCTCGCCTCATAGCTAGGGTTTCGGGAGAGAGGGGCGCGGTGGCTGTGCGTGGTGACGGCTCAACTCGTCTACCGCGCTGCCCCCTCGCCTCCCTTTATATAGACTCGCTAGTGGGCTTTGGCCCACTAGGGTTTCATCTCCTACGCGGATCATATCCACGTACAAACTGGTTAAACAATTCCAACCCGTTAAGTGTGTGACCCGTTAGGTTCAGTGCAAGTCGGCCGTGGATCAAATCCAACGATCAGCAGCGGTACCTAGCAGCACGTAATGATCCCCGAATGCATAGAATCTGTATTCGGCTGAACCTTGATACATCCACGTATACCGATCCCTTTGCCACACGATACTAGTCGGGCTCAAGGCGAGATGCGCGCCGCCCTTGTTTATAGCCCGACCACTTCACTCGACAGTGTGATGGATACATATCATGACTAACACCTTAGTCATATTAGCATGGCCGTGTGTTGTTCCATATCCGCTCCGGCCCAAGCCTCCCGGCGACGGGCCTCCGCTCCACTACGACAGAAGTTAGCCTTTATCTTGATAACTGAATTTGGATCATAATCAACAAACTCCACCTTGAGACAAATTCCATCATGTAGCATGAACGATGTAATCTTCTTCCTGAACAACAAAGAAACAAACCGCATCGGCACCAAACAGCCACTAGGGCTTAAACAATTATACCAACTAAGCTTGAGCAAAGCTAAAACTTAGCAACAGGAACAAGCTTTGTCATCCTATCAGCAGGATTATCATGAGTACTAATCTTGCATACCATCATGTTACCTTGAGCAATAACATCACGGACATAATTATATTTGACATCAATGTGCTTTGATCTCTCATGAAACATTTGATCCTTTGTAAGATATATAGCACTTTGACTGTCACAGAATAAGTTGATGCAAGATGTATCTCCACAAAGCTCAGCATACAAACCTTTCAACCAAGTAGCTTTCTTGCATGCCTCAGCAATAGCCATGTACTCAGCTTCGGTGGTAGATAAAGCAACTGTCGGCTGCAGACTTGCCTTCCAACTCACAGCACAACCACCAATGGTAAACACATAACCTGTTAGGGACCTTCTCTTATCCAAATCAGCAGCAAAATCTGAATCCACATATCCAACAAGTCCCTCTCCAGTCTTGCCGAACTGCAAACAAGCATTAGAAGTTCCTCGTATGTACCTGAAAATCCATTGAACAGCCTTCCAATGTTCTTTGCCAGGATTAGCCATGTATCTACTAACCAAACTCATAGCATGAGACAAATCAGGACGAGAACAAACCATGGCATACATGAAAGAACCGACAACACTAGAATATGGAACTCTAGACATATACTCAATTTCTTCATCTGATTCGGGACACTGAGAAGATGACAATTTCACTACAAGAAAAGTGATTATTTATGACGAAAATGTTGTGACAGTGTCAACTTTCGTCATGGAAATAAACTTTTCAGTGACAATTTTTTCTCAATCGTCATAAAGTGTGTCGTGCGCCCTTTGCCCATGTATTTTTGTGACGAAACATGAAATTTCATCATAAAACAAATACAAATATCGTCATAGAAAAGCAGAATCCATGCTCCGTTGGTGATTTGTTGCTGACATCGTATATATGTATTTACTGTGACAATTTGAGTTCATCATTCAGATTTCAGAATACAAAATTCATTATAGCCTGGAACAATATAAATAGTTTTCTAAACTTGCAAGTTGGTTGCTAGCATAGATGCATCAAATTGCCCTTTTGATGATGGTAGCCTTCACCAAATAGCTTCATCCTCGCATTCTGACAAAATCTCTTCTTGAAACTAATAGAGTGTGAAATGTCCATAATGTTTTTGGGTATATTTATCGTATAACTTCGTATAATGTATGCTATACGAAGTTATTACGTACCTTGGCAATTAACAAAAACAACTTAATGGTTTGGGGGCAACAGTTTTAGTGGTTGCATGTTTTTCAGGGGTTAAGAAAATAAAGTTAAAGTTTGTAGGCTAAGTGAAATTCTAAAAAAAATTTAGGGGGCAACAACACAATTTCCTCTTTTACAAATATTTATAGAGGCGCTGGGATCGGGCATCCCTTGATACACCACTGCTCCTGGGAGTACGTGCGTGGAGATCGACCCTGCCATTTGCAACAAGCTTATGTATAGCTGATTATAATGGAGTATATATGAATTTAAATTACTAGACGAGGATAGCTGTTGATGCCATCTCACAAAAGGGAAGCAGACAGATGGACTCAGGGAAATGAACAAAGGCAGGCATGCTGTGCTCTACCACGGTAGCACCCACCTCACAATTCGAAGCGAAGGCGACGGCCTGTGCAGTTCCTCCAGGATTCTGCCAGGCGCCGGGCGCCGGCCTTTCAAAGTTTGGAACACAGCAATCTTTGCCCATCGATACCAGAGAGCTCATTATATATGGGGTTGTGTTCACACACGGATATTGATTTTAAATCTTGCAGACCATGTCAGCGACGTGGACGTGCGCATATATCAAGCATATTCCTGCTACCACGCCACATATTTTCTCTCTAGGAAAAAAGAAAACTCAACTTTACGGCCTGCATGTAACCTTTGAATACATGTTTGCTGTGCACAAGTTGCTGGCTGGTTTGCGTGTATTTTGAATATTTGTTTTCAGGTAGCCAACTCGCAGAGTAAACTATCGGATATATGTTTTTAGCATTACAGTCTTGTATGGACGAAACAGCAGAACTAAATAATAACCTCTGTGACTCTCTGATGGTATGACTTTTTAAGACAAGCAAGGTGTGACACGGCAGATCATGACAAATTTCTAATAGCGACTTCGGAAATTAACAATGAAGTTCCCTAGCTATTCCTAGACGTAAGCCATGACGTCTTTCAAAATCCTTTTTTTTTTTCGGACCTGTCAAAATCCCTTTGCACCCTCTGAAACCACGCTTCGCTGAAAATTTGTGCAAGATCTTTAAGGCCATCTCCAGTAGGTGGTCCATTCACACGGATCATTACTGTTTATACGGATAGTCCATCTGCTGAAGAC
>SPJY01031289.1:1783236-1811144 GCA_005191435.1 Raddia distichophylla
TTTATTATGTTCAACCTGCTTACATATCTGTTGTATGTGTTTTGTCGTCCTCTTTATGTGTAGTACATGGATAGCATGCATAGTACTACTCGTCCATTTGTGCCACCTAGATGGTGGCTTTCATACGGCCCAGGAGTTGAAGCACACACACCGTCCGAAGATTTGCCGATCGTATCGGGAGCTCACTACAACACAAATCCAACGATGCTTAGAGATCCGGAGTTCTTTAGAGGATGGCCGAAGTGCCTCCACGGGGTCGACACGGTCGTGCAGTTTTTTGATCGTGTTGCAGATGGTTTTACGGGCCGTAGGTTTTACCGATGTCCCATGTTTCAGGTGCGTATACCATCAAAAGTAACTTTATTACGTTACGAAAATGTTATTAACAATAAACTCGACTTTTCGCAGGCACAGGATTGTGGCTTCACAAAATGGATGGATGATCCATACCCCATGGCTGCATCGACGTATATAGACTGTCTGCACGGAAGAATACAACAGTTACAGCATCGAGTAAATGGTCTACTGAGTGTGCAAGAGAGAGAGTGGGAGCGAACACGATTAGTCCTTGACCCACAATTTTAGGTGAACTCCCCTTGCACCAATTATACATGCCTTTGTGGATGTCACTACCCCGACAGTCCGAATGAACATGTGCGCTACAGGCGAAAGAAATTTCGGAGGGAATACGGGCACCTCGAAGACCCAGACTTCGTAGAAAACCTTTCATGCAGTACTCGATGGTGCATTTGTAAATGTCATTTTCCAGATATGTTGCCTTAAATTCATGCGTACTTGTATTCCGATCGAAGTCACAAAATACGCAGGGTCATTTCACCTTGTGCTATCAGGTCCGGTTGTCACCGTCAAATTTTATAGTTTTCGGAACCAGTGATTCCATAATGAAATGAGTACGAGAAATATTTTTTGTTGCATTTATGGAGAGCTCACCATATTTTTTTTTTACATTTATGCATCGTCAATACTTATGCTTTCTTGTGTGACCAACCTTAAATTAAAATGGAAAACGGGAAATCGGCAAAAAAAAAAGCCTTTCTGTGGTATCTAGGTCGAACACTCGTGGATATGGCCAACCGAGCAAGCACTTGTAAAACATTTGACCGTAGAAGCATTTACCATTATGAGAATTACATACATTAATTGCATTTACCATCGTAGTACGATGGCCGAATAACGTTCCAGCAATGCATGGATTAGGCCAAGTTGGTGGGAATCGTCCGGTCTAGGAGGCCAGGCCCATTACCCATCGGAGGACCTTCCCATCAAAATGAAACAGGACTACCGCATGCAGTCAACCATGCTGCGGCCCGGCCCTCACATCCATCGGGACTGGCCCAAGTGTCACTACTAGAAAAGTGATTATCCATGACAAAAACTCCTTGACGATGTCAACTAATGTCACAGAAAATTACTTTTTTGTGACGATTTTATTTCGGTCGTCATAACACGCATCATGCGTCGGTTAGCCCTATCTTCTAGTGACGAAAGTTAAGTGTTCGCCACAAAAGAATAATGCGTATCGTCACAGAAAACTTGGCATCAGGTTGGTCTGGTAATATCGGGCTAAAGTTAAAGCCCAAGAAGACTAGCATCAGTTTATCGATATGCAGTGTTAAATAATCGGTTTCGTAGCTTATAGTGTAGATTGAACTTTTTAGATAGTTCAGAGATGTATTATTGACTTATTCTTTTGAAAAATGATTATAGAGCACTAAATCATTTGACTTGTTTAAAAATAATAGATATTTAGATTGTAATGAACCTATGATTTTAAATTACAAAAAATAATCGATTCCCAATTCAATTTAACTTTCTAAAAAGTTTTGAGTGTTAACTCTGGACACAACATGAGGCATGTGAAAATTCGAAAAGAGCACGCCCATTCTTCCCGCGTGAGCTGTCCAAAAAATTTGAAGTTAGCGAAATTCCCCTTCTATTTTAGATCTAAGATCTATTTTAGAAGCGTCTCCCTCTCCCTCGCAGGGCTGTAACTTAGGGTTTCTCAGTTCCTCACTCTCCAGCCACCCTCTATGCGCCGTCGCCCACGCACCGCCGTCCCCGCGCGCTACTGTCCTCCCAGTCCCACCGCCACCGCTATCTGCCGTCGCCGTCCCAGCGCTGTCGTCGCCCTCCGCCGCTGCCATCCGCCACCGCAGTCCCCGCTCTTGGCCGTCCTCCCCGCGTGCAGCTGTTCTCAGGCGTCGCCGTCCTCCGCGCGAGTCGCTGCTCCGCGCGTCGGTGTCCCTGGCTCCCCACACGCCTCAAGTGTGTTCGTCCCCTCCATCTACCTGCTTCTATGGTCTGTGATCGTTTTTTCTACAATCTCCGATCTTCCTTTTTTCTACTCGAATATGACTTACCAGAATTAGACGGATTGCTTAAGAGCTGAATTTTGTTTTTATCCTACACTAGCGGTAGGATTACTAAGAATATAATGGTTTTATAATAAGTACTTGATGTTATCCTTTATCTAATCACTTCTATGCAGTAGCGTTATCAGCAATTCAGCATCGATCAGCATGGTAATTGTGCTTTAGGGTCCTTCGTGATTGCCTTCAGTTACTTGCCAAAGTAGTATCATGTATGTGCTAATTGATTTTGTTAATTTTTTCTATCAGGTTGGAAGGATTGCTTGCCATTTTGATTTTATTTTTTTGTTCTGCACCAATGGTAAAAGAGATATAAAGATTGTTCCTATAAATGTTGGATATTTAGTGGTTTGCATTTACCGCAAAAGAGAGCATACTAGGTAAATTATGTCAAGATTTTTTCCTCCAAAAATGTTCTGTGTGTGCTCTCGCACGTGCATGTTGCTTGCTTGTGCACGCGAAAGGCATTTGTTATGTAGAGAGTCTTATCTTTTGGACAAATTTAAACATTCAAAATTTATTGTTGAACTTTTCTCCTTGGATATATTAAAGTGGCAGTGCTGTCAAATGTTATCAGGTGTTATGAATAGCTAATGAGGACCTGAAGCAAAAAACACAAGCATCAGAAGAGTCGATGGCTAGGACCCAAAGAGAAATGGAGGAATTCAGGAAGAGATGAGAGGCTAATGATGCACTTTTTCGCAAGTCTTGAGCACTGCAGGTCAATCCCAGCAGTAAATAGATGAACATCTAAGTGCTTTCATGTAGTACTTTAGCTCTCAACCTTCTGAAGTGTTTTAAAATCTAGACATGGGATACTTATTTTGCTCTCGGTTGATACTAATAATATAATTTCTAAGTGCTTTTATGCAGTACTCTCAGCCTTCTGAAGTCTTTTAAAACCTAGACATGTAATACTTATTTTGCTTTGTATTGCTATCAGCCTTGTGAAGTGTTGAATTTATGAAGTTGTTGAAATACTGTGTTGGAACTATTATTGTATCCCTGTTTTTTCAATTACTTATCATTTTGTTGAATATTTGTTCTGCATAATATTTGTGCGAATTGATCCCCTAAAATTAATTGGGTGAATGTGATATTGCCAAGGCAACTGGACTAAAAAATGTAGCCGAAAAAATGGTTGAAAAGATGGAATGGACTGGAATTAAAGGGTGGAAAACGAATTGGACTATAAATATTGGGCCGATGTTGGGTTTGCATTAATAGCTAAAAACAATAAAAACAAAATAAAAATGACGTGGCAGATATGACACATCGTCATCCAACAAATATGATGACATGGAACGTACGCCATGTCATGTGATATCCTGGACGCTGACGTGTCACTAGAATGTTTAGTGACGAAATAATCTATCCACGTGTCATCAAATTATGACGAAATTTTTTCTCACAAAAGATCAGTCAATGCCCTTCACAGGCCACCGACACCAATTTTTATGACGAATAGGTGATTTTACATGATGTTTTACACACTTTTCATGACGATTGTAATCGTCATAGAAATAACTATTTGATGATGAATAGTTAAGGCGTCACACAAAATAGTATTTTCTATGACGAAAGGAAGCAATTCGGTCAGTAGAAGTTTTCTATGACGCACTTTCGATGACGACTCTGATTTCGTCATAAGATCGTCATAAAAGACATGTGATGACGCTTTGCTGACTTATGATGACGAATTCGTAGTGTCACTAAAAATCATTTCTCTACTAGTGTTTGAAGTGAGAAGCAATAGGAGTACTTACTGGCTTAGCATCATGCATTTTAAAACGATGAAGAACTTTATCAATATAACTTTGCTGACTAAGGAATAACGAACCAGACTTTCTATCCCTGATAATCTCCATACCAAGAATCTTCTTAGCAGCACCAAGATCCTTCATCTCAAATTCACTACTTAATTGTGACTTTAAAGTAGTGATCTCCTTCTTGCTCTTGGCAGCAATCAACATATCATCAACATATAACAACAAGTATACAGGTGACCCATTAACAAGCTTAATGTAAACACAGCTATCAAATTCAGACCTCTTAAAGCCATGTGAAACCATAAACGAGTCAAACCTTTTATACCATTGTCTCGGAGATTGCTTCAAACCATAAAGAGATTTCTTCAATTTGCAAACAAATTCTTCCTTACCAGGCACAATGAAACCTTCTGGCTGGTCCATATAAATTTCTTCCTCCAGTTCTCCATGCAAAAATGCAGTCTTCACATCCAACTGCTCAAGGTCAAGATCATGCATAGCCACAATACTAAAGAATGCACGAATTGAACTATGCTTTACCACTGGAGAGAAAACATCATTGTAATCAATAGCTGGTATTTGACTGAAGCCTTTAGCGACTAACTGAAAGGATCTACGGCCTAGAGGGGGGTGAATAGGACGATTCCTAGACTAGTGACCTAATTTTTTTTTGTTTTTCTTTGCGATTAGTCAATTTAGACAAATTAACCAACTACTCTAAATTGACTAACAACTCGAAACTACGGAGGCAAAGCTAGCTAACAATACTAACAGGGAATAGATGAAACAATTAATAACTGGTGCGATAAAGTAAATGAGAGAGACAAGGAGCACTCACGATTTTTTACGTGGTTCGGTGCGAAGCACCTACTCCACGATGCCGAAGCTACTCTAGAGTAGCTGGGACCCTTTCGTCCCTAGCCGGCAACTTACTCGGGAAGCTTTCGAGGACGAGGCCTCGGGCTCGCTTCGGACCCTCACACCGGGCCGGGCTCCCTCACAACTCGAGGGCTATCCCGACACCCCGGCACCCCGCAAGGCACCGACCTTCGCGGAGAAGGTTTTTGTACAAGCTCGTTCTTCGGAAGCCCACGGCTTGACGCGGAACCGTCGGTGGCTCCAAGCTTGTGATCGACGTCGGCAACTTGTGGCTCGCTCGCCCGGAGTTGACGCCCTTCACGGCTTCCCTCGGACTCCGACTTCGGCGAAGTGGAAGCACCCGGCTCCTCGCCGGATGACCAAGCCCGGGGCTTGGGTTTCGTTGATGAAGAGGTACGGTTGATGTCGAGGTACGTGCCGGAGAGGTCTTGATGGCGGCTTGATCGTTGTAGTACGAGCTCGGTGGTGGAGGACTCGATTCCCGGCAGGGATGACCCAAGAGCACTCAACTCTAGACCGGGACGAACACAAGAACACACCTCTCACCACTCTCAAACAGCCATGCCCAAGAACCTCACCAAAACCCCAAAGAAATCGAGCAAACTCATGAAATCCGGGGCAAATCCGAAGGGAAAACGGAGGAACACAACACCTCTTACCTTCTCCTTCTTTCCCTCTCCTTTTCCCTCTCTCAATCTCTCAAACTTACCTAGGGATGAGCCATGGGAGAGCAAACCCTAAGGGAGGAACTCTAGGATGAACACAAGTCAAGTGGGAAGAAATGAACTAGCTCTCTCTCAGATTTTGGAGTCCTCCCCGAGTTGTTTATATAGTGCCCAGCTCGAACTTACCACGTGTCGCAATCCCAGGGGCTCACAGTTCAAATGAGTGGCCAGGATAGATTCGAATCTGGATCGAACTCTCCATCGGACGCGTCCGATGGGCTCACCGGACGCGTCCGATGGGCTCACCGGACGCGTCTGGTCAGTCGCACGCACACTGTTCGACGCAATCCCTCACTCCCATCGGACACGTCCGATGGCCCATCGGACGCGTCCGACAGGAGGTTTCATTTTCGGACGCAAAAAGACTTAGCCGCTACAACCTTCTTCAGACCTCATCGGACGCGTCCGATGGATTGATCGGACGCGTCCGACAGGAGGTTTCGTTTTCCCGGACGCCAAATGACTTAGCCGCTAAGCGCTTCTTCGGACCCCATCGGACGCGTCCGATGGCCCTATCTCGACCATCTCACCTTCTCCCTCTCTCTTACTCCACATTCTCTAGGTTAGGATTGCTTGGAGAGCATTCTTTGGTGGCTTGTCGGTTTCCGGTGAAGGTTTGGCTCGGGTTGGGAGCAACTCGGACACGGTTACCTAGGCGGGACCCACGGAGGCTTCCGGAAGGGTTTGAACACAAGGCAATAAGAATTAGGTCGACTCGGCGGGAAACTTCGCGCCATTGGTTTGTTTCGACTTGACGGTTACGAAACCTTTCTCAGGCACCCCTGGACCCACCTAGTGGCTCCAAGCCACTTCTCACCAACCCTCGGACATTCTAGGGCTCTCTCGATCTTTCAGGAACCTTCTCGAACAAACTTGGCTTAACCCTGAGAAGATCTAGATAAGAGTGCTCAAAGGGACCATCTGCCAGAGACTGAGCTCACTTGCCAGCTATTGCTATGGACACGCACGCAACCAAAAGACATTAAAAGAATTGCTAAGCAAATTAAAGTCCTTAGGTGACGTGGCACCAAATGCCAAAACCTATACCTAGTCCTAGGTCTTACACTAACCTTGCCTTAAACCGAGTAGGTTCATTAGAAGAAACACCTTCCTTTCTTTTAAAGATCCACTTACAATGAACGGTCTTCTTCTCTTTAGGCAATCGAACAATGTCCCAAGTGTCATTCTTGTCAAGTGACTGCATCTCCTCATGCATAGCAGACATCCACTTGTCACGATCACCAGAAACAATAGCTTCAGTGTATGTTGAAGGCTCACCAACTTCCTCTGCACAACTCAAAGCAAACTCAGCAAAATTACACTCTTCAATTAGGCGAGTAGGACGAACAATATTTCTCCTTGGCCTATCAACTGCAATAGACTGTTGTGGAGGCTGTACAACAGGCGAAGAGTGATCAATAACAGGTGAGTCATCAACAGAAGAATCAATATAAGCATCAGGGACAGCAACATTAACATCATCAACGACGTGATCTCCGTCGTCCAAGTGCTCCACCTGCACGCTAACTTTCTGCTGTCCTTCATCAGAAGAATTAGTAGACAGTTTATCATGGTACATAGCAGATTCATTGAAAACAACGTTTCTACTCATCAAAGTCGTTTCGGTCTCAGGGTTCCACAACTTATATCCCTTTACCCCTGAACCGTAACCAAGAAATACGCACTTAATAGCTCTAGGCTCTAATTTTCCATCATCCACATGTGCGTATGCAGTGCAACCAAATACTCTCAACTGTGAATAATCAGCAGGTGTGCCAGATCATACCTCAATGGGAGTCTTCTTGTTGGGAGCCCTGGAAGGTGATCGGTTAATAAGGTAGCAAGCGGTGGAGGCTGCTTCAACCCAAAAACGTCTGCCCATGCCAGCGTTGGACAGCATACACCGCGCCTTAGAGATAATGGTCCTGTTCATCCTTTCAGCTACACCAGTCTGTTGTGGAGTGTATGGAATGGTGTAGTGCCTCACAATGCCTTGTCTTCTGCAATAAAACTTAAATGCACGTGAACAGAATTCCATCCTATTATCAGTACGAAGGACTTTTACCTTTCTTTCAGTTTGCCTTTCTACCATAACTTTCCAATCTTTAAAAGCAGCAAATGCATCATACTTATGTTTAAGAAAATACAGCCACACCTTTCTGGAGTAATCATCAATAATAGTAAGCATGTAACGTGCACCACCAAGAGAATGCTTGCGGGACGGCCCCCACAAATCAGCATGCACATAATCTAATATACCTTTGGTAGTATGAACAGAAGTGTTAAACTTTACCCTTTTATGCTTACCGAAGATGCAATGCTCACAAAACTCCAATTTATCAACACTGCAACCATCAAGTAGCCCTCTCTTACTCAACTCTGCCATACCAAGTTCACTCATATGCCCGAGGCGCATATGCCAACGTTTAGTATCACATGAATTATCAGAACTAGCAGCGGCGGTGGCAGAACTAACAGCAGCAGTACCGGTGATAGTATTGCCTCTAAGAACATATAAATTTGTGGATTTCATATCACCTTTCATATAAATGAGAGAACCTTTTGATACCTTCAAAACTCCACCTGAAGCGGAGTACTTGTACCATTTGAGATCGAGAGTACTCAGCGAGATCAAGTTCCTGGCCATAGCTGGGACGTGTCTAACCACTGTCAAGGTCCTTGTCATGCCATCATGCATCCTAATCTGAACGGAACCGATACCAACAATCTCACATGCGGTGTTATCTCCCATCCACACAACTCCTCCATTCTGCACAGACTCATAAGAACTGAACCAATCTCTATTAGACTCATAAGAACTGAACCAATCGTCTCACCGTCTCCGAGCTCCAAGGTCCAAGCTTCTCCAAGTCGTCACCTTGCCGTGAACCGCTTCACCAACACCACGTGAACAACTACACCAAGGAAACCCTAGCCCGACCCGGCTCGTGACCGGGTGCTTCCCTCTTCGCCGGAGCCGAAGACCGTGGAAGCCATTCGTCTACAACTCGGGGGAGTTGCCGGGACGAGCAAGCGACAAGACTCCGGTCTCCATCCACGTCGCTTGTACAAAAACACCTTCTTTGCGGAGGTCGGCGCCACGTATGTGGTGCCGGGGTGTCGAGAAGCCGTCGACTTGTGACGGACCTCGGCCTCGGTGTACCGGGTCGGAGGCGAGCCTTGGCCCATCGGCCTAAAAGCCTACCGAGTGGATTGCCGACATGGGACGAGAGAGTCTCGATCCTTCTTTGAAGGATTCGGCATCGTGGAGTAGGTGCTTCGCACCGAACCACGTTAAAAAACCAGTGAGCCTCCCGTTTACCATTTCCGCACATTTACTACATCGTTGCTTCGGCTATCACTAGCGATCGCTTCGGCTATTAGGATAGAATTCTTCCGCGTACTCAACTAGTTCTAGGGTTAGCAGTTAGTCAAATTATAACTTGTTAGTCTAGTTGTTTAATTTGACTAAATCAAGAAAAACCCAAAAATAGGATTTAAAACTTGCTAAAGTGTCCTCTTCACCGCCCCCCCCCCTCGAAGCCACCGATCCTTACAAGTGGTATTATAGGCAAGTACCCTCCGTGTACTTGGCTTAACCGCTTAGGGCAAAATGGCCGACGGGGGTAGTGTGGCCGAGAACAGAATCCCATTGTTCAATGGCACACACTTTGGGCGTTGGAAGACGAAGATGACTAATTACATTCAATCACTAGGTCACACGGTGTGGGCTGTGGTAGAGAAACCATTAGGCTTTGAGGTTGATAAAGACACCGGTCCCACACTTGAGCAATATGCAAAGCTAGACCTAGATGCTGAGGCCAAGAATGCCTTGTTCTCTGCTTTGAGCCCTGAGGTGTTTGAGAGAGTTAACAATCTACCCACTGCTCATGATATTTGGAAAACCCTAGTGCAAATTCATGAGGGTACTGATGAGGCAAAAGAGGAGAAAATTGTTGTTCTTAGGAGATGCTTTGATCGCTTTGAGATGCTCCCTAGCGAGAATGTAAACGCCTTGTACTCTAGGCTTAACCCATTGGTGAACGAGCTCAAGGGGCTCGGTTTCGCCATGACTAACCTGGATGCATGCAGGAAAATGATGGCCATCCTTTCAAGAGAAAGGTACAGGGAGTTCGTCCTCCTCAAGGGCAACGAGGCCAAGACGGCAACTCCTGGCGAGCTGCTTGGGAAGCTTGTTGCCTATGAGATGATGATCGAGGATGGGGATGACGATGAACCTTCCAAGTCCAAGGAGAAGGTCATCGCTCTCAAGGCCAAGGCATCCAAGTCAGGAGGCAAGCCAAGTTCTCCCAAGTCTAACTCCGAGGGCGAGCAAGCAAGTTCAAGAATGATGATTAAGAGCATGGACAACCTCGCGCTTCTGATGGGTCGCTTCATCAAGACTGTCAAGCGATATGGGGGCAAGTACTTCAAGGACAAGAAGGTGCTCGCCTCCATCCGCTGCTACGAGTGCAACGAGCGAGGCCACATTACCTCGGTTTGCCCGAACAAGAAGAAGAACAAGGGCAAGGGCTCGGACAAGTCGAGCAGTGACGAGGAAAAGGGCAAGCCGAGAAACAAGGCAAGGAAGTACAAGTCCGGCTTCCGCTGCACCGACAAGAATGGCAAAAAGCAAGCCTTCGTCGGTGAGTGGAAGACCATTCTTAGACGAAGCGATGTCGATGTTCTCCTCGGACTAGATCAGATCCAAATCCGGAAGAAGTGTTGGTCGTCGATTATCTTGAGTAGCTCCTTGCTATTCTCGATGTCCTTGGAGGTGTGCCACGGCATACCCGCATGCCGTAGCCTCCGCAGATGAGTTTTACGAGCTCGCCGAGATTCGTGATCTTTCCACGCAGCCTGCCTTCAAACGGATTTCCCGGACGTATCCGAACTCCGTTTTGGGCGTTCTTGGGCTTCACGGAAAGATGATGAAATTATCTTTCTAACGCATCCAGTCTCATCCGAAAATTCATTCTGGATCAACGGGAATTGTACAAACAAGATGACATCCAGAATCTGTCTTCGAGCCGTCGCCGTATCCGAGTCGAGAATTGAGCCGCCGGCGTACTACTCATGAGTAGATGACCGTGGCGTTCCCCAACCCGAGCAGGAGGCATTGTTGTAGTTCTCCCCAGATTGGATCTGATCCAAATCTGAGAAGTGGAGTTCGCCGAAGTCGTTGATGACGCAGTCAGCTCCCGAAGCCGAAAGCTTGGCCGAGGGCGGAGATGATGGCGACTCCGGTGATCGAGGCCATCAAGCTTGATGAAGATGATCTTGACGCTGCCCCTACCTGGCGCGCCAACTGTCGACTGGTGACTAACTGGGGGTCACCACCGGCAATGATTATATATGGGACGATGCACAAGATCCAAACTCGATGGTAGCACAAGACAAGGATTTATACAGGTTCAGGCCCTCATGGCAGAGGTAATACCCTACGTCATGTGCTCTGGGATTATGTGGGGTATATGTGTACAAGATGATCAACCTGGGAGATGATCAAGATGATGATGAAGATGATGACAGCGTATGGATGCTATAGATGGCCTCCCGAACTATGGCCCCTACCCCCTTTATATAGTGCAGGGGGTGGGGTTACAAGGAGGAGTCTTAGTCGGTTACGAGGTAATATAATGGGACAGGGTTACAAGGTAGAGTCCTTGTTGGTTACGAGGTAAGATTCCTATCTCTATCCTCTAGCCTATTAATTAGGAATAGGCTTTTATCTTTATGTTCTTCCATGCCGGTCAAGCCTTCTAGAGTCCGAGTGGTACCCGTCCTCATCCACCGTCTTGGTCCATCCCCTGTCGGGTGGTCTTTTAAGCTCGCCGTGTGGATACCCGGGGTCTATGTTATCCACAGGGCGAATCTTCGAAGTCGTTGCTTAACTGGCCTCGCCTTCTCGTCGACGTTCAAAGCGTGCTTGATCACCTCCCTCGGTACCTCGGGCATGTCTGATGGCTTCCAAGCAAAGATGTCCTGATTGGCATTAAGGAAAGTGTTGAGCGTGTCTTCCTATTTGTCGTCTAGACCCAACCCAATCACAACTGTTTTAGAAGAATTAGCCGGATCAAGCGAGATCTTCCTTATGCCTTCTGCCGACTGGATCGATAGCTTGCTCTGCTTCTTAGCCGGGACTTCTCCTTCTTCTTGAAGCGTTGCAGCCGCCATGCGAATCTTCTCCATCTCCATTGCAGAATCGGCGATCTAGGGGAGCTCGCAGCTTTCCACATCGCATGTGTAGGACTACTGAATGTTGCCCTTTAGAGTGATATCTCCATTGCGCCAGGGTATCTTCATCATGAGATATGTGTAATTCGAGACAGCCATGAACTTGGCGATGCCTGGGCGTCCCAAGATTGCATGGTATGTCATCCCAAAATTAGCCACCTTGAAGTTCAGATGCTCGGTGCAGTAATTAGACTTCGTCCCAAACATTACAGGGAGCGTATTGCGCCCGAGTGGTACTGCAGAAGTCCTGGGGACGACCCCGTGGAAACTCGCAGACCCCTGTTTTAGTTTGGAGCGAGGAATCCCCATGGCATCCAATGTGCTGGCGAATAAGATGTTAATTCCGCTTCCACCATCAACAAGGACCCTATTGAGTTTTATGCCGTGAATCACTGGACTTAGTACCAACGGGTACCTGCTAGGGAATCAAACCTTGTCCGGGTGATCCTCTTGTGAAAACGTGATTGGAACCCGTGACCATTGTAGATACTTTGGTGTGGCCGGAAGGACAACATTGATCTGCCGACTTGTGAGTTTCTGCTTCCTTTTTGATTCATAGGCCTCCAATCCTGTGTAGATGTAGTTGATCTCAGTACGAGTGTCTTGGAAATCATCACCTTCAAGCTTTTTGCCCTTAGGCTCTGTCTCCTTGACTTCTTGCGCAAGCTTCTTGAGTTTGTAGCAATCCCTAAACTTGTGGTTTCCTTGTTTGTGGATTGGACAAGGACCATCCAAGGGATCTTGATTGCTTGTCCTTTAGGAGGCTTCTGGCGATAGGCCTTCTCCGTAGCCGCCACCGTTGTCTCCGCTTTGCACTTCTTGTCTTTGGACTTACCTTTGTCCTCCTCATCCTTCTTGGATTTGGAAATATCAGGCTTGCCCATCGCTGTCTTGATCTCGTTCTTTGCATCGGCTTCCAAGCCGGCCATCACGAAGAGATCCTTCATACTTTGAGTCTTCTTGACGGTGATCTCCCTGATCAAAGTCTCGCACTGACAACCTTTCTTGAAGGCGTTCATGATGAGAGCTTCAGGGACGTCGCAAAGCTCATTCTTCTTTTGGGTGAAGTGCTTGATATACTCACGAAGAATTTCATCCTTCTTCCTGACGACTTGGTCAATATCCCATGTGCCCCCGGCTTTTCATAGGTACCTTGGAAGTTAGCCACAAACTGAGCTTTGAGCTCCTCCCAAGAATCTATGGGATCAGCCAGTAAACCAGTCAACCAAGATTGTGCTGCTGGCTTGAGGACCACTGGTAGATAATTCGCCATGACCTTGTCGTTGCCTCTTGCTACACTGACTGCCAGTTCATAAACCGAGAGCTAGTTCTGCGGCTCGCGATTGCCATCGTAATGCTCCACAGCTTTAATATTGAAGTTATCGGGCCATCGTACCCAACACAGATCTTCTTCGAGTGCCTTGACCCCGTTGAGGGGTGTAGGCAAGTCATCATCTGGTCGCAGGTTGTTCCCTCTGTTCGCAAAGCTTTCTGCGACTTCGGGCCTATGACGGTCATCCTTTCTTGCACCGTGACCTTGAGGGTGGTCACGTCCTCTTCTCAGGTCATTGATCTGATCGCGCAAGTCACCGTCTCGGGGAGGAACGCTCGCCCTTGGTCCTCGCGGACCTCAGTCGTTGCGTGACCCATTCGGAACATTGATTGGTTGGACCGGTCTACCCCCGGCTGATGCAGCCGGGTGATTGGATGGGTGCTGAGAGCTGTGAGATTTGCTGTGAACGGATCGCTCGAGGCTTGGCATCGGGTTTAGCTCGCGATCTTGAATAATCGTCACTGCCTCTACTAGGATCATGGCCGTTTGCAATTTGTGCAACAGCGGGCTGTCTTGAGGGATATCTGGAATCAATTGATTGAGAACCTCTTTGATAGCAGCTAAATTTCTGGCCATGGTCGGATAGACAGGGTGATTGTCCAGCCTGACCCGTCTTATGGATTGTTGAACTTGAGCACCACGATCGCAGAGCAGGGCTAGATTCTGATCCTCCTGCTCCTTGCGTTGCTACTCATCACGTTCTTGAGCTTGGCGTTGCCGCGCCTGTTATGCTTGGAGCTGTTGAAGCGCTGCTGCCTGAGCAGTCAGATCTTGAGGCGGCATGCCACTGTTGTTGATTGGATCATTGCGAGCATTATCATCATTAGTAGCCATAAGAACCTCCCGGTAGCTTGAGACTTTGTTATCACCTTCTGACTCAGTATCTGTGGATAACATAGACCCCGGACACGGCGGGCCTAGAAGATCATCCGACAGGGGATGGACCAAGTCAGGTGGATGAGCACGGGTACCACTCGGATTCTAGAAGGCTTGCTCGGTAAAGATAGAAGTCTATCCCCAATTAATAGGGAAGATATACTTGTAATTCTGTATAACTACATATTTGGTTAGAGGATAGAGATAGGAATCCTACCTCGTAACCGACTAGGACTCCTCCTTGTAACCCCACCTCCTCCACTATATAAAGGGTGTAGGGGCCATAGTTCGGCATGCCATCTAGAGCATCTCTTAGGCTGATCATCATTTTGATCATCTTGTACACATATACACCGTATAATCCCAGAGCACAGGAAGTAGGGTATTACCACCGCCATGAGGGCCTGAACCTGTATAAATCCCTGTCTTGTGCTACCATCGAGTTTGGATCTTGTGCATCGTCCCATATATAATCATTGCCGACGGTAACCCCCAGTTAGTCACCAGTCGACACCGAGATGCTTGCTTCTGTCCATAAATGGACTTTCCTATGCTTTCATACCTTTCCAGTATTAGTAGGATTGACAAAACCTTCGGGTTGTACCATGTACACGTCCTCGCTTAGGTTTCCATTCAGGAAAGCCGTTTTGACATCCATTTGCTGAATCTCATAATCATGATACGCGACAATTGTTAGAATGATCCGGATAGACTTGACCATGGCAACAGGCAAATAAGTTTCATCATAGTCGACACCATGACTCTGCTTGTACCCTTTCGCCACCAAGCGTGCCTTAAAAATGTGAACATTTCCATCGGCGCCTATCTATTTCTTAAAGACCCATTTGCACTTTATGGTTTTTACACCATCAGGTAGATCAACCAAGTTCCAAACTTGATTATCGTACATTGACTTTATCTTGGATCTCGTAGCCTCTAGCCTTTTCTCGGAGTCCAGGCCCACCATCGCTTCCTGATAGTCCTTGGGCTCGTCATTTTCCAACAATAACACATCGCGTTTGTGGACTGTGTGGGCCCCGGGTATCCACACGGTGGGCCGAAGGGAACAGATGGGGGACGACCCAAGTCGGCCGACTAAAGATAAAGACCACTCGGATAGGTGCGCCTTGAGATCCAAGGAAGCTTCCGGGGATATGATCAAGCTCCATGTAATTAGGAGATCATCTAACAAGCATAACAGAATTAGGTACCACGGCTACCTTGTAACTCTATCTCTCCCTGCACTATATAAAGGAAGGGGGTAGAGGCCGTAGGAGGAGAATCTTCTTCAGCATCATCATCGAGCATACACTGTAATCTTGGTCATCTTGCATCCCGCATATTGACCAACCATAATCCCAGAGCACAGGACGTAGGGTATTACCTCCGTTGAGGGCTTGAACCTGTATAAACCCGTGTCTTGTGCTACCCATCTGGTCTAGTTCTTGATTAGCGTCCCCTCGTACAAATTCATTGCTGGCGGTGACCCCCCAGTTAGTCACCTGTCGACAGTTGGCGCGCCAGGTAGGGGGCAGCGTCAAGATTGTTTTTTCAGATCAGATGGCTTTTTCAAGATCACCGTACGTCGACATGAGGCCAGGGGAGTCTCTTCGCTTTGGCGCCCTGGACTTCATCGCCGACGGCTTCGACAATATTCATCTCTCCCCCCACGGGAGACCGTTCAACAAGAAGGTGCACGCAATCAATGGGACCCATTGCCTTTCGGCTTGGAGAATTCTGCATGTGCTTTCTTCAGGAAGATCTGTCGGCGGCCTCACTTCGCGCCCCTTAGCGAGGAGAGCAAGGAAGAGCCCCATGAGATCGCCTACCCCGGCCTGGACATCCTCCAGCCCGATGAGGTCTATAAATCCCTGACTGGATTTCTCTCCGGACTCGGGAGACCTGCCGCGGCTTCCGCGCAGGCTGCTCTTGAGATTCGGACAAGAGATAACCACTCGGGAAACCAATCTGCTAATCTGGTTGGGTCAATCCGTTCGGATTCGGCAGTGTTCGTGGGTGTCATCAACGGTGGCCAACCCATTGGACAGAGTGAACAAGTTAGCCTCTCCGCTTCTGACTCCGAGTCCGACGGGAGCGCTGAGATTGGTAACTATCGTGAGGTTTTCGTCCTCGGGGCGGAGGATCATCACTCCACCTCCCAACCGGTCAGACCTGAGGCAACCGCTATCGTGGCGGCAGACCCGGACTCTCACCGAGTGGATGACCGAGATTGCGCACGTCAGCTTCGCGCACACGGCCGCGACGTCCAGAATGAGCTCTGCGCGGTGAAGCTAAGGGATCAGGAGGTCTACAACACTCCCCAGGCCAATGTCATCGCGTCAAAGACTCTTCTTGAGACTATCGCGCCGCAACTCCCAGAAGGCAGCCCATGTATCCAGGCCCTTGCTCGAGCAACGGCCATGGTAGAAATGGCGGCCATACAACAAAATGAGGCAATACCGGCTCCGACCTCCTCGGCTCGCAGTCGATCTATGCGCAATCGGGATCGGGCTCGAGCCTCAGCGGCAGGTGACTCACACTAGTCACCCGCCCGTGATATACGTCAAGACATCGAGGCCCGGCGGCGGGAACGCGGTAAAGACGATCGAGATTCTCGTGGCCATCACATCCGTCGCAACGACGATCAGGCCGAGAGTATCGCCAGTCGGCGTGATCACCGCCAGGAGCAGCACCAAGGCCCGCAGTGGGAGCGTCGTAGTAGATCCCCAACGCGGAGGCGGCCACGACCACTGGAGGGAATTCGGGCCTTCACCCCGGATCTTTGCCGAGTGGTTTAGCCGGATGGTTTTAACCTCAAAGGCATCGACAAGTTCGATGGCGAGAGGGATCCAAAGAACTGGCTGCAGGTTTACGCCTTAGCAGTAAGCGCGGCAGGAGGTGATCAGAACGTCATGGCAAACTATTTGCCGGTCACTTTGACCCCAACCGCCCAAACCTGGCTAACGGGACTCCCAGAGAACTCTATCGAGTCTTGGGACGACCTCCAGGAGCAGTTCATCGCCAATTTCCAAGGGACCTATGAAAGGCCCGCGGGGAGATGGGAGATTGGACAGCTACATAGGCGCAAGAGCGAGACTCTTCGCGAGTTCATCAAGCGCTTCACTAAGAAGAAGAACGATATCCGGGACGTTTCGGAGCAAACAGTCATTGATGCCTTCTTCGCTGGGTGCAAATCCGAGGAGTTAATCAGGCAGATGACCCGGGACCCCCCGCGTAATCTCAAAGCCATGTTCACGATGGCAGATCAGGAGGCTGAAGCCGAGGAGGCCATCGCAAATCACCGCGGTGTCAACGACGGAGGCCCGGTAAGGAAATAAGTCTATCCCTAATTAATAGGAAAGATATACTTGTAATCCCGGATAACTACTAGAGGATAGAGATATGAATCCTACCTCGTAACCGACTAGGACTCTTCCTTGTAACCCCACCCCCTCCACTATATAATGGGGGTAGGGGGCCATAGTTCGGCAGACTGATCTATATCTAGAATCTCCATCATCATCTTGATCATCTCCCAAGTTGATCATCTTGTACACATATACACCATATAATCCCAGAGCACAGGACGTAGGGTATTACCTCCGCCATGAGGGCCTGAACCTGTATAAATCCTTGTCTTCTGCTACCATTGAGTTTGGATCTTGTGCATCGCCCCATATATATATAATCCTTGCCGGCGGTGATCCCCCCGTTAGTCACCTGTCAACAGTATCTGAGTGCGAGAGGTTAACTAGCTCTAAGCATCCGAGTGGTAGGCTGCTAGAGATCATACCCACCATGATGGAAGAAGACCTCTGTTCCTCGGATTGGATCTGATTCAAACCCGAGTGAACAAAGTCACCGAGAGGCCTTTCCTGCCCATCGCCGACTTCCAGTCCGACTGGTGATCATCATGCCGTTAGGAGTCGAGGGAACAAGAGTCTTGGATGTCTCCTTAGATTGGTCGAGGCTTGAATCCGAGATGTGTAGAGTGCCGGCGTCGTCTGCCACAAAGTTAAGAGATCCGAAATAGAAAGTTTGACCTGGCAAGTAGACGTCGTCAGGCGTCGAGGAAGAAGCCATCGAACCTTGAAGACAATCTTGACGCGGCCCCTACCTGGCGCGCCAACTATCGATGATTCTAACCTTGGGAAGTATTCGCTGGCAATGAATTTGTTATTCAGGGTACAGGGGCGCTCAAGATGAAGAATTCGATGGTGCACTGGAAAGCAGGGACAGATATATCCAGGTTCAGGCCCTCTTCTAAAGGTAATGCCCTACTTCCTGTTGGTATGGGATTATATGGTGGAAATCTCGATTACAAGGGCAATGTCGCCGAGATTGTAAGTCGGATGTTGTTTCGTTATGGTTCTACGTCGCCCAACCCCCCTTTATATAGTTGAGAGGGGTGAGCTTACATTGTAAGGTTTCCTATTTGAGTAGGAGTCCTATTCTAGTAAGACTTGAGTTGTATCGTGTTCGGCTTGTACTGCTGTGGATATCTTTCTTGTTTCGGCTGTCTGGCTCTAGTCGGATGGCTGCCTTGTCACCCAAGTCTTGTACAGAAGCTTCCTGATACACATGTCTTCTCTCCTCACCTTGCGCTCACCCTGTCAGGCGTTCTTTTAGGCCTCGGCGAGGATACTCGGGGTGTATAGTCACCACACCGTCGCGCCCCGCAACTGCTGAGAAAGATTGTTGTTGAACCTCACACCAACTATTAATTCGTCTGTCGGTCCGTGGATCCACGGCCCGCAGGAGGCACATTTCCCAGACACCGACAGCTAGAGCCCACCATGGGGCCCATGAGCAGCCCTCAGCGGTCTGCTCCCTCGGACATGCCTGAGGTTCCGAATGACGATGAGGTCCTAGACCTCGAGTTCGACAAGTGTGATGACTTGGATGACTAGGATCCATCGCACGAAGAATGGCAAGAGGACTACCTTGCCGAAGCTGAGGCGGGATCCGACGAGATGGAGGTTGACACCTCTCTCGCCCCCGGGGCAGAGCTTTGTCCCGAGGAGCCGCTTCCTGAGCAGGATCTTTCGCTGACCGACATTAGCGAGACTCCGAGGGCACGAGCCGCTCGGCGCCCCCGCCTCTGCCGACGACACCGGGACGTTTCCCCCGGCCTCGCCCCTCTCCCATGACGGGGGCGCCAGGGAGCATGAGAGCCCTGAGTTGCGGTGTCGCCGTGCGGCCTCTCGGGATTTCATCCACCGTGCCATTCGTCGCGCCCTGGCAGGGATCCATCGCGAGGACTCCGTTGGGAGTGCCGTGGCCACCCCACTCTGTCGTAGCTACCAGAAATCGCGCGCGGTCGCACGGGTCATCCAGAGCCCGGCGAGAGACCCGCGTGATTTATCCATGGCCGACATGAGGACGGCTATTGCCGAGAGCTTCGCCGAGGTTGTGGCTGGTCTCGGGCTGAGCGGACCTCCGGGCGGCGAGCCCTTGGACGGCTCCATTCGTCGTGGTCCCGACCGCCATTTGGAGGACCAGCTCCCGTCGTGCGAGGAGTGGGAGGAGATCTACGTCATTGAAGCAAGGGACGGCGTGGTGGTAGCCGACACCCGCCCGGTCTCCGAGGCAGGGCTTCGCCTTAAGGTACCGCCCCTCGCAGCGGACCCATGGCCACCGCGTGACGCCGGGACCGCCGCGAGCCGGAGGCCGCCCAACGGCACCCAGCTGAGCCGCGGCAGGAGGTTCCCGCCGCTTCAGCCGCACCTCCCGCGACCCCCTCCGGCTAACTCCGTCAGGGCAAGTCTCGGGAGGCGGGTCCCGCTAGCACCCTAGAGGCGCCGCCCCGCGGCTGTGACCCCCCTCCCGGAGCTAACCCCACGGGCGTTGCCAAGATCGCGCTACGTCTGGCGCCCGCGCACCCCGGCGTTGGACTACCTGGCGAGGCTTCTGGGTCAGGGAGTTCCTCGTCGAGAGGGCCCATGCCCGAGCTCCCGGAGGAAAGGGCGTTTGGGGCCCTTGCTAGCTCGGGGCGCTCTGGGTGACCGACGCCTCAGGACAAGGGCCGCCCCGTCACCCTCCGCGGAGTGGCTGCGGCCATGAAAGGAGGCAATAGGGATGTCCTCTGCCCTCGACGGCTCGACAATCGGTGCCGTCTCACACCCCGAGGCAAGCAATGAATGCGTGATGCTGATGCTGGCTGTCCAGACTACCGCAAATAGGGCTACAGGAGAGACTCTTCCAGCTCGTCTACGGCTCGGAAGCCATCCTGCCCATAGAGATGAGACTAGGATCCGACCGCGTCGACTTCACGAACTACATTGCGAACGACGAGGACCAACGACTAGACCTCGACCTCCTCAAGTCTTGCCATGAGCAATCCCTACTCCGAGCTGCGGCTTACCAGCAGACCCTACGACAATACGCGGCACGAAATGTACAAACAAGGACCCTACAAGTAGGAGACCTAGTTCTACGACGCATACAGAATCTCGCAGGCTCCAACAAACTTACCCCCAGATTGGAGGGCCCATACAAAGTAGTGTCCGTAGCCCGCACGGGCTCGGTACGCCTTGCCGACAGCGAGGAGAACGAGCTCCCTAGCTCATGGAACATCTCCCTTCTGAGGCGTTTCTACGCTTAAACAGGTTGTAACTTTCCTTTATTTTTATTTTAAAAAACTTGTCCAAAAACAACGCAACTTTTCGCCCAAGTCTAGAGCCTAAAGCCCAGGCCCCACGCCCGGCCGCTTCAGGCAGGCCGGTGGCCAAAATCCGATGGTCAAGGATAAGCACTCCAGGGTTTCACTACAACGGGGTAAGCCGACAACGCCTTGCACCCACGTAGGCCTTGCGCGGTGTGACCTCCCACAACCCAACGAACAATAAACCTGTCGGCAGGTGACTAATTGGGGGGTCACCACCGGCAATGAATTTCTACGAGGGGACGCTAATCAAGAACTAAGTTAAATGGTAACACAAGACAGGGTTATACAGGTTCAGGCCCTCAACGGAGGAGGTAATACCCTACTTCCTGTGTTCTGGGATTATATGGTGGATCAAGATGCGGGATGCAAAATGATGCTATATGTTGTCTATGATGACTCACGCCAATGGCCTCTACCCCCTCCCTTTATATAATGTAGGGAGAGATAGAGTTACAGGATAGCACGCGGCATACGCTAGCTAATTCTGTTATATTGTTACATGTCATGCATGTGTTGATCTGCTAATTACATGGAGATAAATTATATCCTCGGGAACTTTCTTGGAGCTCAAGGCGCACATATCCCTAGTGGTCTTTATCCTTAACCAGCCGGCTTGGATCGCCCCCTATCTGCTCCCTTATGGGCCTTCTAGAGGATACCCGGGGCCCATATAGTCCACACATGGCCACGCCCTCGGGTAGCTCGGGCATGGGGCCATGGCAGGCATAGAAGTCCTCCAGCTGGCGGGCCCACGTGCAGCAGTTGAGCAGGTCGTGGCCGTGGCGCTGGTGAAAGCAGCAGAAGAGATTATAGTTGTGGAAGGGGTCCCCACCTCTGCCTTGCTGCGGTGGACGGGGAGGCTGGCCCTGAGGCGCCCCCTGGCCACCGTGAGGCCCGCCTCCGACTGGGGGAGGCCGCGGCTGGCGCTGTTGCGGCGGGCGCTGCTGCGGCGGACGTTGCTACGGCGGGCACTCAGGCTGGTCAGGCTCGATGGCAGCGATGAATTTGGTGGGCTGCTCCGACCGCTTCTTCTTCTTCTTGTCCGCCTCAGCCTTGCCTAGGCCGTCACTGGCCTTGGCCTTCTTCTTGGCGTGGGTGCGGCCCTTCTTGCACTCAACCGCCTCAGAGGCGTTGACATAGAGGGCCATGGTGCGGAAGAGCTCACTCGCGATGTTGACCAGATGGAGCTCGAGGTCCTTGGTGTAGTGCCGATGCCTCACCCCATCCTTGAAGGCCTCAATGATGGCCTCATTCAAGATGCAGGGGATAGTGTTGCGGGCTCTGACGAACTTGCACACAAAATCCTAGAGACTCTCGTCGTCTCGCTGCACCACGAGCTTCAGATCCTAGGGGCGTTCGGAGCGGGCGTAGCACCCCTGAAAGCTTGTGCAGAGGGCGTCCTGGAGCTAAGCCCAGCTGCGGATGGAACCAGGCTGCTAAATGAATAGCTAGGTCCGGGCCATGCCTTCGAGCACGGTAGGGAAGTAGTTGACCAAGACGGCCTCTTCTCCCCCCATAGCACGGATGGCGGTGGTGTAAATGGATAAGAACTCCTCAGGGTTCTTGCTCCCATCGAACTTCTCGATTGGCCCGGGCTTGAATCTTGGTGGCCAAGTCGCTTCACGGAGAGCGCGGGAGAAGGCGGGGCATCCTGGCGCGGCATTCGGGGAGAGCCATCCCAAAGTGGGCCCACGCGGTAGAACACTCTGCCCGGGGCGCGCAGCAAACTGCTGGTGGCGAAGACGGTGTGGGTCCGGCGCAAGCGGCTACGGTTGCGGCGGGAGCGGCCATGAGAGCCGCTGTAGCCAGAGCTGCCGATGCGCGCGTCACCTGGAGGCGCAGCCTGGATGAGGCCTTCGGTGACATCGCCCAGGCCCTCAGCGATGGCCGGACCGATGTCAGCCATGGAGAAGCCACGATGATCCCTCTCCAGGTCACGGATAACCTGGGTGATTGCGCGTGCCTTCTGGTGGCTGCGCCGGACCGGGTTGCGCATGACATCGAAGAGGGAATCGACTGGCCGGACTAAGGTGCGCGGGTTGTCCTCGCGACAAACCTCAACCAAGATGCCTTGATGGTGAAATGGTAGACACGCGAGACTCAAAATCTCATGCTAAAGAGCGTGGAGGTTCGAGTCCTCTTCAAGGCATAATATGGAGAATGCTCATTGAATGAGCATTCCCCGTAGAAGTATTCCGGAAATCTGTGCCTAGCGCTATCCTGCATGTGAGAACTTCCTGGCCAACAAGGCAAGCTGCTGCTTATGAATCTTGTCCATCTGATCATTGGACAGCTTATAGAGGGCAGAGAAGGAGAAACCAGAAACATCAGAAAAACCATGACCAGAGGGGTCAGCTATCAAGGCAATCGATGAGGAATGGCTGTTTTGGGAGATGCTCAAGTTCGTGCGTCTTGACTCCTTGCACAGAAAATATGAAAATTCAAACACCACGAGCTGTCAAGAACTTCGAGCAGGAAGTTTGGGGCTTGGTTTCCACCTCATAGCTCCCAAATGGAGGAACTAGTGGACTTCAAATTTTTACCACAGATGAGTATATGAGTCCCGCACCTTTTCGAACTGGAATCATCCAAAAATGATGTTTCTATATTGTTATAAAAATCTTTTACTGACTGCTGCGCGGATAAAAGTTTCTAGACATATTAGCAACAAGTCAAGAACTTGATCTCTTACCTCTCATATGGTTGCAAAATGTGTATTAAATCATATTAGCATCGTCAAGGCATAATATACCACCAATAACTAGCAAGAAATCATTCAAGTTCTTCTCAAAACAAGAGCTCCAAAAGGGAAAACGAAAATAAGAAAAACTAGGAGAAATCAATGCAAGTTACTCATGGAGAAGAAGGATTTCAATGCATAGATTACAAACCACACTCCATGTGGTCACAAGCACTCTATGTGCCACCCAAAACAAACCCAACTCACCGTCTCTATTTCTGAAATTTTCAGCTCTAAGGGGATGAGGAAGACGTGCTCCCCTCCCCTTCTATTTCTAGCCCAAGGGTAAGATGCCCAAAATCCTAGAGCTCACCTCAACCATTCATTTGAAGATGAGTGGTGTACAACTCAAACACTACAAGACACACTTTTGAGAGGGAATATTCTCCACATATTCCTTCGGGAAATATCTTCGCAGCTTCCTCGGTCGCCAGCCCAAGCCTGGGCCCACTGGTCAGATCTACTTTGCTACAAGGTGACCGATGCCGCAGCCTCCAGCTGCCTCGGATTCCTTGCCATGGCTAAGCTTCTCGAGTACACCACCTCATGTGACCGCTAGGTCATTGAACCCGGTCGCCTACACGCCTCCAGACACACCAACCTCCAGCTGTCCCCGCGAAGCGTCAGCCACGCACCTGCTGATATCTGCATCACTAAGGTGAACACACACGAAACCAACACACCTTACCTCAACTGCAAGGTTAGTTCATCACAGAATTACCAACATCATAATCCATTCGTGACACCACAATTAGCAAGCCCTAACACACCACGTGTCAGCTTAACAAATTTCACCATACCTCGTCCGATCAAAACTATTACCTAGCCCAAGCTCAGCACAATGGTCCAGTTCCAATTCCACGTCAATTTGCACAAATGCACCATTTATTAATTCTTCAAAACACTTCAAATTCCACTTTGTCAACATATATTCATCATCAAACCGGGGTACCGTCCACATGGGTCTCAGCAGCACATAAGAGCCATGGGTATAAGATACTTGCATGATGCACTCTAGTGCAAGTGGGAGATTGTTGGTGATATGCCCTAGAGGCGATCATGTGAAATGATTGTATCATACGTCTATGTTCATGTACTTATGAGTTCCTTGAATAAATGCCACTGCTTTGTTCATTGAGTATGACTTAATTTTGAAACACATTGTCAATATGATATTATTCTAAATGATCCCTAGTCACATGCCATTATATGGAACAATAGTGATTTGAACAGCACATGTATTGATTGATGGCAATGTTTCACATAGCATAGATATGAAGATATCAAATGAATAATGTTGTCGAATGTTAGAGAACATGGGGTTGGATAGACCCGCTCCGAGAGATTGCACAGGTAGTCATCTTTAAAAGTGGCATCTGGGTGTAGTCTCGAGTGGTATATATACGGTCCTCTGACCTGAGGATGAGTGGAGGATAACTACAATCTGATAAGAGTCGATATTGGCGGCCCGACTACAACCGTCCTGGACGTTGCACTTTACCGACCGGTACACCAACTCCAGATGGTTATTGACCTTGACGGAGCGCGATTAACCCATGAAGGTCGTTGATCCTGCAAGCGATCGAAGAACTAGCAAGAATAAGATGAATAACCAACTAAATTGGCAATTATGTATTAGGATCAGATTCGAAAAGTATCACAAATGGTGGGGTTCTGTAACGATAAAACAGGCGGTCTAACTGACATGTGAGAATACTGGTATGTAGCAAAAGCTAAACATAACAAAACAAAACCAAAGTCTAAAAGCAGCAAGGACTACCCTATTTATCATGGGAGAGGCGGCCAAGAGGGATCCATGATTGTTTTAGTGTTCCAACGGGGCATGCTCCACTTGGGCCATGGTCCAACACGCTTACAAGGCCCATGTCTGTGACATCCTCAAAATTTCGGATTTAATTTTTTAAAAAAAATCAAAATTACGAGTTCAAATTTATTTTTTTTTAAAAAAACATTTCCTATTTTTATCAAATTCGAAATTCAACTCTAGTTAGAGAAGAATTTCATTGTTTCTCTAAAATTTCCGTTGTTTTCCGAGCCCTACCATAGAACTCCTTGTTGCAGTCGATCGAAGCCAACCGAGTTCATCCCCAAAATCCTAGCCCGAGCTCTATTCATCCATTATTTTCCTAAAAACCAATCTAGCCAGTATAGTTCTCATCACCATGGTGTCGCTATTGGAGTTTCGCCGAGTTGGCGAGTCACCGAGCAGAAGGCAGAGCCAACTTCTCCAAATGCACGTTGTTATCTGCGCGCCGAAGTCGGCGTCAGTGCTACAAAGACCAAGCCGTCGCCATTGCAATTATTTAACCCAAAAAAAATAGTTATTTTAAATTTAATCTTTGCTTTAAATAAAGCATATTAATCCTTGATTTTTATTTAATCCTAATTTATATTTTCTTCGGTTGTTCAGTTGTGGCCAACCTGGCCGAACACCTCGCGTCGTTTCTATCCAATTATCTACCTGCCTGCCGGACTTATCTCCAACCGAATAACTAATCCTGGTTAATCCGGATTGAGTTGATTGATTTTATCCCTATCGACCGACGTTTGCCGTTGTAAATACCCTGTAATCCTCAGCCAAATTCATCTGATGCGAAGCCTGCCGCCAAAATCTATCTTATTGATGAGTCCCTGGAGGAGACGCCGCCGTCCACGCCGACGAGGGTAGCCATCGCAGAGGAGTCGCCGGAGTCGGTGCCGACGGTTAAAAAACGCCACCGTCCACGCTGACGAGGGTAGCCATCGCAGAGGAGTCGCCGGAGTCGGTGCCGCACCGTCGAAGCCGTTGCAGCAGAGGTAGCTGATTTTGTTTACGTCCTCGCGACCTCGAGCCCGTCGCCATCAGCTGTGGCGCGCCGCTGCTTTGCGCCGCCAGGTGTCGCTCTTCGCCGTTGCACCGAGTTGCTGCGTCGTCTCTGTTCTGGCTGCTGTGCCGAGCCGCCGCCGCCGTCTTGTGTCGCCGCTCGTTCCACGCCGCCCAGCTGCACAGCCATTGCCGCTGCTTGCTACTGCAGCAGCTGCTCCAGCGTAGTTGCTGCTTGCTGCTGCACTGCACGCTGCCGATTTTGCTGCACCGCAGCCGCCGGGGAGCGCCACGCCGGAGAACCCGAGAGCCACACCATTCTCTGCTTATGTGCTGAGATGTTGATGAGAAAAGAAAATCCCCGATCCCCTTTTCTAGTCTTTGATGCAAGCTCGTACAGTTCACGGTAAACATTACCTCTTCAGTAATTTTATATCTCCTAGACTATAGATCTACGTCCCTCCAAATCTATTTTATAAGTTGTACTGTAATCTAACCTATTATCTATATTTAACTTTTATGTGTTGCTGTTGTGTTTATTTGTGTTTCGATTTACGTGTAGACGCCACCGACGTTACTTGAGGAGAGATCGTTTCGGCGCATCTGGGAGAACGATATCGCGATCAAGGTGCAAGCTAGTTACATATTGAATCCTAGTTTTATTTTAGTTTTTATTTACGGTTCCTATATTTTAAACATGCATGCTTAAGTTTATATTATTTTACTTGATTAGATTAGATTATAGCTAATACCTGTGCCGTGTTAATCATCTATTAGCACGTTTTACCTTCCATTGCTACCTAGTATAAATTACTCTTATATTACCGCCACCCTTGAATTTAGTTATGTTAAATGCTTAGTCGCTTCGGTGGGAAATAAATTTACTTTATGATGGGAATTCATTCAAATTATTTGGTAGAGAGAATCTACTCTTTATCTGTGATTTTGGTTAATTAACTCAACTAAAATCAACGTGGCGTGAGTAGACTCGAGGTGGTGGCTTGATGAAGTTGTTGTATGGTTCGTGGAATGCCACCTCGGTCGACGTAAGGACCGAGCATAGTGGATGATCTAGCCAAGCATAACCGTACAACCATGGGTGTTAATAATGGTAATACCTTAGTTGTTACCTTGGGAAATCTTGATTTGGTTTGTCAGGGTGGTGTGGGTGTGGCTTGCTACCACCGTAGACCCATCTGGCACACAAGGGGACCCCTGGCTTGGTGAAGAATCTGCCGTGGTGAATCCTTAGTGAGGCATTCTCGAATCTAGACGTACCGAGGATAATGGCTTCGTCTCACTCTCGGGTGAGTCCCATGGGTAAAGTGTACCCACTCTGCAGAGTTAAAACTATCATGATAGCCGTGCTCACGGTCAAGAGCAAGCTTAGGCAGCTCTACGATGTTACCTCACCTTTTTAATAACTAACTTGCTGTAGAGGGTAGGGGCAGGGATTGCCGGACAGCGA
>SPJY01031289.1:1828616-1895722 GCA_005191435.1 Raddia distichophylla
CTTTTGTGTATGAAGCTGCATATGTCGATAATAGCTATTTGGTGCACAAGTGTAAAAATCTATCAATGCATAAGAGCAAAAAATCGATCGAGGAATTTCCATCAGATGGTCCGGATGTCCTCTAACCCGGTCATACATATTTTGGACACTGATGCGATATAAAAAATGTAACACTGCCCAGTGATTAATATTGTAATCAATTTATAGAAAGTCTTTTTCTAGAACTATGACGATTGATTCTTTTTGTTTATATATATACTGTACAAATACTGCCCTCATGTCTTTCCCCGTTCAGATGTCTTTCCCCGTTCAGTTGGCAAGTTGCGGAGGACAGAAGAAAATTTTGGTACAGCGAATTTTATAGCATAGATATTAGTAGCAGTGCATGAAATCAAAATAATCTATACACTAACAAGACTACATGACATTAAATTAAATAAAAATAGTACTATAAAGTATGAAGTAAAATAGATTGTAGATTAAGATTAGTATGATACCTACACAGATCAGTGGAAGGCACGGCCTAGGAAATCGCTGGCGCCCCGGGCGGCGGGCGAACAACGACGACGTCGTCCTCTCAGACTCACTGTCCTGCCTCCTGGCCTCCTTGGACAGTGAATGCAAACAAAAAATCAAAGAGTAAAGAGCAGCCCACGTCCAGCTACATGCCTATACGGCCGCATCCGCACAGCAGGAGCTACTAGCTCGCACGTAGGAGCTCTGGAGCTAGTGAACTGCATACGGCCCACAGGGGGCTGGGCCTAGAGGTTCCTAGCAGTCTTGCTAGGTATGGCATGGGCCATACCATGCTATAATGGGCCCACCTGTTGAGTTTAAACAGGTATTGCAATTTAGTTTTGTCAAAGCCATAGCCGAGCGGCGGAAAAAAAAGACTTTCTTTGTTGATAAATTCTAATATAACTATACTAAGATGGAAGTACTTATTTTTTTTTAAAAAAGATAAAGAATCATTTAAATCAATTATTCTTTTATAGAAAGGCTTTTGGTAAAAAAAACCAAATTACAAATAAGTTCGCATTGTACCAAACCGTACAAAACTTAGAGTTTCTCTGTAAGCCACCTCCGCTAAAGCCAAAGGTTGCCACACTCTGCACTGCCACCGTTCTTATCACCTGTAGCCTTATTTTGCAAGGACATGAATACGAAGATCAAAATCAGCAATAGTAGTGGCAACACATATTTGTTATGGCTATATTTGAGGAAGGCGAAATCGAGCAGTTATCACTGAACACTGCCGACATCATCATCAAAGTCGTCATCGCTTGAAATCTCTTTAACTCATTGTAATTTTTGTCCCTTTCATGGACTCAGCTAACATGGATTGTCCTCGAGCAATGAGATCCCAACCTCACGACATCGCCGACGCCCAGAGATAATCCCATGCTAATGCTATCCCTCTCTCTCATCCGCATAATATGGAGATGTCTCTTATTGGCTAAATCGTAGACCAGTGTTGACACCCAAATTTGGCAGAAAAATCGGATATTAAATAGCAGTTAATGTCATCGGAATTACTGGGTCGAATAAGAAAATGGGCTTTATTGATAAAAGAAAGAAGCGTATAGGAAGATTCCGATAGTTACAAGACTCCGGAAGAATTACGCTATGATCGAAAGATATCCTCCACGACGCGGTAAATTAGGTTGTGTCGGTTTTGGTTTTGTAATAGTATAAATAGGGTCCCAAGTCTCGTGAAAACGATATACACGACATACACAAAACATAACTACACTTTTCGAATCCGATCGACTTCGTCGAAAGGCTTCAACTCGCAGGTAGAGCTATCTCGATGGAATAATCGATTCTCTTCTTGTAACCCGTATGCATGGCTGTATCGTCTTGATCTCATGTATACAAAGCATGTTAAACTGCCTCGAGTTTACTGATCTTTAACGTGTTCTCGCATGTTGCACTGTCTCGTTCAATCGATATGTAATATGTGTTTATCTTGCAATGCCGATTCTCAATTATCTTACATGTTTTTCCTGAATCCGATGTATGCGACTGTCACGTTTAATCGATCTTGCATATGCTTGTTTTGGGATTTCGCATGTTTGGTTGTTTGTCGATTAGCGTTGTACTTATCCATATTGGCTCTAAACCTTTAATCGGTTTATAAGTTTATATTTAGATTTAGAACTGGATACTGTCTTGGCTTTAACCAATCTATTCAATCTATATCTTGATTTAATCTAATAAATTTATCTAAAGATTTATGGCTAATTCTACCTATAAAATAACAAAAAGAGACGAAAAGATTCATGTTTAAGCCTATTTATATTTATCGCTCTATCAGGCATTAAGCCGATAGAATTGCAATCGGATTCTTTAAAGCCGATTCGCAAAACCTGATCTGGCTGTTTCTTAAAGCCGATTAGGGCCACGTTGCTGACAATTTATTCCTTGTCAATTTACGGGTCAAATTGACTGGCACGTTTGGTTCCTGGTTGCGACGCAAGGCCAGCTTGACGCTTCCGCACGTATGTTCGCGAAAATCCAACTGTCAACACACTTTTTGGCACGCTCGGTGGGACCTAAAGAATCAAGATTGATAAGATGACGCGCACCGATGCTGAGGCGGTGATAGAAGCACTCAAACTCGCTGCTGAAGCTGTGACTTTTGATGAACTGAGCCCTGATTAGAAAAAGGAGATTGAAGATAGGCTCGCTGAGATCCTTGAAGAAAACAAGAAAAGGATGCTGACGGGCTATCGGAAAACTCGCAGTGGCCAGATCAAGAAAACTTCCATCGGAGATCCATTGCTCACAGCAGATTTTTCTGAAGTCATAAGGGATCAGGTTAATAGCTCTGTTTACTAATCGATGCTGGATCAATCATCGGTTTTAGGGTGGATTGTGTAAGAGGGGACCAACGCTGTTTTGCATAATATCATGACTGGGCAGACCCCTCCAAGGAATCGGAATATCCCGCAAGAGATGAATTTGGAGAACCGATATCCACCTTATACCCAGATCGGAAATACCTAGGCAAGAACATCGCACGCTGGGGCTTTTCAGCCAAAACTCCATTGGCAGCTAGCCCAAATCAAGTTTTCAATCCAAATCCTGCGCTAGGGGCAATCAATCCAAATTCGATTCAAGCAATACCGAGTAATCAGGCTATAATCCCAGTACCAGATCCGATCTATCAGCCGATTAACTTTAGGATGAATGAAAATCTAGAAGAGATGACAAGGAACCTGGTGTACAGCATGATGAAGCAGTGTGGATTCAACACTCCTAAGATTGCTCCACACTATACCATGCCGTATCCATCGGCTTATAATGAAACAGAGTTTCCTTATAAGTACCGAGTCCCAGATTTTGCAAACGCTAAGTTCAGTGGGAGCGATAACACCTCTAAGCGCGAGCACATCGCTAGATTTCTTGCGTTATGTGGAGAAGCCGTTCAAAGGATACACTTAAATACCGATTGTTCCCTCTGTCGCTATCGGGGTCGGCATTTAATTGGTTCACCTCACTCCCTTCAAACAGTATCACTTCCTGGCCAGATCTGGAGAAGAAGTTTCACGAGTATTTTTACTCTGGTGAGAACGAATCTAGAATTACCGATATTATGATGATTAAACAGAAATTTGGAGAATCGGTAAATGATTATCTACGTCGGTTCAGGAAAGTGAGAAACCGATGTTACAGCCTTTCACTGCCTGACATTGAATTAGCAGAATTGGCTTTCAAAGGTTTACTACCTGTCAATCAGAAGAAAGTGGGCAATCAAGAGTTTGCAGATATTTCTCACCTGGCCCACAAAATCGCGCTGTATGAAAACCGATTTTCTGATAATTCTTATCCAGGTCAGAAGGAGTATCGGAATAATATCAATAATAAGGGTAAAGACAAAGCTATCAATGTTGTTGATACAGATGAAGTCGAAGATTTAGATGATTCCGATACTGAGGATGTTGGTGCCTATATTGCTGAATGGGTGAGCAAAATCGCCGCCGCCGCTAGTTGCCTTCCTACCGTCCTCTCTCTCTGTCTCTCTCTTGAGGGGATACGATTATAAGTATCTCTCTTTTGAGATACAATTTTCATGTTTGAATCTAAAAGATATATCTAAAAGCTAATGTTTCTAAAATTTGATTGCTTTGTGACCATATACTTGAAATATTCGGTGCAAAAGACTTTTCAGTGCACAACTGCAAAAACTTATCATGGTTCTTTAGATCCAACCTGAACAGTCCAGATGCAATGAGGTGGAACTCACTTCTTCCACTTATGCGCTTGTGCACAAAACAATGGTGATTGTTTACCATGTTCTCATGTTTTATTTAGGCCATCGAGATGAGATACAAGAGTGAAGAATAGTTGTTTGCACTTGTGCACTGAAAAGTCTTTTATACCGAATATTATCCCATAACAACATTCCGTAAATCCACTCTATTTGCTTTGTGTATTGCCTACCCTCCTATCTCCCCGTTACATTTATGTTGGTCTCACTTGGTGCATTTGAATGCTCGACCACAAGCCCAATGAAACCGCAACTATTGCTGAGGCCACCGCAACTATTGCACTGATACAACTACTAGTAAGCGTGCATGTGCAAGGCACGTCGGACGTTACGTAATTCCGAGTGAATCTTTAGATAGAAAGACACGTCGGACGTTTCATCATAAATGCCGCAACATGACCATAAATAAAATCACTTAGAAGTGACACCAAAAACAACTATCCAAACATCCAAATATAAAGATAGAAGATTACAAATGGACAAACACATTAATGCTACAACATGACCAAATGACAAATGAAATGTAATGATAAAGGGCATACATGTAACCAAAAAATATGAAATTTTTTGAATTACAGAACCAATTCAACATTATGACTACAATTTGATCTTTCTCATGTCTTATCCGATGGTCTTAGGGTATCAGGTACATCCATTGTTGATGCTACAAAAAGCAATTACACAAGTTGATGAGTGTCACAAAATTCATTGCATATAAGTATATGTTGTGATGTATCATTTTTTACCTCCGTCTGAGCTCACGGGCAACTACAACGTCCGGGCCAAAGTAAACCCTACTGTAGGGTGTAGTGTGCAGGCTAAAATCTACAAATTAAATTGCTTTGCTAATTAATGTAAAATATTATTATAAAATGATGTGTGATACGAACTTACCAACAGTACGGTTTGCTCTCAGCATGGTGGCTGTAATAACAAGACGCTTATCTGAGCTTTTGGCCCATTGAGTTAGATGATTGGTGAGCATGTTATCACTCACCACTAATTTCACTATTTTAAATCTATATGAAAACAGACAACAAAAGAGTAAGCAATACCTATAGGTGCTTAGAAACGCAACATATTTGAAAGATATTATGATCTAACATACCTGTTGTCGGCAAGCAAAACATTCTTAAAAGCAATGTTTCCAATCTCGTTGGGATTTGGGGTAGCGACTCGTCAGAGGACTTGCACTTTAGCTGAGCTTGGAGGCTATAGTCCCTTGCTCTGACGACCTTTGTCGAAGGCTGAGGGCATTCCCAATGCCACCTTCATATATATTCTATCTCATCGTTATTTCTCCACTTTTCTATTTTTAACCTATCTCTCCATACATATTCTCCTCTTATATTTTATTCCCTATCTAGTGCTACATTATAGTGTTAGGGACCGTATAGGTGTAGCGTTAGAAATGCCCTGAGCCCATCCACGTTGCCGGCCTGGGCCTCACCTCACCGAATCTGTTGAAGATGCATTGTTCTGAAATTATGCTGCAACATTTGTCCTGCACGTACGAAACATCACTGCAAAATATTTGCAACATCATTATGCCTGACTTTGGCGCGGCAATGACAATGTTGCGGCGGGTGGGTGTCGTGTGAATTGGAATCTCGTCTACTCTCCTACTACCTTTGGGGGGCTCGGGGTGCTCGACCTGAAGAATTTCGACCGCGCCCTCCAATTGCGTTGGCTTTGATTGGTCAAATCCGGCTCCCCCAGATCGTGCCACGTGTCGCTAGATAGGGTGGAACCTACTGACGCGACACTCTTCAGAGCAGGCACTAAGTTGATTCTTAAGAATGGCGTCACCTTTCTCTTCTGTACTGACGCTCTGCTCCTTGGGCAATCTTCAAAGGAAGTGTCCCTAAAACTTTTTGTGTATACCACACGAAAAAACCGCATAGTCGCCGAGATCCTTCATAATAACAATTGGCTATTGGACTTACGACGGAATTTGGATCCCAACCTCGCCATGTAGCTAGTATCCCTCTGGCAAAAGATCAGCTGTGCTACGTTCAGTCCGAACCACCAGGACTGAGCTGTTTGGCGTTTCTCTGCAGACGGGAACTTCTCTGTCCGCTCAGCGTACCGCATTCAGTTCACTGGAATGACATCTCCGACGACACTAGCGCTAATACAGAAGCAGTTTGCATCCTACAAGTGCAATTTCTTTGCTTGGACGCTGTTTTTATGGAGGGTCATGACCGCAAACGCCACTGCCGAATAACTACTTTTGTACCCTTTGTGTTAGATGTCTGGAGACCTCGGAACACCTCTTCCTCAAGTGTTCTTCTCCTCCCACATGTGGGACCTCCTGACTTTCCGACTCAACACCATACCCCACGCCTACTCCGCTCTGCATGGACCCACATTGATGATCTCAGCGCATGGTGGACCGATGATATTATGCAACCCAATCTTGCCCCAGGTCTAGGATCCGTCGTGCTAGCAACCTTATGTCATCTCTGTCTCGAAAGGAACGATCGCATTTTTAACTTGAAGAAACTAACGTCGATGACCTTCTTCGATTTGCTCCTGGAGGTTCTGCATCTTTGGGGGCGGCAAGTGCCCATTTTGTAATAAGTTATCTCACTTGTAGCATGCGTCCGAGGAAAATGCGCCTAAACCTTCACTTAACATTTTGACCATGTAATTTTCCTACTGAATTAATACAAGGCAGTTCCTCGGTCTTTTTCTCAAAAAAAAATTGCGACATTCTTTTAGAGGCTTTGAGAAACACACTTATACGAGTTTGAAATATTCTCCATAGTCATTCGAAACATCTTTGAATCAAAATGTTTCAAAAAATGTCGGTGCTTATACTATGTTTTACAATTTCAGTTTCTTACGAGGGCCAAATTGTTCCGGGTGATTCTCAACAGAGTGGCATTGTTGCGAGCGGAGGAGAAGTGCAAGGAGGCCACTGAAAAGGAAAGCCATCGCTACCGAAGAGAAGTGCAAGGTGGCATTGTTTCAATTCTTCTGTCGGATTTAGTCCCACATTAAATATTGGTGATGGGGCAGCACAACTTAAAAGGTGGAGACACCATTCTCTCACCAGGCTAGTCTTTTGGACTAAGTTGGATGGGCCGGGGAGATGTGGTGACCTGGGTCCAAGACCAGATGTTGGTCTCGGGGGGAGCCAAATCATTGTGGACAATGAGATGGACCGGATGACAACGGGCTTTAACATCTTCTATCGTGATGTTACAAAATACAAAAATGGAGTGGGCCATGGCAATGGGCCGTGATTTTATCCCCGACAGTAGTGGTCTTTGAGTCTTTCTTCCTCCGCGGCTTCGGCCTTCCTTGCTCTCTTTTCTTCCGGGGATTGCTGCATTTCTATGGGATTGAGGTTTCTCATCTCAACCCCAATTCCGTCTTCCGGATTGCGATTTTTGTTCATATATGTGAGGCTTATCTAGGGATCGCTCCTCATTTCGACCTCTTCAGATTTCTTTATCTTCTCAAACCTTTTCCCAACAAGAACTCTTCCAAAGCTACAGGCGGCGCTGGATTTCAATTGCGGGAATGGGTCCGGTTATACTATTTCGAGCTTCCTTTGAGAACTTTCAACAAGGGTTGGCACTCGGAATGGTTCTACTGTGCCAATTTTCCACCAGCCCTTACTTCCTTCTTCGGAGAGTGCCCCACAATCCGCCCCTCCTGGTCTTCTCCTCTCGCCGATGGCGAAGGAAGCTAAGTGAAGGAGCTTTTTGTTCTTCTCCACAAACTAAAAGCTGCCGGGCTGACTGGCATTGGTGTAGTCTGAAACTACACTCAGCGCCGTATCCAGCCCATCAAGGAGAGGGTGCATCTCGCCTTCGAGTACTGAGGGCCGCAAGACGCCTCTCGGGAAACCGAAGACCTGATTACGCAAAAGGACTTAGTTAGCCGAGTGGGCGAGCTCTTCGCTCCAAGCTCGGAAATAGTCCACTCAGACTTCCCGGGTGCGTACTGCCTATCATATCCTCCTCCAGCAGTAAGGAAAAGACTCTTCTCAACTCAACCACTGTTTTTAGGAGCGACATTGTAATTGATCTGATGTAATCGCAGGGGCGCGCAGCATTCTTCTCCACCTATCCAGTCCTAGAAGCCCCGAGCCATAAGGAGGCACCGCGCAAGCGTCCTGCGGCGGACTCGGCTGATGCTCCAGCGGCCAAGAAGGGCAAGGGAGTTGCCTTGGGGGACTCGGACGAAGCTGACGATGAAGACAACGTCCCGCTTCTGCGCCGCCGCCGCTCAGCTCCAAGGCCGTCTTCGGCCCCGGCCAAATGGTCACAAAGTCCTCCATCTCCCCAACCCGCTGGCCCAGCAGCCGCGTCGGGGGCGGAGAAGCCCTTCGGCTCAGCCCGAGTGATTCGGGTGTCCGATTCGGATTTAAATTCGTCTCATTATACCCTTTTGACGTCGTGCCTTCACGATTTACAAAGGAATCTGTATATTGAAAAATCTTCAAATGCTTTCAGAAAACCTGTCGTGGACGATGATGATACGCCAAGCCCGCATGGCACTAAGGTGCCAGACTCGGCGCCTCCAAGGTTTGATCACCAAGCCGAGCCCCAATCAGCAGAGGACTCAACTCAGCACGCCGCACCTCGCCAAGACTCTGGTCCGTCTTCTGCTACTTGTCAATCCTTGCCGGCGAAGGGGAAAATCCCAGCCCCAGCTCCAGAGAGCTCAGAACTGGAAATCGAGGAAATTCCTCGCCCCTCGGCCAAAGCTCACACTCCACCCCTCCGATTGAAATGGAGGAAGGAGATGGAGGGCTACGAGGTCGACGACGGGAAGGAGGCCGAAGAATGGGAAGTGTTAAAAAATATGGACATAGCTCAAGCCGAGATATACAGGGTAAAGCCTTTTTATGCCTTGAACCCTTGCTTTGTATAAGGGAATCCCACTAATCTCCCTCCCTTATCCATGCAGCGCATGAAAGAGAGGTCGAAGCAAAAGACCCTGTGCATGGAGAGGACAGTGGGTGAGCTAAAGTCTCGCGATGAGTTTAACAATGCATTATATGCAGTTAAGTCACAATACCGCGGTCGGATCGAAGAGCTTCAACGAGAGAATACCGAACTCGGATTTCGCCACGTGGAAGAGTCCAACACCATCCGAGGTACAGACCCCGAACTGTGCTAAATTTTTATCGAAAGAAAACTCCTTGGATAATAGTCTCTGAGACTTGCTTTTGAAATATAGCACTGGAGGCGAGGCAGAAGGCCATGGAGGATGAAGTCTTCCAATCCAGCACTCAAGCCGAGAAGATGGCCAAAGAGCTGAAAGGTAACTCTCCGCCACAAGCTCTCCCCGGCTCAGCCCCACTGAAGTCCGACTGATTTGTCACGCTCAATTGGTTGCGCAGAGTACCGACAGAAGACCAAGGCGCAATACCAACTTCTGGACGAAAAAGTAAAGTCCGCCTACGAGCTTCGCAAACGTGCCCTAGTAGGAATGGCCCCAACGCTCCAGTACCTATACCCTGAAGAAGAGTTGCCGAGTGATGCCGACGTCCTCTTGGCCTGCCTTGATGATATTCCTGCGCGGATCAAAGTCTTCACGCGGGAGGCAGCGATGACATGCACCTGCCAAGGCCTCGCAATCACGAAGTCAAACTTCCCCCGCCTGGACTTCGAGGCCGTGAAAGAAGGATTCGCATGCACCGAGGAAAAGGCCGGCGCCTTACTAGAAGAAGTTTGCCCGACTGCTACCCATATAGTCAAACATTTAGATTTATGATGTATTTGTTGCCCAAACGCTTGATTGATCCTCGATACTTGTGATCTTGTTTATCCGAGTACTTAGCTTTATCCTCTTTCATTAAATGCATCTGCCGACTGGTCCAGCCCCCGAGTGCCTGGAATTAGCACTTGGCTTTCTCCCCACGCACTAACGGAGTAGCTAAGCGTTGCCTTTGGCAAGTATGGGCGCCATCACTCAAGGATTTTCACAATACCTGAATTTGATCAACATATGTAAAGAGAAAACAACTTTTATTGATAAGATAGGGTGCGGTTGACTCCGCACACTATTTAGTGTAGCCCCCGACTTACTGCTTAGTCGTTTACGGCTAAGTAGCAAGTCAGAAAAGGGAACTAATTACATGCTGCTTGAATACAAGACTTTAAGAGAAAAAACGACGTAGCTGCTCGATGTTTCAGGTGTTAGGCACTTAAGATCTATCTTCACTTTGTAGCCAGTAAGCCCCCGGGCGGGTCACTTCAGCGATCACATAGGGACCTTCCCAGAGTGGGAGAATTTATGCTCGTGCTTCTGATTCTTTCGGAGGACCAGATCTCCCTCGGAGAACGCACGGCCCCGTACGTTGCGCTGATGATAGTGATGCAAGCCCTGTTGGTACTTTGCCGACTGGATCATTGCTGCTTCCCTGGCTTCCTCGAGCCGATCGAGGTCTTCGTATCTTGTCTCATCCGACTGATTATCTTCGAAACCGGCGACCCGAGGGGACCAGAACTTCAATTCAGTCGGGAGGACCGCCTCCGCGCCATAGACTAGGAAGAAGGGTGTCTGCCTGGTTGCTCGACTTGGGGTTGTTCTAAGCCCCCAGAGCACCGAAGGAAACTCCTTTACCCAGCGCGTAGCGTATGGCTTCAGGCGATCGAAGATTCGGGCTTTGAGCCCTTACAGCACCAATCCGTTGGCACGCTCAACCTACCCGTTGCCCCTTGGGTGGGCCACCGAAGCATAGTATATCTTGATGCCCAGCTCCTCGCCCCAATCTTGAAATTCGCTGCTTTTGAACTGAACGCCATTGTCGGTGATGATGCGATTGGTTACGCCAAAACGCACAACGATGTCCCAAAAGAACTCGCGTGCTTTGGCCGTCGTGATGACAGCGACCGGCTTGGCTTCGATCCATTTTGTAAACTTGTCGATGGTGACGAAGAGATGAGTGAATCCACCTTGCGCTCGCTTGAGGGGGCCCACCATGTCGAGATTCCAGACGGTTAAAGGCCAAGAGCTCGGAATTGTTTGTAGATCCTGAGCCGGCATGTGAATCTGCTGCGTAAAGAATTGACACCGTCACATCTGCGTACTAGATCTTCCGCATCCGAGACAGCAGTCGGCTAGAAGAACCTTGCCGATAGGCTTTTCCTACCAGGGTGCTGGCCACCGCGTGGTGCCCACATTCTCCCGAGTGGATATCATTGAGTAGATCTCTGCCTTCCTGCTTAGATATGCAACGCCTTAGTACCCCGGAACTGTTTTTTCTGAAAATCTCGTCCCCGACTACTTTATAGCTTTTGCTTCGGCGTGTAATGCACTTGGCCAGGCTTCGATCCTCAGGCAGCTTGTCACGAAGAAGATAATCTAAGTAAGGCTGAGTCCACCCGGGATTAATTGACAATACCTCCGCATCGGGTTGTGGTTGCTTCTCTTGATCTTCTCCCGGTGCGGGTGGTAGTTTGATGGACGGCGCGTGTAGTTGTTGGACGAAAACACCAGTCGGTACTTGCGCCCGAGTGGATCCCATCCGCGCTAGCACGTGTGTTAGCTCCAGTCCGTCGAGTTTGACTTCTAGCTTTCGTACCTCCTGACAGTAAGCCGTCATGCTGTCGCCAATACAAGACCACTCGTTTTGGAATTGGTTAACCACGAGCTGAGAATCCCCGGGCACCATTAACCGCCTGACACCAAGCGATATGGCGACGCGTAGCCCGTGGATAAGTGCCTCGTACTCGGCGGCGTTGTTGCTGAACGGAAACAGTATCTGGAGGACGTAGCGTAGCTTCTTTCCAGTCGACGATATGAGAAAAATCCCAGCCCCCGCGCCGCTGAGCATGAGGGAACCATCAAAGTATATTGTCCAGTACTCGAGATTCTGCTTTGCTGCTGCGGTCTGAGCCTCTGTCCATTCCGCGACAAAATCGGCTAGTGCTTGAGATTTGATGGCTAATCGAGGCCTGAACTTTATTTCAAAGGCTCCAAGCTCGACTGCCCACTTGACAATCCTCCCGGTGGCTTCCCGATTGTGGAGTATGTCTCCCAGCGGAAAGGAAGTGAGCACCGAAATTTCATGCCCTTAAAAATAATGCTTAAGTTTCCGTGATGTGAGTAACACGGCGTATAGAAGCTTTTGAACTTGTGGGTACCTTGTTTTGCATTCGCCCAATACCTCGCTTACGAAGTTGACCGGGCGCTGTACCTTCTGAAGGGAGCCCTCCTCATCTCGTTCAACCACCAGGGCGCTGCTGATGACGTGAGTCTTGGCGCCGATGTGGAGTAAGAGGGCTCCTAGGGCATGGGAGGGACCAACACCGGAGGCGTGGTGAGGAACCTCTTTAGATCTTCGAAGGCTTCTTGTGCTTCCGTTGTCCACTGAAAGTCGTCTTGTCGGCGTAAGAGCCTAAAGAATGGCATGCCTCGCTCCCCGAGTCGGGAAACGAATCGGCTAAGTGCCACGATGCATCCAGTGAGCTTCTGCACGTCTTTCTGACTGGTCGGGGGCTTCATCTTGATGATGGCGTTGACCTTCTCTGGATTGGCTTCGTTCCCCCGATGAGAGATGATGAATCCGAGCAGTTTACCAGACGGAACCCCAAAAACGCACTTCTCGGGATTCAGTTTTATCCGGTATGCCCTTAGGCTCTCGAATTTCTTGGTTAGATCCGTTATGAGATCCCATCTGGATTTTATTTTTATGACGACTTCATCGACGTAGGCTCCACGTTGCGTCCAAGTTGAGTGTGAAAACACCGCTGTATAGTGCGCTGATAAGTAGCGCCAACATTTTTCAGTCCGAATGGCATTGTGATATAGCATAAAGCACCAAAAGGCGTAATAAACGACGTCTTGATGCAATCTTCCTCCTTCAGACTGATCTGATGATAGCCCTAGTAGGCATCCAGAAAACTCAAGAGCTCGCACCCGGCGGTGGAATCCACCACTTGGTTGATGCGGGGGGGAGGGGGGCAAAAGGATCCTTGGGACACGGTTTGTTGAGATCGGTGTAGTCGACACACATCCGCCATGTCTTGTTCTTTTTCTGCACTAGAACTGGATTCGCAAGCCGCTCGGGATGATACACCTCCTTGATGAACCGAGCCACCAGCAATTTAGTGATCTCATCCTGTATGGCGTCCTTTCGATCCGGCGCAAATCTTCATAGGCGTTGCTTGATTGTCTTCGCCTTTTCGTCGACGTGGAGAGAGTGCTCAATCACCTCCTTCGGAACACCAGGCATGTCCGAAGGCTTCCAAGCGAACACATCCTGGTTGGCCCGGAGGAAAGTGACGAGCGCATCTTCCTATTTGCATCGGAGCCCCCGAAGATGTAGCTGATCTCGCGCTCGGCGTCCTGGTAATCTCTATCGGGTTTCTTGCCTTGACCGCCCTTGGGCGCCGACTGCTTGGAGTTCTCGGCAAACTTCTACAGAATAAGGCAGTCTTTGGCAGAATGTTTTCCTTGTGGGTGGATTGGACATACCGAGTCCATAACCTTTTTGTAGTCGTTGTCATTGGGGGGCTTAGGCCGATTGCGCTCCATATTAGCGACCATCTCGTCCCCCTTCCGCTTCTTATCCTTGGGCTTGCCCTGCTTATCATTAGGCTTATTCTTTTGGCCTCCGTCGTTGCCACCATGATGGTTCATGATGGCCTCCTCGGTGTTGGCCTCTTGATCCGCCATTGTGAACATGGCCTTGAGATTACGCGGGGTCCCGAGTCATCTGCCTGATTAACTCCTCGGATTTGCATCCGGCGAAGAATGCGTCGATGACTGTTTGCTCCGAAACATCCGGGATCTCATTCTTCTTCTTGGTAAAGCGCTTGATGAACTCACGAAGAGTCTCATTCTTGCTCTGATGTAGCTGTCCAATCTCCCATCTCTCCGCGGGCCTTTCATAGGTCCCTTGGAAATTGGCGATGAACTGTTCCTGAAGATCGTCCCAAGACTCGATCGAGTTCTCCGGGAGTCCCGTTAGCTAGGTCTGGGCGGTCGTGGTCAAAGCGACTAGCAAGTAGTTTGCCATGACGTTCTGATCACCCCCTGTCGCGCTGACTGCTAAGGCGTAGACCTGCAGCCAGTTCTTTCCCTCACCATCGAACTTGTCGATGTCTTTAAGGTTAAAACCATCCGGCCAAACCACTCGGCAAAGATCCGGGGTGAAGGCCCGAATCCCCTCCAACGGTCGTGGCCACCTCCGCCTTGGGGATCTACTACGGTGTCCCCGCGGCGGGTCTTGGTGACGCTCCTGACGATGGTCGCGCCGGCTGGCGGTGCTCTCAGTCTGATCATCAACGCGCCGGCTGTGATGGCTATGAGAGTTTCGCTCGCCGTCAATGCGCTCCCGCCATTTGGCTTCTTTGTCTTGACGAAGATCGTGGGTAGCTGGCTGGCGGGAATCGGCAGCTGCGGAGGCGCGAGCCCAGTTCCGATTGCCCGTAGAATGACTGCGAATCGAAACGGTCGGAGCGGGAATTGCCTTGTTTTGTTGAATGGCAGTCATCTCTTCCATGGCCGTTACTCGGGCGAGGGTCTGGACAAGCGGGCTGCCTTCTGGAAGTTGCGGCGTGATAGTTTCAAGAAGAGTCTTCGAAGCGATGATGTTTGCCTAGGGAGTCGTGTAAACGTCCTGGTCCCTTAGCTTCACCGCGCGAATCTCATTCCGGACGTCGCGGCCGTGGATGCGAAGCTGACATATGCGATCTTGGTCCTCCACTCAGCGTGAGTCCGGGTCCAACGCGCCAGTGGCGGTTTCCTCGTATCTGACAAGTGGAGAGGTAGAGTGATGATCTTCCGCCCCAAGGACGAAAACCTCTCGGTAATTACGGACCTCAGCGCTCTTGTCAGACTCGGAGACAGAAACAGAGAGGCTGACTTGTTCACTCTGTCCAATGGGTTTGCCAGCATTGATGACACCCACCAACGTGGTTGGATCTGATCCGACTGGATCTGATGCAGTCGCCAACTAATTATCTCCTGTCCAAATCCCGGATGAAACCCGTGCGAAGGTCGCAGCGGGGTTCTCGAGTTCGGAGGGAAATCCAACCACGGGCACTGAGTTGTTGTTGGGCGGAATAAGTTTCACGCCCGTGCGGTCGAGTCCTTTTTCGTCCTCCTCGAGAAGGGGTGCGAAGGCGAACAGCGAGCGGGTCAATCAGCCGAAGGTACTTGCTGAATTCTCCAAGCTAAGGGGCAATGGGTCCCGTTGATCGCGCGTACCTTCTTGCGAAGAGATCTCCCTGGGAGGAGAGAGATGAAGATTGCCAACGCCGACGGCGATGAAGTCTAGCGTGCCGAAGCGAAAGGATTGCCCCAACCTCATGGCGACATGCGGCGATCTCGAAGAAGCCATCCAACTTGAAAGATGATCTTGACGCTGCCACCTACCTGGCGCGCCAACTGTCGACTGATGGTTAACTGGGGTTACCGTCGGCAATGAATTTGTACTAGAGGGCGTTAGCAAGAACTAAGATAGTGTTGACACAAAAAAGTGAATTTTTGTGAACACACGTGCGGAAGCGTCAATTCTGTGATTGTGTCGCAACCAAAGACCAAGCGTGCCAGTCAATTTGACCTGTAAATTGACAAGGAGAAGATCGTCAGTAATATAGCCCTAATCGGCTTTTCAATATAGCCAGATCAGGTTATTCGTAATCGGCTTTAAAGAACCCGATTACAAGATCTACGGCTTAATGCCTGATAGAGCATCCAAGTGTAAATATTCCTTCAATTGCAAATCTTATACTTCTTTTTGGTATTTTTTATATTATATTAGCAATAAGCCTGTGCATCAATGCATTGGATTAAATCGAAGAATACATTGAACAGATTGGTCAAGCCAAGACAGTATTCAGACCCAAACTTAGATATAAACCAATAAACCGATTTGGAAGTTTAAAGCCAATATAGGTAGATACAACACTAATCGGCAAACGTTCACATATGCAAAATCCTAAACAGGTTATACGCAAGATCGATTGAACGAGACAGTCGCATATATCGGATTCAAGAAAAAGCATATAAGATACCTGACAATCAGCATTGCAAGATAAACACACATTACAGATTGATTAAATCGAGACAGTGCAATATGCGAGAACACATTAAAGATCGGTAAATCCCTTGAACAGTTTAACATGCTTTGCATACATGAGATCAAGATGATACAGCCATGCATACGGGTTAAAAGAAGAGAATCGATTATCCCATCGAGATAGCTCTACCTGCGAGTTGAAACCTTTCGACGAGGTCGATCGGATTCGAGAAAGTTGTTTGTATTTTGAGTATGATGTGTATTTTTTCTCGAGACCTAAGGTCCTATTTATAGTATTACAAAGTCAATACCGATACGACCTATTTTCCCGCGTCACGCTTTTGATCAGATCGTATCTCTTCCGAAGTCTTGTACCCATCAGTATTCTTCAATATGCTTTTCTTCTTTGCCGATGAAGCCCATATTCTGATTCGGTCCAATAATTCTGATAAATTTAGCCCTTTCACAATATCCGATTTTCTGCCAAATTTGGGTGTCAACATATGCCCCTAAGTTTGGCAACGAGTATTCTCATTAGCTAAACTTTTCAAGTAAAAATCGGATTTACCACATCAGAACATTTCACATCTTTACCCCTGTAATTCTTCGCTTTTGGCCCATTTTTAGAACACGTGTCAGCTCAGCAAACGATATATAGTACCCCGTAAGACCTGAGTAAGAGAAGAACAAATCCCTCATGTTCAGTTGTTCTTGGCTTAAAGCGGATAAGTTTCGGTTTGGGGTTTACCTCTTGAAGCCGATTCTTCAAGTTTCGGCGGAGGCGCTCTCCAAGGCTGCGGGTGGCCAAGCCCCAGCTGCTCGAAACGGCCGCGGCACGATGCTTTCCGTGCTGCGCCTTCCTCTTGACAGAGCACGCCCGCCTGAGGGCTCGCCTCCCCTCCCTGGCATCTTCGGTCCTGGGAGGGCTGGCGGCAACATCCTTGTTGCCTTGGAGCTCCTGCTCCTCCTCTTCTTCCTTCGCCCGAGCAGCTTCGGGCAAGACAGGCGCCTCTCTGACCGGAGACGTCGGTGGGGTCACGGACAGGGCGACTTGAGCCCCTATTCGCGATCTTCTTCTTGCTCCCCGGTGGCAGGGACGTCTCCCTGCTTTCCGGAGGTTGCCGTCGCCATAGGGACGATTTGCCCCTGCGACGAAGTGCCCGGCAGGACCACCTGCTCGGACCCGCCTCGGGCAGCCGGCAGAGCTAGTACCTTGGCTCCGCTCTCCGTGGCGTCGCACCCCGCTCCTTTGGCCTCCAGCCTCTCCACCGCGCTCCTCAGCGCGTCGATCTGGTCGGTGGAGCCTGGCGGCAGCGCGGCCCACGCTGCCAGCTTGTTTTTGAGAGCGAGCAGTCTCGTTGCTCGTGATGCACCGTGTAGGTGCTCGGGCAGCAGAGACCGCTCGATCGCCGTGTCCACGTCATCCGTGGCGGTCTCTTCCTGGGCAACTGATAAAGAAGAAAAGAGTTAGATCCTGCGCGGTCTCTTCATGGGAACAGCGTTGCTAATACATACCTGCCGCAGGGAACTTAACCTTTTTCTTTGCTCCTTGATGGACCTTGCACCTCTTGCTCGGGGGCTCCTTGGCTTCCTCGCCTTGGCCTCCAGAAGCTTGTGGCGACAGGCTCAGCTCTTTGCTGAGCTGAGCACTCTTTTTGCGCAATGCAAGAAGTGCTTCCTTGCATGCGACTTCCTCTTCGAGCCTCCTCTGCTCGACGATCTGTTGCAGCCGTTCCACATGGCCCGGGTAAGCTTGCGTGTATCGCTTCATCTAGTTGGTCAAGGTCCGTACCTCTTCATCGCTCTGTTCGGCGAGGAGGGATGGGCTTGGGCGCTCCATCCTTGGCTGTCCGCGGGAGCGCTTGACCTGCCCGACGCGCTTCGTTGCCGCAGGAGGCTTCAGAGGTTGTTGGCGGCCGCTGCGGCGCGGCGAACTCCGCGTCGGTGCAGCAGCCACCTTGGGCTTCTCGGCCACCGTGGCCTTGCCCTTCCTCGCCCCCTCGGACTCGGAGAGCTCCTCGACGATCCCTCGAAGGATCAGCTGGTCCTCCTGCATGTTTGGGAAGCGAATGTTATTGTGCCTTAATCGTGTGAGTCTCGCAAACCGAACGGGGTCTAAGTAACTTACCTCGGGCGTGCGGACGAGCACGTTTCTCGGACATGTGTAGGCCACCTCGCCGGTGACCTCGCCGTCCTTCTTGGCACCCTTCAACATGGAGTCAACCTTCTCGATCACCCATGCTTCGGTAGGTTGCACTGCCCGAACAGAAGAAATCATTAGTTCCTGTTCGGATGAAATCACCAAGAAAGTTTGAGTCTTTAAGGAACTTACCCGTGCTCTCCCTGGTGATGTCCTCCCAACCTTCTATCTTGTAGAAGGGGTAGGACCTCTTCCACAGCGGACAGATCCTGTTTGCCGTGAAGTCCCGAATGATCTCCCTGCCCGTGAGCCCGAGGCCCATGAGGGAAGCGATCTTCCGGGTCAAGTACCAATCTTCGTCGGACAACTCCGGCCGAGGCATTGGCGTTCCCTTCGCCGGAGCTTGTCCGGTGAAGATGAGCTTGCTGTCGTCGCTCCGCTTGGTGTAGAACCACTTCATCCACCACGCGCCCGTTGAGTCGAGCAACGGTGGATGGGGGTACGGAACGTCGTCGGCGGTTGCCTGGAGCTTGAGGTAGTAGCACCCCAGTCCGGAAGCGGCGGAGCTGCTAGTCTTCACGTTGCTTCGGCTTCTCCTCCTCCCCGGGCAGCCTCCAACTGCCAGCGTTGATGTGTCCCTCTGCCTCTAAGATCTTGAGGTCCTCCTCGGTCATGCTAGTGCCTGAGAACTTGGCCATAGCAATCCCTAGGGTTGGACGAACAGATTTGAGTGTGGAGTGTGGCTGTTGGATGCATAGCGCGGTTGGAATAGGGCTCGGGAAGGAAAGGCGTGAGAGCAGAAATGGCAAGCCGCGGGTAGCTTGGGTGCTTTTATAGCCCAGACGAGCAGCTCTGCAACGGTTTTTTGCCACAAAACGGCTAGTTTTTTACTGCAACGGCTAAGTAAAAACGGTCATCTGTTTTCACTGCGCAGCGTAAGTTACCGTTGGAGTCTGCCAACGGCTACTTTTTCCAGTATCCGCACTGAGGACTAGGTACTCTGCTTGGGCAGATGTGTTTCCCTGTTCGACGCAACAGAGTTGCTCGGTACTGATCGGGTTTGTTTGATCCCGGACAAGTCCTGTTCGGTAGAACCATAACCTGTTCGGTCGCCTATTGTACGTCTTCGTAACATCATAATTACCCTCTTCGTGACTTAGAGTCACAATAGGAAGACCCCACTCTAGTTAGGTATTCCACTTGAGTCTCGGGGGCTAGCTGTCGGGGATAAAATTACGGCCTATTGCCATGGCCCACTCCCTGACAGCTCAATCGAACAGCCTACTAGGGCCTAGCTTCCTAGAAGGTTCTATCAGGCTCATGAGCATCCTGCCGAACAGCCTCTGGGTTGGCACGGTGCGTAATGGCCTAGGATTCGTGTTCGAGTCCGACTCGAACAGAGTTCTGCACGGCTACATGAAGACCCGGACGTGGTTTCCCAGATTGGAGCAGACGTCATGATCCCCAAGAATTGGAGTTTACCTTATCTACCTCGGGATGTATTTGGCATGTATTCGAGTTCGTTACGATCTCCTGGTCAGCCCGGCCCGATTATCCCTTGGTAGGTCGGTTGTTCAACACTATATAAACCGAGCCCCTACGGCGTTTAGGAGGCATCGAATACGGGCCAAGCATCATCACATTGACGCATATTGCTTCCTGTACATCTATAATCTCGTCGAGACCTGCTCGTCTTGTCGAGTTTCCTCCTTGTAATCCCTTTATCATATAAAGAAGGCTGGACGTAGGGCTATTATCTCTTCGAGAGGCCTGAACTAGGATAAAAACCTTGTGTCTCCCTGTTGCTCGTTGATTCTGTTCGCTCTGTTCGGCATGTCTCCTATCTCCCCTTCTCAAGAACCTTAGTTGACTTGGGACCGATATCCCAACCGTCGACACCCAGCTCCTCGCCCCAATCTTGGAATTCGCTGCTTTTGAACTGAACGCCATTGTCGGTGATGATGCGATTGGGTACGCCAAAGCGGACGACGATGTCCCGAAAGAACTCGCGCGTCTTGGCCGTCATGATTACAGCAACCGGCTTGGCTTCAATTCATTTTGTAAACTTGTCGATGGCGATGAAGAGATGAGTGAATCCGCCTTGCGCCCGCTTGAGGGGGCCCACCATGTCGAGATTCCAGACGGCGAAAAGCCAAGAGATTGGAATTGTTTGTAGATCCTGAGCCGGCATGTGTATCTGCAGAGCAAAGAATTGACACCCGTCACATCTGCGTACTATATCTTCCGCGTCGGTGACAGCGGTCGGCCAGAAGAAACCCTGCCGATAGGCTTTTCCTACCAGGGTGCTGGCCGCCGCGTGGTGCCCACATTCTCCGGAGTGCATGTCATTGAGTAAATCTCTGCCTTCCTGCTCGGATATGCAACGCCTTAGTACCTCAGAACTGCTTTTTCTGAAAAGCTCGTCCCCGACTACCTTGTAGCTTTTGCTTCGGCGTGTAATGCACTCGGCGAGGCTTCGATCCTCAGGCAATTCATCACGAAGAAGATAATCAAAGTAAGGCTGAGTCCATCCGGGGTTAATTGATAATACCTCTGCATCGGGTTCTATCTGCTTCTCTTGATCTTCTTTCGGTGCAGATGGTAGCTTGATAGACGGTGCGCGCAATGCTAGGACGAAAACACCAGTCGGGACTTGCGCCCGAGTGGATCCATCCGTGCTAGCTCGTCTACTGCTTCATTGTCCCGGCGGAGCACATGTGTTAATTCCAACCCGTCGAACTTATCTTCTAGCTTTCGCACCTCCTGACAGTAGGCCGCCATGCTGTCGCCAATACAAGACCATTCTTTTTGAACTTGGTTGACCACGAGTTGGGGATCCCCACGTACCACTAACCGCCTGACGCCAAGCGATATGGCGACGCGTAGCCCGTGGATGAGTGCCTCGTACTCGGCGGCGTTGTTGCTGACGGGAAACAACATCCGGAGGACATAGCGTAGCTTCTCTCCGGTCGGCGATATGAGCAAAATCCCAGCCCCCGCGCCGCTGAGCATGAGGGAGCCATCAAAGTACATTGTCCAATACTCGAGATTCTCCTTTGCTGCTGGGGTTTGAGCCTCTGTCCATTCCACGACGAAATCATCCAATGCTTGAGACTTGATGGCTAATCGAGGCTTGATCTTTACTTAAAAGGCTCCAAGCTCGACTACCCACTTTGCAATCCTCCCAGTGGCTTCCCGGTTATGAAGTATGTCTCCAAGCGGGAAAGAAGTGACCACCAAAATTTCATGCTCTTAAAAATAATGCTTAAACTTCCGAAATGTGAGTAACACAGCATACCGAAGCTTTTGAACTTGTGGGTACCTTGTTTTAGATTCGCCCAATACCTAGCTTACGAAGTAGACCGGACGCTGTACCTTCTGGAGGGAGCCCTCCTCATCTCGTTCAACCACCAGGGTGCTGCTGATGACGTGGGTTGTGGCACCGATGTAGAGTAAGAGGGGCTCCTGGGGCATGGGAGGGACCAACACCGGAGGTGTGGTGAGGAACCTCTTTAGATCTTCGAAGGCTTCCTGTGCTTCTGCTGTCCACTGAAAATCTTCTTGTCGGCGTAAGAGCCTAAAGAATGGCATGCCTCGCTTCCCGAGTCGGAAAACCAATCGGCTAAGTGCCACAATGCATCCAATGAGCTTCTGCACATCCTTCTGATTGGTCGGGGGATTCATCTTGATGATGGCGTTGACCTTCTCTGGATTGGCCTCAATCCCCCGGTGGGAGATGATGAATCCGAGTAATTTATCAGACGGAACCCCAAAAACGCACTTCTCGTGATTTAGCTTCATCCGATATGCCCTGAGGCTCTCGAATGTCTCGGTCAGATCTATTATGAGATCCCATCTGGATTTTATTTTTATGACGACGTCATCGACATATGCCTCCACGTTGCGTCCGAGCTGAGTGTGAAAACACCGCTGTATGGTGCGCTGATAAGTCGCGCCGGCGTTTTTCAACCCAAATGGCATTGTGATGTAGGAGAAAGCACCAAAAGGCGTTATAAACGACGTCTTGATGCAATCTTCCTCCGTCAGACAAATCTGATGATAGCCTGAGTAAGCGTCCAGAAAACTCAAGAGCTCGCACCCGGCGGTGGAATCCACCACTTGATCGATGCAGGGGAGCCCAAAAGGATTCTTAGGACACACTTCGTTGAGGTCGGTGTAGCATGTCTTGTTCTTTTTCTGCACCAGGACAAGATTCGCGAGCCTCTCGGGATGATACACCTCCTTGATGAACCGTGCTGCCAACAATTTGGTGATTTCATCCCGTATGGCGTCGTTCCGATCCGGAGCAAATCTTCGTAGGCGTTGCTTGATTGGCTTCGCAATTTCGTCGACGTGGAGAAAGTGCTCGATCACCTCCCTTGGAACACCAGGCATGTCCGAAGGTTTCCAAGCGAACACATCCTGGTTAGCCCGGAGGAAAGTGACGAGCGCGTCTTCCTATTTACTGTAGAGCCCTGTCCTAATCACGGCTGTCTTGGCCAGATCAGACGGGTCCAACAAGATCTTCTTGGTTTCTTCCGCTGCTTGAATGGATGTTTTAGCCTGCTTCTTGGCGGGGACGCCCCCCTCCTCCTGAAGGGATGCGACCTCCTGTCGGATCTTTTCCTTCTCAGCAGATGAGTCTAGTGCCTGCGCCATCTCATAGCTTTCGCTGTCACAAACCAGGGATTGTTTCACGTCACCAGGGAGGGTGATTACACCATTGGGACCTGGCATCTTTAAGACGAGATAAGTGTAGTTGAGAACTGCCATGAATTTGGCAATCCCCGGCCTTCCCAAGATGGCATGATATGCCGTCTCGAAATCAGCCACCTCGAAACTCAGACTCTCGGTCCGATAATTATCCTTAGTCCCAAACGTGACGGGCAGGGAGATCTGTCCGAGTGGTATCGCGGACGTCCCGGGGGTTACCCCGTGGAACGGAGATGATCCCTGCCGTGGCTCGGAACGAGGAATATTCATCTGGTCCAGGGTCTTGACGAAAAGGCCATTAATCCCGTTCCCGCCATCGACTAGGACCCTTTTTAGTTTGCTTCCCCGGACGACCGGATCTAGCACCAGAGGATACCTCCTAGGGAAGGCGGTCCGATCCGGGTGGTCTGATCGGTCGAAGGTGATGGGCACTTCGGACCAGCGCAAGTACTTAGGTGTCACGGGCATGATAGCATTGATCTCCCGAGCGGTAAGCTTTTGCTTCCGCTTGGACTCGTACGCATGAGAGCCCCTGAATATGTAGCTGATCTCGCGCTCTGTGTCCTCATAATCTCCATCGGGTTTCTTGCCTTGACCGTCCTTGGCTGTCGACTACTTGGAGTTCTCGGCGAACTTCTGCAGAATCCGACAGTTTTTGGCAGAGTATTTGCCTCGAGGATGGAAGGGACATACCGAATCCATCACTTTGTTGTAGTCGTTGTCGTTAGGAGGCTTAGGTCGATTGCGCTCCATGTTGGCGATCATCTTGTCCCCCTTTCGCTTTTTATCCTTGGGTTTGCCTTGCTCATCATTAGGCTCCTTCTTGGGGCCTCCATCGTTGCCACCGTGATGATTCGCGATGGCCCTCTTCGGCTTCGGCCTCCTGATCCGCCATTGTGAACATGGCCTTGAGATTGCGCGGGGGGTCCCAGATCATCTGCCTGATCATCTCCTCGGATTTGCATCCGGCGAAGAAGGCATCGATGACTGTTTGCTCAGAAACGTCCCGGATCTTGTTCTTCTTCTTGGTAAAACACTTGATGAACTCGCGGAGAGTTTCATTATTGCGCCGGTGTAGCTGTCCAATCTCCCATCTCCCCGCGGGCCTTTCATAGGTCCCTTAGAAATTGGCGATGAACTGCTCCTGGATGTCATCCCAAGACTCGATAGAGTTCTCTGGGAGTCCCGTTAGCCAGGTCTGGGCGGTTGGGGTCAAAGCGACTGGCAAGTAATTTGCCATGATGTTCTGATCACCTCATGCCGCGCAAACTGCTAAGGCGTAAACCTGCAGCCAGTTCTTTGGGTCCCTTTCGTCATCAAACTTGTCGATGCCTTTGAGGTTAAAACCATCCGGCCAAATCACTCGGCGAAGATTCGGGGTGAAGGCCCGAATCCCCTCCAACGGTCATGGCCACCTCCACCTTGGGGATCTGCTATGATGCTCCCTCCGCGGGCCTTGGCGTTGCTCCTGACGGTGGTCGCGCCGACTGGCGGTGCTCTCGGCGTGAACATCAACGCGACGGCTGTGATGGCTACTAGAGTTCCACTCGCTGTTACTACGCTCCCGCCGCCTGGCTTCAATGTCTTGACGGAGGTCATGGGCTAGCGACTGGCGGGAATCGCCAGCCGCGGAGGTGCGAGCCCGGTTCCGATTGCGCGTAGAACGAATGCGAGCCGAAGCAGTCGGAGTAGGGATTGCCTCGTTTTGCTGAATGGCAGCCATATCCACCATGGCCGTCGCTCGAGCGAGGGTCTGGGCGAACGGGCTGCCTTCTGGAAGTTGTGGCGCAATGGTCTCGAGAAGAGTCTTCGAAGCGATGACGTTTGCCTGGGGAGTTGTGTAGACCTCCTGATCCCTTAGCCTCACCGCACGAAGCTCGTTCCGGACGTCACGGCCGCGGGCACGAAGCTGACGCATGCGATCTTGGTCTTGACGTGGGTCGGGGTTCGCCGCGCCAGTGTCCGTTTTCGCATATGCGACGAGCGGAGAGGCAGAGTGATGATCCTCCGCACAAAGAACAAAGACTTCTCGGTAGTTACAAACTTCAACACTCTCTTCAGACTCAGAGTCAGAGACAGAGAGGCTGACTTGTTCGCTTTGTCCAATGGGTTGGCCAGCATTGATGACACCCACGAACATGGCTGGATCTGATCTGAGTGGATCTGACGCGCTAGCCGACTGGTTATCTCCTATCCAAATCCCATATGAGATCCGTGCGGAAGCCGCAGCGAGACTCTCGAGTCCGGAGGGAAATCCAGCCGAAGGCATTGAATTGTTGATGGGCGGAATAGAATCTACGCCCATGCGTTTGAGCCCGCAGAGTCCTTTTTCGTCTTCCTTGCGAAGAGGTGCGAAGGCGAACAAAACGAGGGGGTCAATCTACTGAAGGCACTTGCTAAATTCTCGAGGCCAAAGGGCAATGGATCACATTGATTGCGCGCACCTTCTTCTGAAGACATCTCTCCCGGAGGGGAAAGATGAAGATTGCCAACGCCGTCGGCGATGAAGTCCAGGGTGCCGAAGCGAAGAGTCTGCCCCAGCTTCATGGCGACGTGCGGTGATCTCCAAGAAGCCATCTAGCTTGAGAGATGATCTTGACGCTGCCCCTACCTGGCGCGCCAACTGTCGACAGGTGACTAACTGGGGTCACCGCCGGCAGTGAATTTGTACGAAGGGACGCTAATCAAGAACTAGGCTAGATGGTAGCACAAGACAGGGATTTATACAGGTTCAGGCTGTCAACGGAGGTAATACCCTACTTCCTGTGCTCTGGGATTATGTTTGATCAGGTTGTGAGATGCAAGATGACCAAGGTGTTTACAGCGTATGCTCTATGAGATGATCCGTCGTACCTATGGCCTCTACCCCCTCCTTTTATATAGTGTAGGGGGATAGAGTTACAAGATAGTACAATAGCTAATTCTGTTATGCTGTTACATGTCATGCATGTGTTGATCTCCTAATTACATGGAGATATATCATATCCTTGGAACCTTCCTTGGAGCTCAAGGCGCGTGTAACCCGAGTGGTCTCTATCTTCAACCGGCCGACTTAGATCGTCCCCCATCTGCTACCTTATGGGCCTTCTAGAGGATACCCGGGGCCCATATATATAGTCCATACGGAGTGAGGCTCGCAAGTTTCACAAAGGCTGAAAATGCATGGGGGGAAATATATGAGACGGCTCCGAAATTGCACCTTCCGTGATAAGTGCCATCCATTGACGATCACATGGCAGGACTGTCTTAGATACTATCAGAGACGATTCATTTATAAGATCATTTCAGATGGCATCTTTTTTTGGGACGGTGTATTCTATGACTCATCTCTGGTAGTTTTTGAGATAGTTTTGGATTTTGAAGAAACATGAATAATTCTTGCACACCTCCAACGGTTTTTAAATCAAACTATCTTGGATAAGTGGCGCCCCGGTTCTACCACTTATTAGTGATAGTTTTAGAAGCAAACCTCATAATCATCTCTAATAAAGTGTTTTTTACAAGGCTTTCTACGGTAATGCATTGGACATGGCGGCGCGTTTTGCCATCATCGACTTTTAGCCGGATGAGGTGGGAATATGAGATTTCCATTTCCCTTACCTCTACTTGAAGCCAACTTGGAGAATTTTTCCACCGAAGAATTTTTTACGTTAGTACCGGACTGCGCAAATAAGCCCACATGCACAATTTCATAATACAATGGGATGTGTGCTTGAGCGATCACATTCACAGGAAACCTAAAAATAATGGAGGCAGTATCAAGTACATCACAAACACATACATGCTTTTCTCCACGGAGGATTTACACTGGGACGTACACATGATCAGGCCAAATGCCGCTTAATTGTTGCCACGTAAGATAAGAACCGTTGGATTTACAAACACGAAACACACCAAACAGCAGTGTAGACTGCAGCTGGATTTTCATGGTTCACCGAGCAACTCTTACTAATTAAAAACCTTGTTAATCACGAAAACAGCCAAACTGCTGGGTTTTTTGTTTTCCCCTTCTGGTTCGATCGGTTTTCTAGGCCAGCGTGAAATAGAGAAGCCGGAAGCACTGGCCTGTCAAGGTTGTCCTGTACACCTCCGCCACGTAGCGCACGGGTTTGCTGTCTTCGAATCCGCTCGCGGAGAGCAACAAGCTGTAGTTGTAGCCGGTGGCAGAAACTTGCCTGAAAGCAGTGAGCACCTTGTCCAGCCTCAGGAACTGCGACGTCTCGCTGCTGTGCTCATTGACGGCGAAGCGAGCGACCTCCCGGACCTTGGGATCATCCACGCTGACCTGCTTCCACGGCTCGAACGTCCCCAGGTCACCAGCTGCTCTCGCCGGCCGGCCGACGGCGGCCAGAGCGGTGGCCGCAGCAGCGGCAGCGCCGGCGGCGGCGATCATCGCTCCGCGCCGCCCATCGGCAGGTTCTTGCCGCCGTGCCGGCTCGCCGGCGCTAGCCACGATGTGGCTCTTGTGGCGGCAGCGGCCGGGGGCGGCGGCAGTTATGGACGTGGCCATTGTGATGGAGGCCATTGCCAATGTCGGTGACGCCTTCTTGCTGGCTTAGCTTGGGTGCGTCAATGCGTGTGGCTGCTTTGTAATCACTTGAGTGCAGACGGCATGCCCGGGACGATGGCTGATTATTATAGCCTATAAATTGGATGCTGGGTGCATACCGGCCCGGGATCATGCGACGGGATAAGGTGCGAAATCAGCTTGGGGCAATGGCTTAATATTTACGTGGTGGATGTTTCTTCTCATGTGGCCACGGGGGGTACCAGCAGCATGGGTGCTGCTATTTGACGTGCGTTTGTCTTTTTATTGAACGTGGTACCCGTGCTTGATTTTGATAGGATTGGAACGCTACAGGGACATTATTCAATGTTATAGACGTTTAAATTTGGAAAAACGGCAGTGGCACGTATAAATAGGGGGTACATTCAATTCATTTTGTACTCACTTTTAATTTAGAGTTAGGTTAGTGTAGTTGAATGTTATAGTTGAATCAAGCTAATCTCAGGTTCCGGAGAAACCTTCAGAAATTCTGGTACGACACTTCTATCCTTTTTCTTTGTAAGACGTGCGATATCAATAGTTTTTTTCTTAACTCAGAGTTTAGCATTTATATTTTTGTATTTTAATTATTATATTGTTGTTGTGGACTTGCTTTAACACAAAAGTATTTTTTTTTTGTTCGTCTGTGTTTTTCGGGTATCTCGTTCGATATCTTAGTGAGACAGACAAGGGAGGTTGTTTCCCCAAGAACCAAGGGGAAATATTAGTGTTAGTTGTGGGCGAAGTACCTAGGGTTAGTACTAACTTGATCGACCCTCAACCTCTTGGTTTGTGTGGTACATAGCAGGTGGTGGTAGTGTCTGTCTATCCCTTCAAATCCACCATGCACGGGTTGGCTCCATAGAGCCCAATGGGGATGGCCATAACCATCCGGGATTCTTAAGTGATAGTGGGTGGCGGTGGGTCCATCAGCTTCAAAGTGAGCAGAGTTGAATGAGTGATTGTATCTCCCACTAGATTGAGTACGACTTGTTTGTGTAACTCCCTTATCTTATGTTATGACATGAACAATTATGATTCCAAGATCGGGACGTACGTGTATGTACTGATTAATGATCATGTTCCCAGATCATAGACATGGAGATATAAAATCAATAGTGTGCACACATATTTAGAAAACAAGGATACTTGGACAGATTCACTGTCACTACAGGAATCCGTTTTAATTTCGTCGGCCATAAACCGACGAAATTAGGGGACAAACCAACGAAATTGACATAATTTCGTCGGTTTTGCGACGAAATTAACTCGACGAAATGTGCTGGATGAAATTAAACACCTTTTCATCGGTTGCCGACGAAATTACAATATTTTCGTCGATTTCAGAGGCCGACGAAATTAAAAAACCGATAGACTGCGAGGCCGACGGAAGGCTGACGTGGCACGTAATTTCGTCGGTCTGGGCCGACAAAATTACTTACCACGTCAGCAAACAAAAAAAGTTGGAGCTGTCGGGTTAAGCTGACGTGGCAAATAATTTCGTCAGTTTTGGCCGATGAAATTATGTGCCACTTCAGGAAAAATAATAGCAGTGGCTCGGTTGCCTTTGGCTGACGTGTCAATTACTTTCGTCGGCCAAAGCCGATGAAATTATATATATATATTTTTAAAAAAACAGGGTGCTATTTTATTCACAGAAAATTCACAAAAATCACAGAAAATTCACAAAAACAGGGTGCCGATGCCTGCGGAACACTCTGCTGCTCATAGGAGATGTTATTCTTGGAACTTGAGCTGATTTCGTGTTGAACGTGTTGTAGAAACTCCATTACAATTGGATCAGTCCAAGAACATCCGAATGGAGCTTCATCACCGGCTACCCATCCAAGATGACCACCCTTCGGTGTCACTATCAGTAGGCAATTCAGATTTGCCAGAAGCAGTAACAGACCAAGGCTCTTTAGTCGCTTCAGAGTACCGGTGCAGCAGCACACAAAATTACCATCACAATGACCAAGTAAAGTCTGTGCAGCATGTAAGCTGCCCAACTTTTGCCATTCTACTTCCATTCTGGAAAAGTTGAAAGTTGAAAATGGTGTCTGAAGTTCAATTTGGAATCAACCAAACGTAGTTGGGTCCAAGATGAACTTGTCCTTACTCTCCTGGCCAAAAGAAAATGATAAAGAAAGTTTCGCTCTATGATTAATTAGACAGGTTAGAAGACAACACCTTAAACCTTGTGGTTGCTTGTGTATATATTTAATTTAATGGAATAAAAATCCCAATTAGAACACTGGTACCCAGTCTGGTATGATTCTCAATCCAGCTAAAAGGGAGTTGTAAATTTAACCAAAAGAAGTTAAAATACACATCATAGTACAAGAATGGCATCTGTTAATTATTTCAGATGATGACAGCTCGCAATGGATAAAGGTTCTTCAATATCATTCTTATTATTTTAACAAAGGTATGTTATGGCCCTTGTCGGAGTTTCCTAGGAATTATCATGTTCAAACTTTCTTTTCAAAAAGAAAAAGAAACAAGAAAATTTTTATTGTGCCTGGTAGAAAAGAAATGTTATACATTTTCTACGCTTCACTGTATACAACAACAATTAGGCCTTGTTCTTTTCAGCGTATCGTACCATTGCGTATTACTGTAGCAAATTTTATTATTTTTATAAAGCCAATATGTTGTGATAATTCGTAACGATTTTTTCGTGGCTTTTAGTAGTCCTTCCAAAGATTCTAAAACTATTTTTTAATTATTTTTTTATAATCTTTAGACCTCTTTTCGAGAGCTCTCAAATTTGCTACAGTATTACGCCAACGCAACGATACGCTGAAAAGAACAAGGCCTAACTAATTACAATGAGGGCAGTTCTTTTGCCTAGCCAGTAACAAAGCTCCTATGTGTGTCTCATGAATTAGAGTAGGTGTCAAGGACGTCGGGGCCTAGGGAAGCTGGCCCTTGGCTACGGAGTTCGTAGCCACGGTCCGTCTTCGCCGGCGAGGTTTTGCCCCTCTGCCGTCGGCTTGTTGGGGGAGAGACGAGAGATTAGAGATAACGATCTTGCTTAATCTTCCCAATCTGTCGTTACAGGAATATATGGCCAAGGGCCTTAACCAATCTCTCCTAGACTTCAGGAATAAAAATAGAAACTAATCTCTCTTTCTCAAACTTAGCCACTCGTGGTGGCCTCCTCCTGCGCGCGCGCAGCGCGTTCTGTGGCGCGGCGCACGTCACGGCGGCGCCTGTACGTGCGCCCCCACATGACATCTCTCCCCCCCTCGAGACCCAGCTCGTCCTCGAGCTGAAAGTCGGGGTACCTGATGCGGAACTCGTCGAGGTCCTCCCATGAAGCGGATTCTGCCGGCTCGCCACGCCAATGCACGAGCACCTGGCGAACCCCTCGCGCCAGGCGAGCTCGCTCGACTCGGAGGGGCTCTGGAACCACCGCGCCATGGTGGACTGTGGGCAGGTCAGGAGGCGTGGCCGGCGGAGTCCCGATGAATTTCTTGAGCACTCCAACATGGAACACATCATGAAGACGCGCGCCCGGCGGCAGTTCCAGGCGGACAGCGACGTCGTTGATCAGTTCGGCGACACGGTAGGGGCCGACGAAGCGGGGCTTGAGCTTCCCCGTGGTCAAGCGTGGAAGGGAGGTGGCCGCGCGCTGATGGAGACGCAGGAACGCCCGGTCGCCGACCTGGTAAGACACCCGCCGATGGAGCCGGTCGTAGTGGCGCTTCTGCACCGCCTGCGCCTGTTCCAGGCGATAGCGGACGTCGGCGAGGAAGGCCTCGCGATCTTCCATCTCCTGGGCAACAGCTGCAACACGAGTCTCACCGGGCTCGTAGGATCGGATGGAGGGCGGGTCGCGGCCGTAGACCACCCGGAACGGCGTCTCGTGTAGCGACGACTGGTAGGCTATGTTGTAGACGTACTCAGCCCACGGCAGCCAGCGAAGCCACTGTCGGGGGCGATCGCCTGTGAAGCAGCGCAGGTACATGACGATGACGCGGTTAGCAGCTTCCGTCTGGCCGTCCGTCTGGGGGTGGAAGGCCGAGGACATGAGCAGCTTCGTGCCCATGAGGCGCATGAGCTCGCGCCAGAACGCCGAAGTGAACACCGGGTCGCGATCGGACACGATGGACTGCGGGATGCCGTGGAGACGCACGATGTCGGCGAAGAAGGCCTGCGCCACGGACTCGGCGGTGTACGGGTGCGCCAAGGGAATGAAGTGGCAGTACTTGCTGAAGCGGTCCACGACGGAGAGGATGACCGTCTTCCCATGCACCCGGGGCAGCGCCTCCACGAAGTCCAGACCGATGTCTGCCCAGACGATGGAGGGAACTGGCAACGGTTGCAGCAAGCCGGCCGGGTGCAGGTGTTCGGACTTGTACCGCTGACATGTCGCGCACGCCCGCACGAAGTCCTGCACCAAACGACGCATGTTGGGGAAATGGAAGTCGCGGCGGAGGCGGTGCAGCGTGCGGTGGACGCCCTCGTGGCCGTCGTCGTGGACTGCGGCCAGGATCTCCTGCAGGAGTGGTGAGGCGGGCGGGATGTACAGGCGCCCGTCGTAGGCGACCATGTCGTCTATCACTGCCCAAGGCGCCGTGCGCGTGCCGGCGTGGACCTCGCCATGGATGGCGACCAGGGCCGGATCAGTGGCCTGGGCGTGACGGAGACGCGCGATGAAGTCAAAGCGGGGAGCCGAGATTGCCAGCAACTCGCCCTCGTCGGTGTTGCGGCGGGAGAGGGCATCTGCCACGGTGTTCGTTGCGCCCGACCTGTACTCAACAGAAAAATCGAACCCCAAGAGCTTGCCGACCCAGTGGTGCTGGGGTATCGTGGCCAGGCGCTGGTCGAGGAGATACTTGAGGCTGTAGTGGTCCGTCTTGACGACGAAGCGCCGCCCCCATAAATACGGCCTCCAATGCCGAACCGCTTGGACGAGGCCGATGAGTTCCCGCTCGTACGCGGCGACGGAGCGGTGTCGGGGGGCGATGGGGCGGCTGAAGAAGGCGACCGGGTGGCCGTCCTGGACGAGCACGGCGCCGAACCCGTGCGACGAAGCGTCACATTCGACGATGAAGAGCTTGGAGAAGTCCGGCATGGCGAGGACGGGGGCCGTGGTGACAGCGGCCTTGAGCGCAGCGAACGCCGCGGCCGCTGCGTCGTCCCACGAGAAGCCGTCCTTCTTGAGGAGGGCGGTCAGCGGCGCGGCCACCGTGCCGTAGTTGTGGACGAACTTGCGGTAGTAGCCCGCTAATCCGAGGAAGCCACGCACCGCCCGAGCCGAACGGGGTACCGGCCAGTCGAGGATGGCCTGCACCTTGGCGGGATCCATGGCGACGCCCGCCGCAGATATGATGTGGCCGAGGTAGGCGACGGAGGGGGCGCCGAAAGCGCACTTGGCGCGCTTGACGAAGAGCTGTTGCCCCCGAAGCTCGGAAAGAACGGCGCGGAGATGTCGGAGGTGATCTGCCCAAGTCTTGCTATATATCAAAATGTCGTCAAAAAATACGAGGACAAAACGACGAAGGAATGGGCGAAGTACATCATTCATGAGGGCCTGAAACGTTGCCGGAGCGTTGCAGAGCCCGAACGCCATCACCAGGAACTCATATAGGCCGTCGTGGGTGCGGAACGCGGTCTTGTGCACATCCTCCGGCCGCATCCGCACCTGGTGGTACCCGGACCGCAGGTCCAGCTTGGAGAAGAACCGTGCGCCGTGGAGTTCGTCGAGAAGCTCGTCGACCACCGGGATTGGGAACGCGTCCTTGACAGTGAGCGCGTTCAGGGCGCGGTAGTCCACGCAGAAGCGCCACGACCCGTCGGGTTTCTTGACGAGGAGGACCGGCGACGAAAACGGAGAGTCGCTGCGGCGGACGATGCCCTGCTCGATCATGGCGGCGCACTGCCGCTCAAGCTCATCCTTGTGGGCCGCCGGGTATCGGTAAGGGCGAACGGCCATCGGTTGCGTGCCCGTCTTGAGGGTGATGCGGTGGTCGTGCGCGCGTTTGGGGGGCAGCCCGGTGGGCGCGGCGAAGATGTCCCCAAAGGAATCCAGGAGCTCGTCGAGGAGGGGCTCTCCGGCCGCCGTGGCGCCGAGGGTCGGCGCGCTGGAGGACGCCACGCCCGACCAGCAGATGGTGCGCCCCTGGTGGTGGAACGTAATCCGGCGCCGGGCGAGGTCCCAAACAATTGGGCCCAAGGCGCCGAGCCACCGGGTGCCGAGGACCACGTCATAGCCCGCCAACGGCATGACGAAGAGGTCGGCAGGGAAAGCGGCGCCGTCGATGGTCAGTGGCGCGCCGCGGATGACACCGACGCACGAGACGCGCTCGCCGTTGGCGACCATAGCCATGAGGCGTGGACGCTGCTGAAGAGGAAGGCCAGAACGCCGGGCAGCCGCCTCGGAGATGAAGTTGTGCGTGCTGCCGGAGTCGAGGAGGGCGACGAGCGCCACGGAGCCGAGCGCGACGGCGACCTGCATGGTGTCGGCGAAGGAGACCCCGACGAGGGCCTGTAGGGAGAAGACAGGGGCGTCCCCGGCCGCGGCCTCCTCAGACTCCGCGGTGGAGCCGTCAGCATCGTCCTCCTCAATGCCCTCCAGGAGGAACAGCCGCTGGCAGACGCGGTTGTGGCCCCGGGTGTACTTCTCGTCGCAGTTATAGCAAAGGCCTTTTCGGCGCCGCTCCTCTTGCTCCGCCTGGGTGAGGCGCTTGATCTGGCGGCCCTCGACGGAGATCGTTGCGGGTGCGGCCGCTCTGGGACCCGGCGGCGCCGGCAGGGCCAGGCGGGGCGGCTGCGCAGGAAGCTGAGGCCGTGGCGGGCCCCGGGGCGCTGGGGAGGCGTACTGCTCGCGCAGCTCAAACTGCCGGGCCAGACTCATGGCGGCGGCCAGGGACTGCGGGTTCTGGATGCGGACGTCGATGCTGAGCGGCGGCTGGAGACCACCGGTGAAGAGTTGGACCCGCTGCGTCTCCTCGAGCGGACCGGCACGAGGAAGGAGCGCCTGGAACCGATCTTGATATTCAGCGACCGTGCCCGTACGCCGGCACTCAGCCAATTCGGCCAGCGGAGCCGAGCGCAGCGGCGGCCCATAGCGCAGGTGCAGCAGCTCCTTGAACCGACGCCATGATGGGGTGCCTTCGTCCCTCTGGACCTGGACGTACCACATCTGCGCGCCGTCCTCCAAGTTGTAGGAGGCCATCCAGACCTTTTCCTCCTCCATGATCCGCTGCTGATGGAAGTACGATTCGCAGCGATTGACGAAGATCAACGGATCGGTTTTTCCGTCGTACCGGGGAAAATCCATCTTCTGGAAGCGTGGGGGTCGATCATGGTGGTGCTGCCCATCGTGGGCCCCGGGGCCGCCCGATGAGGAGGGGGACTTGTCCTTCTGGAGCTGGACCACGGACGCCTGGAGGGACGTCACGGTTGTGGTCAAGTTCTCGATCATCTTGGCAAGATCGGCGGTGGTCGGGTCAGCCATTGCTGAATTGGGTGGGCTGGGTGGTGGCGCGGCGGTGGCTGGCTGTTGCGGCGGCGCGGCAGAGGAAGACGAGGAACGCCTGGAATCTGATACCAAGTAGTCAAGGGCGTCGAGACCTAGGGTAGCTGGCCCTTGGCTACGGAGTTCGTAGCCACGATCCGTCGTCGCCGGCGAGGTTTTGCCCCTTAGCCGTCGGCTTGTTGAGAGGAAGAGGGAGAGAGAGTTTAGGGATAACGTTCTTGCTTAATTCCTTAATGCGTCTGGTTACAGCATATATGGCCTCTGGCCCAACCGAATGGAGCTAATCTCTCCTTAATTCTAGGGATTACAAATAAATAGTAATCCTATCTTTCCTATCAGCCACTGAAAGCTGTCTCCTCGCGTGCGCGCGTTGCGCGTACACTCGCCCGGCGAACGTCGCGGGCGCGTCTGCGCCTGGCGTATGTGCGTCCGCACATGACAATGGACCTCGAACCATCTGCGCTATATGCCATTGTAGTACACCAATGGCCTGGTGCATCACAGTCAACTGTAGACCCCAAATTATCACATTCTTACAAATTTGTCAATCTGCCAACTTTGAGTTCAAGGAGTTAAATTGTCATTCCCTGTTGAGGGGCCTCTAGTGCAATTCCCTCCTAGCTACACATGAACATCTTAATGGATCATCTCTACACATGGCAACGTAATCAAACATAAATACCTAGGCCATGCCAAGTTAACTATACATTCTAAAAAATTGTCGATCTGGCAAGTTAATTTTGAGTTCAAGGAGCTAAATAGTCATTCCCTGTTAAGGGGCCTCTAGTGCAATTCTCTCCTATCTACAAATGAACATCTTAATGGATCATCTCTACACATGGCACCGTAGTGGAACATAAATACCTGGACCATGCTTACTGTGCAAGGGATTGGACATGACACTTCGCTAGTTAGTCCTAAGTTCAAAATATGCTTAAGACACTTCAAACTCAAAACTGTCGATCATCGACATGCAAGTTTAGGCGACTCTCAAGAGTTTGGCCAGCAACGCTTGGTAGTGAGCTAAATGTAATGTGCAACCATTGTTGTAGCGTTCCAGTCAACCAGAGGATGGTCAATGTGGCACACACTGATTAGTATGGCACTGGAAGTCTAAATTATGTAGTAGTCTCATATAAATCAAAGAGTCCAAAAATTGTAACTACAGGCACAAAAAGAAGTAATCAATTCTTCAAAAACAGAGGCATTGGAGTAAAATAAGGCTGAGTACTGCCCAACAGTTTTTTGTTGGAATTTAAAAATAAAATTTCAAAGATAAGGATAAAAGCACCCAATATTAATATGAACAATACTATGCATCTACTGTAGTGGGAAGAAACATCGTTTGTGGTTCATCATAAGTTTGATAGACCATTATTTTAGCATGTTTCTATCAACCAGGGCTCAGGGCACTGAGGGCAGCCATAGCCGATATATTTTTCTCAAACTACCGGCAGAACCTTTGGATGAAGTTTGGACAACAACACAAACGAGATGATACATATTTTCTCACCTGGCATGCACAGGTATAGGGCTTTCTATCGTTTTGAACACTAAGACATTGCAAATTGTACAAGAACATCAACCCTTATTGCATACACACTCGTGAGCATGGGTCAATTACAAGAGCTCATGAGATGAATGTGTTTCCACGGCCAGTTCTAGCCTTCTAAGCATTTGTTGTATACACTAGCGGTGAAAGCGCGCTTGCGCGCGCTAGGACCGATATGGGCCGTGTGATTGCTTGGCTGGCGTAGCGGATGGTTGATTTATTTGTTATGCAACACGTGGATGGGACTGTAACGGGTGGATGAGGCTGTTCAATATTGTTCGCTGTATGTAAGTGGGACAATACTTTTTATATCTGTTTTTAGTGTCCAATGTTGCCTTCGTTTATTATTGCCGGTGCCAACATTTGTATTTGGTCTGGGGCCATTCAGTACATAGAATTCTTGAAGAGTTTGTATCCTAGATATCACGTAGACTGTATGTAAAATTGTTGGAGAGTTTGTATACTATTCTATATTATATTTAGACTTCGGCGACCAAACTAAAATTTCATAGTAGTTATCATCATTTCATTCAGAATTTATATAAACAAAATATACATGTGCATGTAATTGTTAACAAAAAGGTTCAACGAGAAATCTGAATGTGATGTGATTGCCTCCTTCCACGCAGTCAAGCATGTGACATCAGTTGATGAATATATTGATCAATATGAGATTAACATGGGGTTACTGAAGAGAATCCAGCCGGAATTGCCGGAGAAGTACTTTGTTAAAAGTTACATTGCTGGATTGCAAGAGTATGTCAAAAGTTTTACGCAACTTCAGATGCCACAAGATTTAGCCGATGCTTATTGGGTCTCAAGAATGGTGGAACAGTCATATCCATTTAAGAAAGGCAGTGGTGGGAATTTTGTGAAAAGCCCAAAGACTTATGAACCTAAGCAAATCTGGAATCCTCCTAAATACAATGATTCGAAAGTGGCTAGTAATTCTTACGTACCAAGACAAACCAACTCTGTTTCAGTCAATAAGGATCATACTGAAGTTGGTAAAAATTCAGTAAATAATGATAAATGTTTTAAATGCCAAGAAAAGTGGTTCCCTTGGCATAAAAAAATTTGTAAGATGAATACTGAAGTTAGAGCCATGGAAACTTCAGAGGCAATGGAAGGAAGGACTGGTGAACAAGAGGATCCTTTAGAAATTATTGAAAATGCAGAAGGAAATCAAAATGTTGATGACATTTTAGAGAGTTATGTTCTGCAAATTTCAGAGCAGGCTATGGAGGGATCTGTAGCTGGTAACAAAACCTTTACACTCTTGCTAGAGTGTCAGAAGGCAAAGGGAACTGCCTTGGTAGATAGTGGCAGCAGTGCTACTTTCATGGACATTAACTTTGCTGTTAAAAATGGTTACACTAGAACCGAAATTCAACCTATAAAGGTGAATGTTGCTAATGGAGAAGTTATCTGGTGCCAGACTAAGGCTAGTGGAGTTCCATATAAAATTCAGGGGCAATCTTTTGTCAATGACTTCAAACTATTGCCACTAAATGGATATGATTTCATACTAGGCACAGATTGGTTGTTTTCACATAGTCCTATTACTATAAACATGAAAGACAGGACACTCACAATCAATTGCCAAGGGCAGGAACAAATCAGTTTCATCGATGAAACTATCACACAACAATCTTGCCTGATCAAACCAAAGAGATTACAAAATATGTTCAGGAAGGGGGTGATGGGGGCTATAATCCATTTCAATTCTATGGAAGTCGACCAATCACTAGTTCCTGCTAATATAAGAGCTTTGTTAGATGGCTATTCAGAGGTGTTCAAGGAAGTTATTGGGCTGCCACCCAAAAGAAGTTGTGATCTCACCATTCCACTTAAACCAGGGTCTGAACCAGTACATAAAAGGGCTTATAGATTACCTTATTACAAAAAAAAAAGGCCATGGAAGAAGCAATTGAACAACTATTAGATTTGAAGGTAAATAGGCCGAGTGTAAGCCCATTCTCTTCACCTGCTATATTAGTTAAGAAGAAGGACAGTACTTGGAGACTGTGTGTGGATTATAGGCAATTGAATATGCATACTATCAAAAATAAGTATCCAATTCCTACAATTGAAGATCTGCTGGATGAGTTGAATGGAGCTAAATATTTCTCCAAAATTGACCTCAGATCAGGTTATCACCAAATTAGAATGTGTGATGAAGATATTCATAAAACTGCCTTTACCACCTTTCTAGGACATTATGAATATTTGGTGATGCCTTTTGGGTTAACAAATGCTCCAGCTACATTCCAGTCACTGATGAATGCAATATTGGAAAATATTTTGAGGAAGTTTGTATTGATATTTTTTGATGATATATTGATCTATAGTAAGACATGGCAAGAACATAAGGAACATGTGGAAGCTGTATTGCAAATTTTGAAGGAAAATCAGCTTGTTGCTAAGGAATCCAAATGCACCTTTGGTCAGACCCAAATTGAATATCTGGGCCACATCATAAATGCTGAAGGGGTATCCACAGATCCTGGCAAGATAGCTGACATGGTGAAATGTCCTGAACCCAAAAACATTACTCAGCTTAGGGAATTTTTGGGTTTGACTGGGTATTACAGGAGGTTTATAAAAGGCTATGGTTTCATCTGCAAACCATTATTTGAAGCTCTGAAGAAGAATGCCTTTCAATGGGGGAATGATCAGCAGGAAGCTTTTACAAAACTTAAAGAAGCAGTAACTCAAGCACCTGTCCTAGCCCTACCTGATTGCAATAGCCCTTTTGTCTTGGAGACTGATGCTAGTGGTTTTGGTTCTGATGCAATACAATAGACCTGTAGCTTTTATAAGCAAGACATTAGGAACTAAGGCAGCTGCTCTTTCAGCTTATGACAAAGAAGCCATGGCTATTCTTGAAGCTCTTAAGAGGTGGAAGTACTATTTTGCTAGATCCTCTTTGATTATAAGAACAGACCAACGGAGTCTCAAGTACCTACAAGAGCAGAAAATCACTGAAAGTATTCAACACAAACTTTTAGTAAAATTATTGGGTTATGACTACAAGATTGAATACAAAAGAGGCAAAGAGAATAGGGTGGCTGATGCCCTTTCAAGGATGAATCCTACTGAGGAGTCAATGATGGGTACTACAATATTGATTCCAACTTGGGTATTTGAAATGAAAAGAAGTTATGAAGGGGATTCTTATTGTATTGATCTCATCACAAGATTGAGTGTAGATGTTCAAGCTGAAGCAAACTATACTTTTAAGAATGAAGTGTTGAGATACAAAGGGAAAATATTGGTGGGACAAGGGGCAAGACTAAGAAACCAATTGTTTACAACACATCATAGCTTAAATCTTGGAGGACATTCAGGAATTAGAGCCACGACACAGAGGCTTAAATTGTACTTTTATTGGCCAAAAAAGAAGAAAGATGTCACTGAGTGGATCAAGGAATGTCCTGTTTGTCAAATTAACAAAGGAGAAAATATTCTATACCCTGGTCTCTTACAACATTTACCATTACCTGATAGAGCTTGATCCCATATCTGTTTGGATTTCATGGAAGGCTTACCAAATTCTTTCGGAAAGGATATCATGTTGGTAGTGGTGGATAGATTTACCAAGTACTCCCATTTTATTGCTATGAGTCATCCTTATAATGTCCAGCATGTAGCTTAGGCTTTCATGGAGCACATTTATAAATTGCATGGTCTGCCCAGTGCCATACTTTCTGACAGAGATGCCATTTTCACTAGCAATTTGTGGCAAGAGCTTTTCAAATCATCTGGAGTGAAATTGCATTATAGCACTTCTTATCATCCTCAGACTGATGGACAAACCGAGAGGTTAAATCAGTGCCTAGAGAATTATTTGAGGTGTATGACTTTTACCAAACCAAAAAAGTGGAGCAAGTGGTTGTATCTGGCAGAGTGGTGGTATAACACTAGCTTTCATACTGCAATTGCTCAAACTCCTTTTCAGGCTTTATATGGGATACCTCCACCACATACTACACAAGGAGTGCATCTTCATCCTGACCTTGAGAATTCAGTTAACTATCATCAGGATAGACAAGCTGCAACTCAACTCCTAAAAGAAAATTTGGTGAAAGCACAAGAGAGAATGAAAAAGGTTTGCTGATAAAAAGAGAACTGAAAGAGTTGTTGGTGGGTGATATGGTTTATCTTAAAGTGCAACCTTACAGGCATACTTCACTAAGTATTCACAGATCTCTTAAACTTCACTCTAAATACTATGGACCATTTAGAGTGCTTGACAGGGTGGGAGCGGTAGCATATAGATTGTTACTGCCTGAGGAATGTAAATTACATCTCGTGTTTCACATAAGCCAGTTAAAAAAGCACATTGGGAAGAAAGTGATTCCCAACAAAGATCTGCCACTTGTGGATTCAGATGGAAATGTAAAAATCCAGCCAATAGCTATATTGGAAAGGAGGGTTATTCCCAGAAAGAATTTACCGGCGAATCAATGGTTGAGGACAAGGCTATTCTTGAGGGGGTGGCATTGTCAGGGTCGCATTGGAGGGAAGACAGGAGAATAGATGCTCCAGTTATATCGACGAAGCAGATCAACTTACCGTTTTGCTTATGATCATCGAATGATTCTCATTGTTTTCTTTTTCACTGTTCATCGTATGGTAATTACTGTTACTGGTAAACTCTGAGTTCAGCGCAGGAATTCGCTGTTAATGTTGTTTTACCGCTGTAATCGGGACTTGGGGGCTATATAAGCCACCCTCTCCGTGGTGCAATGAACAAGCTAAGAAATGACGTAATCATTCCAACAACCAGTACTAGATTTTCTCTCTAGAATTATTCCTACTCTCATCTCATATCTAGCATTTCCGATCCCCAATCCTCGATTCTTTCTCTTTCATTATCCATTCTCTTGCAAATTTCATTGTTAGGATCGAGGATCCTGACAGGGGGAGGCATGGAGGGCAGCGTGGGGGGCGCGCGTGCGACGGCGGCGCGGAGGGCAGCGTGGGGGGCGCACATGCGGCGGCGGCGTGGGAGAGCAGTAGGGAGAGCGCGACGTGGCTAGGTCAAAAGATGTGCACGGGTGAAATGGGCCATAGGGGTTAAGTGGGCAGTAATTTCGTCGGTTATGGCGACGACAAAATTAGGGCCACGTTAACTGCCATGCTCACGATGAGCCACCACCATATTTTCATCGGGCCAAACCGATGAAATTATGGCCACGTCATACGGTTGCACTGTAATTTCGTCGGTTTCGGCCGATGAAATTAAGTCCACGTCATCTGCAGCGCCCGCGATGTGCCACAACCATATTTTCGTCGATCCAAACCGATGAAATTATTCGTTATTTCGTCGACCAGGCCTGAACCGATGAAATTATGTATATATTTTCGTCGGTGGTGGAAAACCGACGAAATTACGGTCTTATTTTCGTCGGGTTTTTTCAACCGACGAAATTATAATCGGCCGACGAAAAAACTTTGTTTTGCTGTAGTGTGTGAGACACTTTTCAGTTTGTTATCTTGAAAGTGCCATCAGAATTAAGTTTGATGTGGTACACCTATATGGTTTTTAGACCTGAGATCGTCATGAAGTCCCAGCATGTGGAGTCATATGCTTTTTGTGTTGTTAAACACTACATTATAATAGGTTAGTTATAATGGTAACTATTGGTTATGCCATGAAACATTTTGTAGGGGTGTGATCGGTCAGAATAACATTTGCCCCTACTTAATAACGGGAGAGATACCTCTAGGGCCACGGTGTGGATTGATAAGAAAAGTTTATGGTCATGCCAATGTGATTAGAGAATTACATTATGTCCATATATTCATCATTAATGAGTGAAGTGGTCGAGCTATCACGAAGGTCCCACGTATCTTGCCTTGAGCTTTACTAGTATCGTGTAACAAAAGGATCAGTATGTTGTTTGTATCAAGATTCAGCCGATGTGATCATTCTGTGCAATCGAGGGTTAATATGTACTGCTAAATGCCCTTATTGATTTATGGATTGGAAGGTTTCTAGATTGTGCAATTGGGAGAATGTTAAGATTATATCCAATGACAATCATGGGCCACATACAATGTGGACTCATGGATGGTACATACCTCATATGATCATATGGGTCTTCTGGACCACGTACAACATGAGCCATGGATCTTACTGGGCCTTCAGCGTTGGCCCACTATGAAGCGCTATATATAAAGGGATGCGGTGGAGGTGCTCAAAATATGAGACACTAGCCTCTCCAACAAACTCTAGTCATCATCTTCCTTGTCGGAACGCCGGCGCTAACACACCATGTGTTTGATTCTAATCCTCATATGTATGGATACTGTAGAGGTGCTACGTTTGAGGCACTAGTGCGACCAGCTCGTGAACAAACTCCGTACATGATCTTGTTTTGATGATTCCCATTGATCCAAAGGAAATTTCATGGTGACATTGGATTCGTTGGGAAGTTTGCCTCATTAGCTTTTCGTCGAATGTAGAATATTAAAAATAGACACCGAACCATGGAAAGGTGGAGGTCGTTGTGGAGCTAATCAAGCAAGGACATCGGAGACCATGGGGCGGGAAGCATTGTGGGACGGTGCTAACCAACAAGGAGGAGGCGTTTGGTTTGGCGTGAACGACTACTTCCGTATGATTACACATAGATCATCTTCCACTGCAATGCGTGTCGCAGATAACAATATATGGTCAATTACTTGCAGAATAACCCAGGTTTTTACGGTAGAACTTTGATTTTAGGCTAGCGTAGCATCCTCGCGTTTTGCTTCACATGTAAATACTATGAAAGAGATATCGAGCATGTGGGCTGGGAGGGGGAGTAGCATTTTTCCTCCCGTCGATGTGTGTTACATGCAGTTTCGTTTGATTTTAGTCGCTGTAGTGATGCTTATCACATTTATACTCGTCATTAGTTTTATGAATTTTTGTCCTAATGGCCGCGTTTAAAAACTTGCTACCCACCAGGTTAAACCTACGGCTCTATCCACCTGGACACTTCCGAATGTATGAAACTTGCCGCTTTGGCGCGCCCGCAGCGTGTGGGCAAACGCGGCAACAAAAAAGGGGAAAAAAGGCAGCGCGGGCGGGATTCGATCCGCGGGCGGCTGGCTGAGAGCTGGCTCAGCTAGCCAGCCGGTCAAGCCGCCTGCGCTGCCGAGTAAAGAGCAAAAAAAAATCGTTTTATACATAAACAAAAGAATGGACGACTAGATCACATTGCGCACGCGATCGGACGGTTGCGGTGGCGGTGCGACGTGGGCTTGGCGGGGCAGGGAGGCGCCACGTGGCAGGGGGGATGCCGCAACTCAGGCTTGTATCTATTATTGATTATTGATGATTCGAGACCTATGTATTGGTGTGAACAAACTGTGCCAATTTACTTTAGAAACTAGTGGAAATCATGAGGTACTCAGATATGTGAAATTTTATGGGTTAAGAAAAATCAACTATGTCAAGAAATTTAAAAATGATACCGCTAATTGTACTACGAAAAAAACTTTTTGTGTCATTTTAAAAGTCTGTCATTACTTTTCCATTGGGTTTCTACGTGCCACCACACTTTACGTGTGGTACCCTTAAATGCCATTTGTGAAATTTGCTTGTTTACGATGCTAAAAAACCAAAAAATTAACTAAAATATGCACAATAATAGCGCCAAACGGACCTCCAAGTTATCCTTGATAAAATTAATATCCGGAAAATTTTTCCTGAGCATCGGACTAGGATCCCACTGGCGGATTGGTGTTTCCAAATAAGCCATTAAAGTTTTTTGTTAGCATACAATTAAAAAACATGTGACTCCTTATCAGTCGACTTAAAATAAAAGAAATTCAGCCTACATTTTTTACATTAGGCAATAACTAAATTTACATATAGTATGATGTTGTAAATGGTGAAACAAAGTACTAGATAATATTTTTCTAGTTCTTGTAAGTTCATTCAAAAAAGAAAAAACGCAAAGTGCACTAGAGGCTACCCATAGAATTAAAGGTATATGCCAGAATTATATATAATTTTTTGCAGTTAAATTGTACACTTTTACCATGTCGAGTCATATTAGTTATTTAATAGTGAGAATACGTCCACTCAGATTCATCTCAAGCGGTCCATACTCGATAGGGAGTAATTCTGTTTGAAAAAAGATTTTTTTTTCATACATGCCATTACGACGTTTGTTTATTTCGGATATGCCATCACAAAGTCAATATTATTATAGATGTCAGTACCTTTGCAAATATCTATCACAGATGCCATTGTTGGAAATTTTCGAGCATTTACGACATATACTAAATCAAAATACGGGCAAAAACACACCTTGACATGTGGGACCCGCACGTCATACACTCAGCCCTTCTTCCTAATCCACCTTCCTCCTTCCTCTCCACTGCTCTCTCGCCGGAGCTCGCTGCCGCCACGCTCGTGTCGCTGTCGCGCCGCCGCCGCCGCGCAGCCACTACAGCCGCTGTCGTCGAGCCGTCGCCGCCCTTTAATGCCGCCCGCCGCAGCCGAGCTCGCCCCCAAGGTTCACTGGAGTTGGGGACGGGAGGTAGGAGGAAGGAGGAAATATGAGGAAGGAGGGGAGAGGGTGATAAGTGGGCCCCACGTGTTGGAGACCGTATTTCTTTCGTATTTGACATATTCGGCTCGCGAAAAACACAAAAAGCCCAAAAAAAAAAAGCCTGAAAATGGCAAATGCGATTGCAAAAGTAGTGGCATCTATAATATTATCGAAAAGTAGTGGCATCTATAATATTATCGACTTTGTGATGGCATATCCGAAATAAGCGAACTTCGTAATGGCATGTATAAAAAAAATCCTTGAAAAAAAATATGGAAGAAAGTGTATAAAAGACCACATTCGCAAAAAAATTATAATAATCCAGGCAGTATAAACTGCGTCACAAACACGTTCATGCTTTCCCTACGGAGTAGGAGAATCACACATACACCTGAGGAGGAACAGAGGTGATGACAGTATTCGGAGGTTAATTTATCGGGTTTCATGGTTAATTTGTTGAGCAGCTTTTACTACAATCCATGTTGAGCAGTGAACCGCTGGGTACTAATTTGGTTCTTCTTCCGGTTAAGTCATCCATCTAGGCCAGCACGAAGTAGAGAAGCTCGAAGCAGGGGTCTGACAGGGTGGTTCTGTGCACCTCCGTCACGTACCGCTCTGCCCTGGTGCTACTGCCCCACAGTCGCTCGTTCGCGTAGAGCAGCAGGCTGTAGTTGTAGCCTGTGGCAGCAACCTGCCGGAAGGCCATGCCGATCTTCACCAGCGCCAGCAAATCGTCGTATAACTTCGTATAATGTATGCTATACGAAGTTATTACGGCTAAATGCCATTTGTGAAATTTGTTTGTTAATTTACGATGCTAAAAAATCAAAAAAATGAAATATGCACAATAATAGCACCAAGCAGACCTCCAAGCCATCCTTGATAAAATTAATATCCGGAAATTTTTCCCTGAGCGACGGACTAGGATGCCACTGGCGGATTGGTGTTTCCAAATAAGCCATTAAAGTTTTTTATTAGCATACAATTAAAAAAAACATGTGACTCCTTATCCGTCGACTTAAAATATAGAAAATTTCATCCAATATTTTTTGGGAAACGCTTGAGCCCGGAGGTCCGGCGCGTCCGGACTCCTCACTCGCTCGCGCTCGCTCGCTCCCTCGTGCTCCTCCTCCTCGCTTGCGTCGCTCGCTCGCTCGCGCTACTCTTCCTCCTGCGCCTTCCTCGCCGTCGCACCGTCCTCCAGCGCCTCTTCCCGTCCCTCCTCGCCGTCATCCAGCTCCGTGCCTCCTCCTCCCGCGCCTCGCGCCTCCTTCCCTCCGCCGTCGCCGGTGCCGCCCCACCTCCTCCTCCCTCGCGCGGCGGCCGGTGCCGCCCCGTCCTCCTCACGCCCGCGCGCACGTGGTGGGGGGGGAGCTCCTCCTTGCCGTGCTCCAAGGGCCGCCGCTAGATCTGGAGGGTGTCGACGACCAGGACGATGAGGGAGCACGGGAGGTGTCAAGCTCGCCGTTGCGCCGCCGGATCCGGCGAGCAAGGGGCAAGGTCTCGCCGGATCTGGGGAAGAAGGAGGCCAGAAGGAGACCCATCCCATTTCAGACTCGAAACCTGGGGTTTCTCTCTGGAAACCTACGATTTGTGTGCTCGAAACTTGGAGTTGCACATATGAAACCTTCTTTCTTCTCGATCTGGAACTCTTGGGCTACGCCCTATGAAAATGTACCTTTTCTACTACTGAAACTTGGATCTTTGCCTACCGAAACTTAAACTTTGCACTATTGAAACTTGGGTCTTACTCTCGAGACGCTTTCTGAAACCTCAGGCTTCATTGTCAAGTTGCACGAAACCTGTGGTTTCACGATTTTCGAAAACTTAGCTTTTTTGTGCTGAAACTTAAGTTTTGCCCACTGAAACTATGGATATTGCCTACCGAAACTTGAATTTTTACTATCGAAACTTGGTTCTTACTCTCGAAAACTTTCTGAAATCTCAAGTTTCGTCCTCAGGTTGCCAAGGTTCATCGGGTTTCTACCGTTATTTTCTAGGTTTCCTTAGATATTCGTGCAGGTTACGCGATGATGTCAGGCTAACGTCAGCAGGTCCGGACGTCCGGACCCTTGTGCTCGCCATATTTTTTACATTAGTCAATAACTAAATTTACATCTAGTATGATGTTGTAAAAGGTGAAACAATGTACTAGATAATATTTTTTTAGTTGTTATAGTTCATTCAAAAAAGAAAAAAAAAAACGGAAAGTGCACTAGAGGCTACCCATAGAATTCAAGGTATATGTCAAAATTATTTTTTTTCCCATTAAATTGTACATTTTTACCATATCGAATCATATTAGTTATTTAATAGTGTGAATACGTCCACATAGATTCATTTCAAGCGGTCGATAGGGAGTAATTCCATTAGAAAAAACGTGGAAGAAAGTATATAAGACCACATTAGAAAAAAAAAAAATAGTCAGTGCAGTATAAACTGCGTCACGAACACGTTCATGCTTTCCCTACGGAGTAGGAGAATCACACATACACCTGAGGAGGAACATAGGTGATGACAGTATTCGGAGGTCAATTTCTCGGTTTTCATGGTTAATTTGTTGAGCAGCTTTTGCTACAGTCCATGTTGAGCAGTGAACCGCTGGGTACTAATTTGGTTCTTCTTCCGGTTCAGTCTTCCATCTAGCCCAGCACGAAGTAGAGAAGCTCGAAGCAGGGGTCTGACAGGGTGGTTCTGTGCACCTCCGTCACGTACCGCTCGGCCCTGGTGCTCCACAGTCGATCGTTCGCGTAGAGCAGCAGGCTGTAGTTGTAGCCTGTGGCAGCAACCTGCCGGAAGGCCATGCCGATCTTCACCAGCGCCAGCAAATCGAACGTCTCCCTGTTGTGCTCCTCGACGGCGAAGCGCGCCACCTCCTGGACGCGCAGGTCGTCCACGCTGACCTCCTTCCACGGCTCGAACGTGCCCAGGTCATCGGCCGCTCTCGCCGGCGGCGCCCGGCCGACGGCTGCCTGCAGGGCGGCGGCGGCCGCGGCGGCGAACATCACTCTGCGCCGCCCATCGGCATTGGGTGCCTGGTCTTGGCGCCCCGCCGGCTCGCCGGCGCTAGCCACGACGAGGCTCCTCCGGCGGCGGCCGGGAACAACGGCGGTGCTGCCCATGGTGGCTATGGACGTGGTCATGGTGAGCGATGCCGTTGCCAGTGATGCGTTCATCATATAGGCTATAGGTGTCGATCGATGCGTGTGGCTCCTTTCAAATTACTTGTTGGTGTGCCGAGTGCATAAATATAGGTAGCTGCATTCATACTCCGGCACATGGGATAAGGTGAGAAATCAGCTTGCCCCAGTGGCTTATGTGGTGGATATTTCTTTTCTTTTCATGTTCCAATTGCAATGGAGCTAGAGTAGCTGTTTTTATGTGTATTGTCTTTTTGTTGAACGTGGTACCCGTGCGTGACCCAGACAGGATTGGAACGCTACAGCGATAATAATTATATATTCAATCTTTGATCTTCGATCTTGGAAGTTTTGGATCATACGACGACCAATTCTGCTATATACGGTTCACAACCCGCGATCACTGCATCTCGATTTGGTCGGAATTTAGGCCAAGAACAGAGAGATCGGGAGATGCAGAACAACAGCAGGAAAGGGAAAGCGGAATTTGGGGAAGGAATATTTGATTCTTCTTTTTACGATGAGTACGTCTTGCCGGATCGGCCATAGCCAATACAACACCTTCCTCCCGATGCATACATGGCCCAAGGCCCGACTTGTGACGCAGGTCCAACACACTCCACTCTGCTCAAATGAACTCTCGCCATCACACCGTGACACACAAATAATGTTGTTGCTGCCAAGTGCCAAGGAATTATAGTTTTCCTTTTTAGAATGAATGATGGACTTGTGTTCGTAGCTTTGCTGAAAATATTCGATGGGCGTTGTGCTGCTTGGCTTGCTGGTGAACTGTACAAGTAATGAGAATGGCAAATTCATTGATGCATGGATATACCATGCATCAAACCTGCTCTCTGGCCAATTAACAGGCAAGTGCATTAGCTAGCTCGCTAAGATCCGAAAACTTAAAAAGCATCTAAGGGGTTGGGCTAGACATACCGGTGGCCATTGTAAATGGTGGTGAAAACTTGAAATATATGGAAGAAGGGTTGTGGCAAGATATAGTAAGAGCCAATTATATCAAGAATAGCCCAATTGTTCATTGCACTAACAAGCAGCATGAGTCAGCTGTTTGGAGTGACCTAATGAAGGTAAAGGAGATTTATACTAAAAATAGAAGCAAAAAAATAGGGGATAGGTGTGATACAAGCTTCTGGTCCGATAGATGGTTGTTTGATAGCCCTTTAGAGGTCAGGTGCCCTGATATTTTTCAGATTTGCTCAAAGAAGGATGTATCAGTTGCATACTGTGCTAATAAAAACTGGAATCTTGAATTTAGAAGATGGATGAACATGGATCACAAGGTGAGATGGGATGAGATAAAAAAAAGAGGCACTAAGGTTTTCCTTAAGTAATGGGAATGACACTGTTAAATGGCTTCTGAATAATAAAGGAATTTTTAGTGTCAAATCTGTTTACCAATTATGCCATGCTGGTGAGCTGTCACACAAACTTGAGGATTTTTGGAGAACCAAAATTCCTTTAAAAATCAAGATATTTGTGTGGTTACTAAAAGAAGATGCTATTTTGACTAAAGATAATTTGAGAAAAAGAGGGTGGAATGGTAATCCTGTATGTGAGTTTTGCTATGAAATTGAAAATACAAACCACTTGATGTTTGGATGCCATTTAGCTCAATTAACTTGGAGCATTTTAGCCAAGTGTTTTGGAATTAATTGGATCCATGTCAATCTGAAACAGTATGTGATTTGGGAAAAAAAAAGATTATCTCTTGTCACAAAAAACTGAAATTTATGGGTTTTGCTGCTGTCAGCTGGTCGATTTGGATGTTGAGGAATCAAGCTTGTTTCGATAAGAGACAGATCAAAAACCCATTTACCGCAATCTACATGATTTGTTCTTTTTTGAAATATTGGATAGGATTGATGAAAGCTGAAGATAAGGAGCTTTTGGAATTGGGAATCGATGGGATTTTCAAAGTGGTGAATGATTTGCAGCAGAAGACGGGTGGATCGGGGGCTTAGGATGGCTGGGCGTGCCTGTGGATGATGCTCTTGCTTCCTGTTATCAGTTCTGCTGGGCCTTAGCTATATCTGTATGTCAGATTCGAGGTTTTGTTATTTTGCTGCATAACCTAAGTCAAAAACTTGTAGTTCGTCCTCCTGTTGCATTGGTTTAAAGATCTTGGTTCTTTTACCTCCTCTTTGGCTGGTTGTAATTCCTAAGGTGGTTGGTTACCTGTTAAAATAGTTTGTGGCTTTCGTTTCTTTATAATGGAAATGGAGGTGGGGTGTGAGCCCTTGTTCAAAAAAAAAAAAGGCCGCCAGGTTTTCAGCTCATTATTAGCATCTAATGATGAAAGTATTATGTACATTGAGCATCATGGACACCACCATCAATTATCGTTACAGCAAATGACACTGGCTAATGATACTTCTTGGATTTGAGCTCTGCAATTCTTTCCTCCGTGGCCTTCAGGGCGTCACCATATTTGCTCACGATCTAAAATGAACCAGGGTATAATTTGGCAGTTTCATGTTAATTAGCTCAATCGCTTGCACAAAAGAAGAGGATGCGATATTACTGTAAAAAAATGTGATCTTACTTCTTCAACTTCATCAGGAGTCATTATTAGTGGTGGTGACAGCATGACGTTATCCCCTAAAACACTGACGAGCATTCCACGCTTTTCGCACTCAGCACCAAAAATTGCACCGACACCTGAAATTATGAACATAAGATGCTCAGTTTATTATCATCACACAAATCATTTCCTATGGCTAGCTTCTTTGACCTCAGAGATTGTGTCCCTTGATAAGTTACTCTTAATAACTCATTGATAAGCTATCAAAGTCTCAATCCCATTGGACTAATTATCCCTTTTTTTCTTTTATTACACCCGGCCGTATGGAAAAATTTACCACCATGGCACTCAATTCGCACGCCTAGCTCCATATGACATTACTTTCGTCGACCTTCACCCAAATGACATGAGACGTACGAATTGGTTTCATATATGCCATTTTGATCATCTTTTATCCATTTTAGTCCTTTTCACCTCATTTTTAAATCTATTTTAGTCCTTTTCCCCTTCACCCTTTAGTCCTGTATGCCCACGACATCCTTTGAGCCGGCGCCGCCATCATCGAAGTGGCACCACCATCCCATGGCAGGGTCGCCGGTGGCGCCGAAGCTGCCTTCTTTCCCTGCCCCCCTCACTCCAACTAGCGGGCACCTGAAGCTGAAGGCAAAGGTGGCGACCGCCGCCGCGGTGGACCTCTCCAGCTTTGGCATCACAGTTTCATGTGCGTCGTGGGGGAAGCCGGGCGGCGGCATCGATCGTGGGGCGGCGGCTGTTAGAATTATTGGGCCTGGCCCATTTAATTTCTAAATAATTCCTGGAAAATCTCAAAGGCCCATGTATGCATGAGGCATGTGAAATTTCTTTAGTACCATATTGCTAGTGGGAGGAGTGGAGGACATGCTTAAATAGTGGAGCTTGCTCCCTCCCACTAGAGAATGTGATGGGAGAGAGAAATAGAGAATCACACGCGCTCGCCTCGCCGGGGCGGGGCGGCGCGTGTGCACGGCACCTGCGTGAATGGTCCGCCGAAACTTAGAGGGTGATAGCAATACTAAATTATTTCACCTAATTGCAAATGGAAAACATAGGAAGCAACCTTCCAACTAGACCAAGATGACAGTGTGATGGTTGGAGATACTAAGCTAAAAAACTATGTCACTAATAATTACAAGGGTTTGTTTGGTCCACTAGAATACAATTATTTTCCATGATTGAAACTATCCGGGATGATATTCCTTAAGTGAACAATTCTGAAAATAGCTCATTAACTGGACCCTTGTCTAAAAAAGAAGTAAGAGATGCTATTTTTGAAATGGATCATAATAAAGTGCCCGGTTCAGATGGCTTTTCGGCTGAATTCTATCAAGTTTTTTGCGAGGTTATCAAGCATGATTTGATGGCTATGTTTAAGGATTTTTATAATGAAACTTTTCCTCTTCATAGTTTTGAATTTTGGTATAATTACCCTTTTACCAAAATCAAAGGAAGCAACTCGTGTTCAGCACTACATGCCTATTTACTTGCTCAATGTTACTTTTAAGATTTTTTTACCAAAGTGGGCACAAATAGAATTAAACATTTAGTTGACAAAGTTATTAAACCTTCTCAAAGAGCTTTTATACCCAGAAGAAATATCGTGAAAGGAGTAGTAATTTTACATGAAACTATACATGAGATGCATAGAAAAAATCTCAGTGGTGTAGTTTTAAAACTTGATTTTGAAAAGGCTTATGATGAAGTTAAATGGACTTTTCTTAACTAAGCTTTGAGGATGAAAGTTTTCTCCCCTAAATGGTGTAAATGGGTGGAGGATTATATTTCTAAAGGAAGTGTAGGGATTAAGATCAATGATGACATAGGCCCTTACTTCTAAACCGGTAAAGATCTGAGACAACATTATCTCCCTTATTGTTTAATGTTATCGTTGACATGCTACCTGTCGACAGTTGAGATATCGATCTCAAGTCAACTAAGATTCTTGAAAAAGGGAGATGGAAGACTTGCCGAGCAATGCCAAACAGCGATCAACGAGCAACAGGGAGACACAGGGTTTTTATCCTGGTTCAGGCCTCTTGAGAGAGATAATAGCCCTACGTCCAGCCTTTCTTTATATCAAAGAGAATTACAAGGTGGAACTCGGCGAGACGAACAGGTCTTGGAGAGGTTACGGGTGTACAAGATGTTGTATTCTATCTTGCGCTCAAGTCGTCCGATGATCTTGGACATCATGGACGTCATGGACCTGCCCTCTACGCCGTAGGGGCTCGGTTTATATAGTGTTGAACAACCGACCTACCGAGGAATAATCGGGCCGGGCTAACTACGAGATCGTAACGAACTCATATACATGCCAAATACATCCCGAGGTAGATAAGGTATGCTCCAATTCTTGGGGATCACGACTTCTGCTCCAATCCGGGAAACCACGTTCGGGTCTTCACGCAGTCGTGCAGAACTCTTGTTCGAGTAGGACTCAAACAGAAATCCTAGGCCGTTACGCACTGTGCCAGCCAGGAAGCTGTTCGGCAGGATGCACATGGGCCTGAAAGAGCCCTCTAGGGAATCAGGCCCTAAGAGGCTGTTCGAATAGGCCGTCATGGAGTGGGCCATGGCAATGGGCCGTGATTTTATCCCCGACACTACCTCTCCTATTTTGAGAGCGAAAAAAATGGTCAAATTGAAGAAATAGTTCCGCACTTGGTCGATGATGGGTTATCTATTCTGCAATATGCAGATGATATCATCATTTTTTAAATCATAAACTGGAGCAGGCACTAAACTTAAAATTCTTGCTTTGTACATTTGAGAAATTACTTGGTTTAAAAATAAATTTTCATAAGAGTGAAATTTTCCGCTATGGTGATTCTAGGGAACATGAGGACCGATACATCTCCAGCAGTAGACTAGTACTTAATCCATACTTAGTAGTCTATTGATGTTTATGATGTCCTTTTTTGAGATTCCTCGTGCTGTGCTTAAGAGATTTGATTATTTTAGATCCCGTTTCTTTTGGCAGAACAACGATCAACAAAGGAAATATCGTTTAGCCAAATAGGAAATATCGTTTAGCCAAATGGAATATTCTTTGTTGTCCCAAGGACCAAGGTGGTCTAGGTATTCAAGATCTAGATACTAAAAATAAGTTTCTTGTTAGTAAATGGATTTTTAAGCTCCTAAATGAAGAGGACATTTGGCAAAGATTGCTCAGAAATAAGTATTTAGTAAATAAATTTTTTTCTCAAACTCAATCCCAGCCGAGGGACTCTCAATTTTTGAAAGGTCAAATGAAAGTAAAGCCAGATTTTCTATAATGGGGCATTTTAATTTAAGAAATGGCACACAAATTAGATTATGGGAAGATAGTTGGTTGGGACATTCCCCTCTTAATGAGCAATATCCAAATCTTCAAAACGTGTCACTGTCTTGGAAGTTCTTAACTGATCTACTGTAAATATTGCCTTCTTCTTCTCTTATCGCTATAGACTGGCTTATTAGTTAGCAACCAGCTTTTACCTCTCTTCTCTTCTTCTCTCCTCCACATAGGCAAAAAGATGAGATGGACTCCTTATAGCCAGCTAACATGGCACCATTGGAGATGCCCTTATCTCTATACCGAACGTTCCAGCACTCGAGTACCAACTAGCATAGCTTGTCGGCCACCAAAATTATTAATTTTTTTGAGTATCCCCAAACAAAGTTGGAAATCATATGGTTTAAAATACAAATATCAGCAACAATTTAAAATAGGAGTCAATGTCAGATTGAATGAGCCAATATTGTCAATGATTGGTAACAAGCCTCCCTCTCTGAGCCTACTTCTGAATTGAGGGAAAAGAAAGCCCACTTTCTGTCACGATCACAACATCCAAGATGTCAAAGATGTCTTAGTATTAGATGCAAAGAAGTAGACACAAGGGCAACTTTTATCCTGGTTCAGACCTCAAGGGGCAAGGGATAATAACATTACGTCCAGTGCTTTGCTATAATTATTGGTGATTACAATATGAGGATTCACAAGAGAAAAACATAGGTAAAGTCGTTCCCCTAGTTGGGAAGAAGAACATGAGAAAAGATCGGATCTAGTTCGTCTATATGCTCACGAAGGAGGGAGGTCTTTATACTAAATTTAGGGACACAAAAGCAAAAAGATAATAATACATGGAAAATAGTACCTAATATATCAGTTTTCTCCAATGCAAACCAGAGGCCTAGCGCCCTAGCCATTCTCGAGAGTTTTTGGCATTTCCAGCATATACGAGATGCAAATACCATAGAAGTACACACTTGACAGTTGGGTCCCACATGTCGTACTCTACCTCCTTCTTCCTCCTCTTTTGTCTCTCTTCTCCATGGCTGGCCACCAGGGGTCAGCGAGCTCGTTGGTGGTGGACTGCGGCGAGCTCCAAGGCTGCACCGGCGTGGGTGTGAAGGAGGAGGAGTAGGTTCCCACAAGCTCACCCCCGCCGCCGCTCCTCGTCATACGTTGTCGCCGCTGCCATCCACAAGCTCGCCGTCATCACGTCCCTTCGCTGCCGCCACCGCTGCTACCCACGAGCTCGCCGTCGCCCTCCGCGAGAGAGCTCGCCGGTGAACTATGGAGGGAGGAGAGGAAGCGTGAGATCAAAGGGAGGAGGAGGCCGTCGGGGAGCTCGCCGGAGGGCCGACTGTCTGACCTATGTGAGAGAGAGGAGAGAGGAGAAGGGGTGGAGGAAGAAGGTAGAGCAGCGAAGGAGGAAGGAGTAAGAAGAAGGGGTTGAGTGTATGACTTGCAGGGCCCACATGCATGTTGGGTTGTATTTTTGCTTGTACATTGATTTGATATATGTCGTAAATGCTCTGAAACCCTCCAAGAATAGCAACCGTAAAATATTGTTGCAAAAGGAGTGGCATAAATAATAATATGTGTTTTTTTTGTAACGGGACAATGGATGATGTAAAATGAATATTTCATAGTAGTTTTGGAGCATGAAGTTAATTATTTTTTATTTCAAATTCGTCACAAACAATACATAGACTGGTCTCCATCGCAAGCATTCATAGTCATCTGACTTACCGCAGGAGGCGAGTTTCCTGGCGGTTTCCTTATTGCTGGATTTCATTGGGAGACGAGACGGGAGTTAACCAGGTTGACCATGACAATAACAATGTAAATACGTAGCGGACTACCGGTCAATGCTCAATACTATTCGAGTCGTTTTAACTATTGTTAATGACCTCTTAAAAGACCATCTCCAATAATTGAGTCGATCACTAGTTATAAAAAATTAGCATGTCATGTATACTTAGCAAATAGAGAACTCTCTAATTGACTAGTTATAGCATATACTCTTTAAAATTAATATATATGAATCGTTATGCTACAGTGCATGCATCCTTAATCCATTATGCACTGTTTTTGAACCAGTCTCTCTATCTATTTTCTCTTTTTTATTCTTCGTATGAGTAAAAAGGGTAAGTTAAAATATTTGTATCTAGATAATTTGGCACCATTATTTTTGTATCTAGATAATTTGCACCATAAATTAGAGATGCTTTTAAGGCATGTACAATGGCTGAGACAACAATTGTAACCATTATCATGTTATTTATATAGATAGTAATAGAGACAACTCAATTTATACAGGTTGCTCACACACACGTAGAATCGACTCTTTTATTACAGGCTTCTCAAATTTTTATGCATAATCACTCCATGTCATCTATCCTAAAAGTCAATTAAGTCTTATAGATGGCTTAAAAAATCAAGCTTTATAGGTTTTTTTAGAAATAACTAATGTTTACAATTGTAATGTTATGTCGTCCATCTTTAGATCCAAGTCGAAGCACGAGGAGATCTCGAGGTCATCTGCCTCATTAATCACCATGATCGATGTTTATCACGTGCAGCGATTAGCAAAATGATGAAGTCAACCAAAGGACATATATGTCGACAGCGTCGGGTATCAACCTCAAAGAGACACGGTACGCATCCATATAGCCCATGGGTTTTCGAATACACTAGCCAAACTAGTAGCTACTTACGAGGGCTATTGTCCTGTTGATATATATTAGCTAATAAGTGGAAAAGAACAAAAAAATAAGTGAAAAAATACCTCCGTTACTATTAAAGAATGCGGTATGACTTAGAGAGGAGTTTAAAATATTCCTACGAATACTACGTACTATGAAGATTAGCAGTAAACACAATACGATGTACAAAATCCAAGTTCATTCGATGTACTACAACAAAAACATGCACAAGTTTCACTTTCATATAGTGCTCAAATCTAACAGAAAATCAGATACAACAAAATCATTATGCTTCTGGTATAGTAATGTTAATCGGATAAATGTCCAAACCATTACTATAGTGTTTTTGGATGAATTTTTTAAAAAACAATACCATATCTATATTATCGTCTATTTTTTTAAAATCTAATAGATTATGTGTAATGATAAATATTACTACCTCTAGTCATAAAAAGAAGTCGCCATTGACTTTTGTACACATCTTTGACCATTCGTCTTATTAAAAAATTTAGTTCAAATACGTAAAAATATAAGTCATACTGAAAATAAATTTAACAATAATCAAAATCAAAACAAAATAAATAATATTTATATAACTTTTTAAAATAAGACGAATGATTAAAGGCGTGTCCAAAAGTAAACGACAACTTTTTTTATGATCGGAGGGAATACTAATTACTTGTGCACGCCGAGATGTGCCCCAAGGTCCACGACACCTATCTGACTCTGGATCCAATTGGCCTAGAAAAAAAAATTTATTAACTTTTTTTAAATAATTAATATAAAATTAACCATCAGCAAAAACTATTTCTAGATCTGACTCCTTTGACAACACCAATGCAGAGACCAGAGAGCCCAAGACATGTTTGATTGGACTGCCCGGTTGCTCAGGCGATCTGGGCAGGGCTAGGAGCAAAAGAGGATCTAGAAAATCGGAAAACTCACTTCGTGGAGGAATGGATGTCGCAGGAGTTGCTGAAAATGGAGGCGTCGATGCAGCTGGTGTTCTCAAGTGGATTGATGGAGATCTAGAGGTTGCGGAACGAGGTTCGCTTCCAGGGGGAACCCTCCGATCTGAACCGGGCGGTCGCGCGAGCAAAAGTGGCAGTGGATACCTGGGAGAAGCTGAAGCCCAAGAGTGCACCTCACGAGCCGCCTGGTAACACCCGACAGGAGGAGGAAGAGCAGAACCTATAGGGGTTTTCAGGCTTTCGAATCATGGTGGATGCGGCATGGAAAGGGGAGGAGGAATCATCCTCTATTGCGGCAGTCGCAGTCGATTCAGACGGGCGGGTAGTGGCAGCGGAGGTCAAGGTCGACGAACACTTCGGCGACCCAGAAGAAGCTGAAGCGCATGCTATCATTCTTGGGCTGGAGCTTGGAAAGGAACTGGGCGCTCCGCAGCCAGCGGTAGTGTCGGATTGTAAGGCTTTAGTGGAGAAAGTGAAGAACAGAGAAGAAGACCGAGGTAGATGGGGAGACATCATTGAAAAGTTGAAGGTGGAATGCAGCAGGGGGCTTTTGTTGGACTTCCTACCTCGCAGGTTGATTAAGTTAGCTCACAAGTTAGCACAATGGGGTAGGGTGTCCAAAATCTCAGCTCGTTGGCTCGGGGGGCTGCTATCTTGTGGCCAGCCAAACTCGAGCCTGCCAATTGTAACTCCGCCTGTGTGGCTTAATCTCGCTTAATGAAAGTTTCGCATTTTCCTCAAAAAAAGGTCCACGACACCTATCTGACTCTGGATCCAATTGGCCTGGCACCCGGCCTGACAAAACAAGTTCAATATTTCAACATGCAAATCTTTATTCCTAGTTTGCCCGACACGATGTGTGAATGTGACGTTCAATGCGAATCTGCCATAACTGCATGCATGCACGCACGCATGCGTGAATGCGTGATCAGTAGCCGTGGACAAGAGGCGGGATGCTCTGCTCGTTCCTGAAGTAGTCGCCGGGATCCACTCTGCCCTTCACCACTGCCAGCCGCCGGAAGTTCCCCATGAAGTACTTCTCCCCCCACACCCTCCCGCTCTCGTACGTCGTCACGCCGTCGCCGCCGACCTCGTTCTCGCCGAGCTCCAGGTCGCGGTAGTTGGCGAAGGCCTCCCTCGGGTTGCTGCCGGCGGAGCGCCTGAGCGGGGAGAAAGAAAAAAACCCGAGCGCAAGGGCACGGGTTGCTCCATCGCTCCTATAATCTGACCTTGCCGCGCCATGCCGGGTGGTGCGGCAAGGGTGGCCCACTGTCAAAGCTTGACCGCCTGCAGCACGTCCCCGGAGCCAGCCTCGCCGCGCCAGCGCATGTGACGTGGCAAGGTGGGGCCCGTAGCTTCCACGCTAGCGGCTGGCCGGCCGCGGGCGCGTACATGGCACCCTTTGCCGCGCCACATGCGTAGGCATGCCAGAGGCTATTAGCTGCGCCGTCTGCATTGGCGCGGCCAAAGGGGTCAGATCTAAAAATAGTTTTTGCCGAGGGTTAATTTTATATTAATTATTTAAAAAAGGTTAATAAAAAAATCCATTGGCCTTGCACCCGGCCTGACAAAACAAGTTCAATATTTCAACATGCAAATCTTTATTCCTAGTTTGCCCGACACGATGTGTGAATGTGACGTTCAATGCGAATCTGCCATAACTGCATCGATGCACGCACGTTCTTCATCACACTCAGCCTCATGCAGGTCATGCATGCGTGAATGCGTGATCAGTACTTCAGTAGCCGTGGAGAAGAGGCGGGATGCTCTGCTCGTTCCTGAAGTAGTCGCCGGGATCCACTCTGCCCTTCACCACTGCCAGCCGCCGGAAGTTCCCCATGAAGTACTTCTCCCCCCACACCCTCCCGCTCTCGTACGTCGTCACGCCGTCGCCGCCGACCTCGTTCTCGCCGAGCTCCAGGTCGCGGTAGTTGGCGAAGGCCTCCCTCGGGTTGCTGCTCACGAACCGTGTCATGGCGCCGTACAGACCGCCCAGCCACGCCACCGCCGCGTCGCCGTCGGCCTCGCCCCACCAGAATACCCCGTATTGCACGTTGTACAGCACCCCGCGCCGGTGCGGGTACGGCGTCGCGATGTCCGGCACGACGGCGCCGACCACGCCGCCGTGCGGCTCTAGGATGACCAGCCCGGCGCCGTTCTTGGCAAGCCAGTCATGGAGGATGCTCGCCCAGCCGGTTTCGCCGATGGCGGCGCGGACGTAGTCGGACTTGCTCTTGGCGTAGGTGACCAGGTTGTTCGTCCGGGCGAGCATCCCCTCCGGCGGCTTGTCAGTGCTGCCGAGAACGATGAACGCCATGGCGCGCAGCCAGCTCATCTCCCGGCAGTCCGCCGCCGTCATCCCTAGCTCCGGGAAAACGGCAGCCATTGTGGCGACGAGACGCGGGCAGCCGCCGAGGTATAGCGACTGGAACAACACGCGGTTGCCCTGCGCCACGACGCGGATGGTGAGCTCCGGGAGGAAGGGCTCGAGGATAGTCGTCTCCCACTTGGCGAGCAGCGCGGCGGCTCCCTCGTCGGTGGTCTTGGCGATGTTGAAGACGGTCACCGCCGGCGGCACGGCGGAGAGCTTTAGCCGCCACGAAACCACCACGCCAAAGCTCTCTCCGCCGCCGCCGCGGATGGCCCAGAAGAGATCCTCCCCCATGCTGACCCTGTCGAGGAGATCGCCGTCGGCGTTGACGATCCGGGCGTCGAGCACGTTATCGGCGCCGAGACCGTACTTGCGCATCATCAGCCCGATCCCGCCGCCAGCGAGGAACCCGGCGACGCCGACCGTCGCGCAGGCGCCGCCGGGGAACGCGAAGCCAGGGTTCTTCGTCCCAACGGCGTAGTAGAGCTCGCCCAGCGTAGCGCCGGAGTCCACCCAGGCCGTCGCCTCGCCGGCGACGACGCTCACGGCGCGTAGCCGGGCGAGGTCCAGGACGGCGAACGCCTCTCCGGCGCGCACCGACCGGTAGGAGAGACCCTCGTAGTCGTGGCCGCCGCCGCGCACGCGGAGGTGCACGCCGTGGCTGTGGCCGCAGCGCACGGCGTCCTGGACGTGGCGGACGTCGGACGCCGTCAGGATGCAGACCGGCCGCACCGTTGTATTCGTCGCGAACCTGGGGTTCTGCACGGAGGAGAGAAGCTCCGGGACGAAGCCCGCGGAGCTCTGCGGGTACAGGAGATCGCTTGGGATCTTCCCTGAGAGGCATTGGAGGAAGTCGTCAGAAGAGGAAGCCAAGACGACATTGCAGCACAGGGAGCCCAAGATCAGAACGGCAGCTAGGGCTAGTGTTTTTGACATATTTGCAATGCGTTGGAGGCTTGGAGCTGGCCAGCCACACAGTGCTCAGCTGTTCGCACTAGTCAGACTGGATAGTGACTGTTAAGTGGTAGCAATGTCCTCTCCATATATAAATGGACGAATGCATGTGTACCAACTGCCCTACAGGACTACTTGTACTTTATCTAATCGTATATGTCAACCCTCAAATTTTACTTACCTTGAGAGTCGGAATCCGATGCACTAGTTCTTGGATCGGTACACTAGTGCGAAAGAACACATAACCGATATATGCATACATCAATTTACGCATAAATTCCTGAATATTACATGTCCAAGTTACGCCCTTAGGCGATTTCAGTAAAGCGATTAACATTAGCCTTTAATACAAAAAATAGCTCAGAGTATTGCAGCTATCCCAAAATATCTACCCAAAAGAATGTCCTAACGGCTAAGTGACTTGCAAGCGACCGGAGCATCCCCTCAGACTCGTCAGGCCCACCAAAGTCATGTCCATCGTCTTCATGACATTCGTAAGGATCTACGTCGATCCATCGTCTAAAATAATATAAGTAGGCGAGGTCAGCGTCATCCAAACGTTGGATAGTTAGCACTTCCCTTAATGCACTTAGTGAATAGAAAGCCTTGATTGGGGAAGGATCATTTTATTTGCGTAAAGCCAGATTTTAAAATGAGTTTAAATTACCCTATCTAGCATCATATATTAGTAGTATTTACATCATAAGGGTTTAGCATCATACCAAATACATCCCAAGCCCAACCGACCCTCCTTAACAACCAACCCTAAGAAGACCAACCCCAGACTCGATATATAGTTGACATTGTACTTCATCACACCAAACTTCTCGCTGCCCCAACACTTTCCTAAATCCGCCATCCTTCCAGGATTTGACAATTCTATTGTGGACCACACTTGCCATAGACAGCCCGCCTCGGCCTAGGGGGTTGCCAGCCCACACTAGCCTAGCTAGTGTCATCCTGGGGAAGTGTGGCCTCAATCACCATCCGGTGACAACCAATGCCGGTCCCTATCGATAGTGGTCCTAGAGGGCCTCCGCAGAGCGCTCGCAACTGGCGATCCAAAACCCGTACTCCACGCGATGGCCACGCGTTTTGTTGGAACCATCCTCCAGATGAGCGATCTCCCCGCTACGCGTGTTCTTTCGCGCTCCTCTTGAGTAAGCCATGGCTAAACCCAGCACAGGCACCTCATGCCTTAACCATCCATCAGGATGTCATTCATGGGGCAACCCTCCAACCATCTAGCACTAGTACACAAATGCACTTTTGAGACGTTTTTTTTCATTCATCTAAGACGGTTTTGAAATGACTTATATGACTGGTGTCGCAAAAGAGATAATTAATATGAGACGTTTGCAAAGCGTCTCACATGAGTATTCTTATACGACGTTTTTTATGTACAACCATCTTATATATTCTACCGTATAAGACATTTACGCGCCTATAAACGTCTCTTATAGTGTTTTATAAGCGACGCTTTGTGTGTAACCATCTTATATATCCTACCATACAAGACACTTGTTACCTATAACCGTCTCTTATAGTGTTTAATAAGCGACGCTTTGTGTGTCACCATCTTATGTCGTATCGTACATACGTATAAACCATCTCACATATATTACCATAGAAGACACTTGCAATACTATGAATGGAATCTTATATTATAAACAGAATGACTGAATAATGTTTCATTTAATTATAAAGAAATATCATTCATACAAACAAGTAGCACGGATTCTTGATAAACATGATAGTAACACCAAAAGGTACATATGTTAATTTGGTACAATATAGTGACGCAAAAAGACAACATGTAATTACACAGACTGATAGACAGCATGATTTTTCTTTGTGATACTAAGATCGTCCATCCATCTAGCCCGACCTTTGAAATGGTCACATGTTTTCAATTTGTATTCTTGAGCAATGTTGACATGACTGCAAGTTTAATAAAAAATAAAGTTAGAAAAGTAGGCATATGTAAACATTAGATGGCATTTCTAGTTCATCAGGATTGAAAACAAAAAATGTGAAATATTTATCACATTTATTTTACAAAGATAAGAGTAAGACAACAGAAAAATAGCATACATTTCATTAATTACATGTAACAATGTACTTCTCATGTATTAAGCATCAAATGCTGATTTAACACACTATCTGAATGTATTACTCTGAAAATGCTAGCTGCTGTACTACTCTCAAACTGCGGGCTGCAATACCTTACACTGTTTTCACTTCATTACACAGACCAAAGGTACAACCTTACAGGTGGTAGTGTTTGTTATTTGCGAATAATATCCATAAGCCAGGATATGTAGCCACTACATGGACATATACCTAAAGGTCTACCAACAAGTTACTTTAGAAACACAATTCTTGGTCTAAACCACAACTACTATGGGAAGTTGCGTTGGAATGTTTGATGCGTGTTAAAAAAACAAATTGCTTTGTAAAGCAAAAGCAGAAAGGTGTTAATGCCTAAGCCATAATTTTAAAACTTCAATACTAGAGTACAGTGTACAGTAACTGAATGTACATGGGTGGCATCTAGTTCGTGACAGTTATCTCCCAGAACAGTGTCCTGGCAGCCACTGCTTGGCCAAAAGTCCATAGATATAGATTAGAGTTGGCTGTTATAAATTTGAATAAATAATTTGTACCTTACCCTTTTACTGCACATTTCTATGTAAAGGGTGAAATAAGAAGTCCTTTAGTTTCGTAATATTTGTCTATACCATACCATACCATATCCACGTAACATGCAAGGACTAAATGTACAAAAAAGTTAATAGAAATGACATAAACATAGCACTTTATTAAAAGGCAGAACTATTTTTCGAAGTATTGTCTTAATACAATCTTGATTTCCACAATGGATTAATATTTTGTAATGGAAACTCCCAAGACAATATGCAAATAATGTGAAATGGCAGTTGTTCACATTCATAATCAATGAGGTGAAACACACAGATCAGAGAAACTTCGAATAAAAAGACTTACAATCTACTATCCAGATTATGTGACTTTTAAAAAAAAAATTGGCCCTATCTATGTTTTATTCTAACTAGTAAACAATAAGAAGCATCAGAAGAATATTGTCGAAAATGATCTCAATTTTATATTGGATAATTAGTTGGCTGATTAGTTGAGCGTTTGGTCTTCAAGCTAGTACCAAACCCAAGTTCTATTTTATAAACATAGCCTTTTGTTTTGATGTGACAAATAGTCAGGTCAAGGAAGAAACAAAGTTTGGTCAGACTGAGATAAAAATGCTATAAAACTATTGTATTGTATGATCACACACCTATCAAAAAAGAGCTTTGTATGTGCAATACGTACCAAGCAAGCTCTAGTTGTGTATAGCCCCATGAACTACAAATAATTATGAGCAAATCAGAACATACCTGAGGATATCGATCAGACATTAAACTAAGTTACTCTGAAGTAAAGCATATGGCGCATGACGTACTAACCACAAATATTTTCACCAAACCACTGAGTATGTGCCTAAAAATGAGTAATCAGCGAAAGAATTAAAATGAAAATTTGTTCTATTTAGAATGTAATGTTATTTCAAAATTATATTGAAGTTCTTCCATGATACGACACCACCAAGAGCATCATTGTGTGGCTGTTTGCACTCAACGTAAGTCGAGAAAGTACTACAAAATGAAAGAACGTTTCAATGCAATGAATCAAATCTAAGATAAATATTTTCAAGGGGTGAATTATTGAGTAGAAATAGAAAACCTATTGAACAACGGCATGAGACCATAGTTGTTTCCAAGGGGTTGGATGGAGTTGATAGTGTAAACCATGTTCCACTTTGGAAATATAGCCAATAGGACCCAATGGTTGCTGTAGTGCAAAAGATGGCATGTCAGTAAACTTAAAACATTATATAGAGAGATTTTTGTAGTGCAGAAATTGACCATTCTTCGCAAATAACAAATATGCACTCCTTATCTTGATGATCAAGAAGTGCTTGGACAATGTATGATACAACGGCAATAGCCTCCTCATCAATCCTCCATTTGGCCACCATCTCAGGGTCTAAAAAGCCAACTGGGTATCTATAATTATCTTGCTGCCTCATATAGCTATAAAAAGTAGTTAGCTCAATACAAATAAAAATGATGAATGTAATTTATACGAAATGCAACATGTTTCACTCACAGAATCCAACTCTGATGTATGGATACGAAAATCCCAGGGTTAAATTCCCTCAAGGGGATTTTAACGGCTCCATCAAAACCCAGGGATAAATTCCCTCAAGTTGGAATCAGAATAAGAAATAGCTCATCACTATTTGCTAACAAAGTAAAACAAAAAATTCAGATCAAAATTTTAAAGTAGATTGATACTTAAATCATAAAAAAAAATATTTCATTCATTAGTATGCAATAAGTCAAAGCCTTATCTAGAGAACATAACTACTGTGGCAAGAATGATAAAATCATAAGCAAGTAGCAGGCAAATAAGCAGGTCGGCAACATAAGCAGGTCATCCACATAAGCAGGTAGCAGGCAATGTTCTTGTAATGATAAAATCATTCTTAGCAATTAAAAGCACAAACTGATATTTCATATATAATGGTCAGCACATATGCCTATTAGTATTTTCTGGTTGGATCGGTGAAAGGATCAGTTATAAAAATAAAAGGCCAACATGCTATTGGATCAGTGAAAGGATTAATGTCAGCCATATATACCTGCAGCAAACAATTGCAAGATAATACTGTTTGTTGGTCTCATAAGGCATCACAAAACGAACTCCTAATATTCAAAGATACAGAACAGGTAGCCTGTCTTCAAATTTATAAATATTTTTCATTTTAAAAAATAAAAGACCGTAATAGCAGATGAAGCAAGATGGAAAGATCAGTAGAAGATTTACTTTAGATAACTTACATCCATTGGTGAAAGAGAGGGATAGAGAGAGAGAGGAAGGAGGAGCGGCTGTGGCAGCGGGCGGCGGCGCGCGGTGGCCGGCAATGTGGCGGCGGGCAGAGTGCAGCAGGCGGCGGCGAGGGCGGCGCGGCGGCGTGCGGCGTGCAGCGGCGGCTGGCGGCAAGGGTGGTGCGTAGGTGGGCGGCGGGCGGCGTGCCGCAAGCGGCGGCATGCAGCGGCCTGGGCGGCGGGGGAGGCGGTACGCGGACGCGCGGTGGCCTGGTTTGTCGGGGGAGGCGGCGCACGACGGCTGGCCAAGTAATCCCTAGCTGTACACGAGAGCGGTGCTTTGCAAGGGAACTGAAATGGTTTGGTTGCCTTCCGTGGGAAAAAAGTGGCGGCAAGTGAAAAAAAAGCCCGGTGAGTGTTTAGGTTTGTTTTGGAAAAATAATGGCGGGGAAGGAAAAAAAAATCATATATAATTAAATAGACACTTGCATATTACAAACCGTCGCTAAATACATATTTTTATGAGACGGTTTGTACCATTCAACTGTCGTCAAACAAAGCATAAGATTGTACATAACTAAACGTCGTATAATACATATTTATAAAAGACGCTTCCTATTATAAAAGTGACTCTTTTTCTCATACCTCATATGCGACGTTTGTAACTACGAAAACGTATCTAATGCAACTGGCATATAAGACAGTTCGAATGAAACCGCCTCTAAAGCAACTAACATATAAGACGGTTATAGCTAAACCGTCCCTTATTCCTGACCCACGTGCAATAAAAGACACTTTTGGGTTCGGTAGATCAAAACCGTCTTAAAATGTGCGTCTTATATTACTATTTCTGTACTTGAGGAAGGACATCGGACCACAAGGATATGAGCTCGTCGAAACAGTTGATAGAGAAATTATATTTGCACTTAATTGCTAACATACGGGCCAC
>SPJY01031289.1:1898421-1964057 GCA_005191435.1 Raddia distichophylla
TTCAAACAATAACCGCCTATCTGGAGTGGTTTAATTGGGTTGGCCAATATAATTGAGTCTACACTCTACACTACACCTACTAACACATTCTACATGTTCGTGTTCGCATGGCAACATTTTTACGCCATGATGCTTCATAAAACGATTGCTGGGTTACCTGTATCGATATCGATCACCTTTCACATACAAAGGGGTACTCGAACCGGAAAAACATTTTGACAACACCTGTTGTTCAATTGAGACTTATATGAACACAAAAAAATCATACTAAATCCTAAATGCCCAAGAAACTTTTTAGTGCTCTTGCAATATCTGGTGTGCGCAAAAAATACCGGCGGTAAATCGATCGTTATCACATGGTAATAAATCCAATCGACATGCCATTTACACACGAACCATCGAAATAAAAGCACATGCTTACGCCAAAATACCCATGTAAAAGTGATATTAGCTTTAGTTCATGTTCTAAGAAAATTTGTGGGCAAATCAGACTTATCGACATGCCATTCAATCACAATGGCCCTATGTCGGCGGCATTGTGTATGCCGCCGACATAGGTGAAGCCGAGGCCGCACTCTATGGCCCACATGGCAGTGACTAGGCATTCACTGCCATGTGGGACCACGGTGCGACGGCGCCATCATGGCCGTTAAACTCGCGTGCCGGGGCACGGGATTGAGGGTCTGTGTCGGCGGCATATTATATGCCGTCGACACAGAGCGTCGCTCGGGATTTCAAAATTTCGCGCGCGCGGCCTAGGATTGGTGGGGTAGGGGGGTCTATGTCGGCGGCATTATATATACCGCCGACATAGAGTTCGGGGAGTTCAAAAATATTCTAAGTCCTAACGAGAGCGCGAGGTGTGAAGGGTCTATGTCGGCGGCAGAACATATGCCGCCGAGATAGGAGGTCTTATGCTGGCCAGTTTTTGGGTCGCCGACACTGTGGACCCCGGCCGACCACAGTGCTGCGGATTCCTGTAGTGGCTTCCCGTGATCAGGTCTAGTTAGAGGCAGCTGCCGCGGGCGGCCGAAGGAGAGAGCTGGATATTGGCGAAGAAAGACTCCAGGGCGTCCTTGAGATCAGTTGCTGTGAGGGCTGGGTTTTCGTTGGACATGATCTCCCAGAGATCGTAGAGTCTCTGAGAGGAGAACGGCGCGGGCGAGCGATGAGGGACAGCGCGGAGGCGGCCGGGCGGGCGAGCGAGGGCCGAGGGGGCGAAGCTTCTCCACGCTACGCGAATGGGAAGCACGGCCGTCCGATCTCTATCCGACGGTTCACGTTAAAAAGGGTGACGTGGACGCACTAGAGGGCCATATATTGCAATACATGCATGTTAATTAGCACCGTTGATTACTAATTAGTTTTCTAATTGCGCTGGTTATTCAAACGTGCAAGCATGTTTGACGTGAGAACTCCAAAGAAGCATCGGGAAGATTGATCGTGGAGTTACAACATTTATTGATCCTGGAGTTCCAACACTTAGATCCGTCTTCCACCGCCGCCCGGTCGCCTTCCACCGTGCCCGCGGCTCCGACGGTGCCACCGCCGCCTCGCCGCACCACCACAACCCCCTCTCCACCGTCGAGCCACCGCCGCTCCGACCTTCCTCTATACCCGGGAAGCATGAGAACCCACCCCCACCCGAACCCTAACCCGAACCTTGCAGGGGAGGTCGTCGGAGACGAAGACGACAACGGCGATGGTGGACAGAGACTAAGAAGAAGCGGCGGCGGCTTGAAATCTCGATGAGGAGCAAAATCGCCTGCGGATTTTGCTCAAACGCAGGCGATTGCGTTTGAGCAAAACCGTTTCTTTTTTATGTTCTTTTCCCGTTCTCCGTTTCTTTTTTATGTTCTTTTCCCGTTCTCTTGATGCACGATAAAACGAAACAAAACTCGATGTGTCAAGGGTGTTCACACACTGCTCCGGCCTGACTAGACAATTACTGTGCTACCTGCCACTGATGCCATATTGATGAGTTTGCCTGCTGGTAATCTGGTCTAGTACTCTACTAGTGATAGTCAGTCGTACGTACGCAAGCCATCTGAACGAAAATGAATTCCAAATAGTACTTGGGCCTGGCTGCGGACGTACTAACCACCGTTCACTGATTTGACATCCTTCACCTCCGCATTCCGCACCTCGCCATGTGCTGCCTGGAGCAGCTAGCTAGAACCAGCTGCTAGCTAGGCTTCCGAATCCCCCAAACCTCATGGCGCCGCTGGTGGTGAGGGCTCTATGGCTGACCGAGCACCAGAAGGAGGAGGTTGATGAAGACGACGTCGCAAGCCGACTCCCAGAGGAGAAGCTGAACAACATGATTCGCTGGGCCGCTTCCTTTTACAGCGCAATCCAAGGGTTCGGCAAGCTGGCGCTCATGTGGGCGACCGTCGTGCTTCTGGGCGGATTCGCAGTCCTCATCAAGAGGATAGACTTCTGGTTTGTCACCATCATCGTCTTCATAGAGGCAGCCAGGTAGCCAAAGAAATATTAATCCTATATCGTAGAGTCATGCGTGTCTGTCTGGCTGCTGAGTTCACTCCGGATGTCACTTGACAGCATCTTCAGCATTTCTGAGAAACCTGAGGACCAACACTTCCTTCTTGCGCCAAGATCATTTGCAAAACAAAGATATGGGAAGTTATACGAGGTTAGCTGCCTAGCTTCTACAAAAAAAAGTTTCAATTCAGTTGTTATATAGTTTCGAGCCACACAACTTGATCAACTTCTTCTCTGTCCTGGCTATTCAGCTATATTATATATTTTGTTGTTTGAAGTACGTCCAAGTCGATGTTTCAGAAAACTTTAGTTATAAACATCTTTTGACATTTTAGATATATATAGTGCATAAAAAACAATGTGTATATTCATCTTGAAAAGTACTTTCATAATTTTATATTTTTAATATGTTTTATAAATAAATTGTACCTGTAATTAGTGGTCAAATCTATATTTTAGAGACAACGTGGTTGTCCAAAATGACAATTACTTATGATCATAGGAAATGTTATGGAATGTATTGATCAATATTGAGTGTAGGAGGGCATATCCATGAAAAATTGAAACATCATATACAATTTTATTAGACATATAATTTATTTTAAAATATAGTATACTTGAAACATGGATAAGAATATCAAAGGAAATAAGATAGCTCATGCATGCATAAGAGGAAGTAGCTGTATTCCGTAATAGACTAAAGATAACATAATGTAAAGTGAACTTTGATGATTTTTTAGAACCAAATGGAACAAATATAAAAGGAATAAAAAGTTGCGCATATTATAATATAATAAATTTGTTAGAAGTTGGTGTCAAACATGTGTATGAGTAGGGTTACAATTGCACTCTGTATTGTAATAAGTAGGATAGGTTAGAGTAGCAGTCGAACTCTTGGCTGGTCTTCACTATATAAAGGGAGACGACTCTGGTGTAACCCATAACTATTATGTAGTGGCTTAGGCTTGCAGGAGGCCATGGCTGGCTTGCGACTGCGACCCACGGTGGCCGACTGCTTTGATTGGGGAGGAGCACCCATAGTCAAAACCCCGCAGATGTAGCCTGAGAGGTCAACTAGGTTACCAAATATCGTTCATCCGGTGTCGTTTGTAGATGGTGTCACGTCCGATTTTCTAACAAGTGGTATCAGAGCTGAGGTTGGTGATGCGGATGATCTAGAAGAGATGCGAGGATTATGCAGACACACGTGTGCCGAGGAAAAGGTCACATCGGCGCAAGGTGGAGCATGCGGCGATCGACAGATCAATCGGTGGTGTTAGAAACTCCACGTAAGTCCTAGATCGTCCGGCAGTTACCATTGGTAAGGATCAGACCAGATATGGTGATTGGGCCGGCAATGTAACTAGTGAAGACAACGCTATGCATAGGCAACTTTGGTGCTTGCATCAGACTGGCCAGCAGACGTGGTGAGATGGCCAGAGAGATCGGAGCGGCGGCGGGATCATGATGTTGGCGGTGCTACCAGATGTTGCACTGGGGCGACATCGCAGCACTGGTGGCCATTAATGTGTCGTTGGACGTTCAGCCAAGGTGTAGGAAGTTGACGTGAGCGGATAGCATGCGGTGGCATGCCGGGAGGCATGCACGAGGGCTCATGGATTGGATATGGAGGTGGAAAAATTTTATAGGGAATTTTGTGGTGGTCGTTGATCATCCTTGAAGGATTGCACGACTCTACATAGTAAAGAGCGTGCACGCGGTGTCCGTTGCGGGCTCAACATGGCCGAACCGTGCGGGACACAGAGTGGTGTGTCCTTGCCCTAGGTTAGGCAGGCCAACCGGACCATGGTAGCGGGCCAACCGGTGGCGGGCTACGACGTGGAAGGGTGTGACTTGCTGCCTGGATCCCGTCCGAAGCGCGCGCCTATGGGACCGAAAAAGACAAAAAAGGAGGTGCTTTTATTTCGATGGGTGTGATCATGTATGGATCATAGGTACGCGGTCCTCATCCTGAAGTTCTTGCCCATATAGCTGTCATATGTTAAGACCTCTTTGGTTCACAGGTCGCTCAGCTCTTCTACAAGTGGTTACATGAATAGGTCTAATTTTTTCCCAGGAGACTTAGGGCCAGGTATGATAACAGAAAGGAACATGTACTCTTCCTTCAGGCAAATTTGGGGCGGCAAGTTAAAGGGGATGGTAAATACAAGCCAGCACGAGTGCGGGTGCGATGTCATATTGAATGGGGTGAACCCGTCGGTGTAGAGTCCAATATGCACATTCCTGGGCTCAGATGCAAATTCAGGGTATTGCTGGTCGAAATGCCTCCAGACTTCTGTATCTGATGGATGAGACATCACGCCCTCCCGCCTACGTATGCGCTCTTTGTGCCACCTCATATGTCTGGCCGTGCTTTTCGACATGTACAGACGTTGAAGGCGTTGAGAGACCGGAAAGAAACGGAAGGTTTTCTGCGCAACCGACGTCTATCTCTTCACGCCATCTTTTCCTTTAACTAGCACGTACCGACTCTCACCGCAATGCTTGCAATGAGTGAGCCCAGATTCGGTCTTCCGATAAAGCATGCATAACTTTGGGCAGTAGTCTATCCTCTCACACGGCATGCCTAACACGCTCAGAAGCTTCTTCGACTCATACAGATTTGGAGTCATCTTGTGCCCAGCCGGAAGCAGGCTATCCAGAAACTTGCACAAGTCATTGAAGCAATTGGCCGACAGATTGTATTTGGTCTTCACCTCCACTAGCCACGAAACCGCCGAGAGCACGGTCACATCGGTATGACCATGGAGCGGCTCCTTGGCAAACTCAAGGAGCTTCTCAAATTTCTGGGCAAGGGACTCCGCCTCTTCCTCGGGAGATAGATCAAAAGCCCTACACATATCATCCGTTAGCTCGTGAAATCTGTCGGGCTCCACTTCGTCGTACTCCTCCCCCAAAATCAATAGGGCTAGGCACGGGCGCCCGACGCTTCCTCTCGCCATGAAAGACCCAGACAAAGTAGTTTGGTTTGAAACCGTGCCTACAGAGATGCTCGGTCATATCCCTCTTCGACCTCTTCTCCGTGTTCGAGCGGTTAGCGCAGGGACACGTCACTTTTGCAGTGTTGCGCAATCCTCGAAAAGCATCCTCAACGAACTTTTCGGCTTTATCAAACCACTCGTTCGTGTGCTGCTCAGACTTCTTCCAACCATCGTACATCCACCGTCGATTTTCCATCGGTTAACTACTACATGTATATTAATAATTTACGTTTCAGGGCTGCACATACATTTAACAAGTAAAGTAACTAAACAGTTTATCCAAACTCTCCATGGTATACATGCATTTACAACCTAAGACCATAGATCTATTCAACAAGTAAAAGCATTCAAACAATTTATCAAAACTCCACTGCTATTTAAACAGTTTATTGCACTACGAAAACAGTCTTTGTCTAGCTAAATAGGAGGGCTTACCCACCTACGGATGTTGGTTTGGGTAAGGTGGTTGTGGCGACGAGAGGCGCACGGGTCAGAATTCCGGCAGCATAACCCCGCAGTCCCCCCAGTGCAACGACGGGTACGACGTACCGCTTATATTATGCACAAGGAGAATGACAGGGTTATGCGACCGGAACTCCGAACCGTGCACCTCGCGTGGCCACTCCGAACCGGCAGATAAAAAAGATATAAAAATGAGAAATTTAATTACAAATAAAATCAACTGCACATAAACGCTGCTAGTTGCGATTCGTAGGGGAGCCAGCGCATCACGCGTCCACATGCAGCACAAATCGACGTGTCCCGCCTGCAAGATCCGACGGCGCACACCTGTCCGTCCCCCGCGCGGCACGACGGGATACTGCCGTGAAGTTTTTCTCGACGTGGAAGCTAGGCAAGAGGAACCCCACACGGGCGCGCTCACACGCGGGCCGTGCCGCGAGGGACGGAGTCGCTGGGCCCAAGACGCACGGGGGGAGTCGGTTTCGGACCGGTTTCGTATGGGAGTCTGAGGAGGACTGGAGGAGGACTGGAGCAGGCCAAATTCCTAAAAGAGGAGGAAAATTAGCATGTAGTGCCTGAATTTTAAAAGAAATAGAAATCCTTTCGGGCTAGAATTTCAAGTTGGATTTTGGGGCGTCCTCACCACTATGAACGAGATCTATGGGAGCAAAAATAAAACAATCCAAAGGGCAGAAGATAGTATTTATTTTAGAAAAAGCAGAAGATAGTATTTGCTGTAACCAAAAGAATTACTGTGACCCAAAGAACTCAGATCTGCTCATCGGTTCAGCCGGTTCAAACGTAGGTTTCAGAACAAGGCATGAGATGCAGGTTTTGTAAGAGAGGTGCTCATGGAGCTTGTTGGTGGTTTGACCGGAGAGATCAAACATGCTAGCTAAATGGCAAAGTCGGCGTCGATCTATGTCAAGAGGAGAAGGGATTAAGTGGGCATGCCAGAAATGTGTTCAAAGTGAAGAACACATAGTAACACCCAAGCACTCTCGATGTGGGGGGACTAGTTCTATGTTTCCTAGACATCTTTGATCTCTCCACGCCTAGGGGCTATATGTTTTTCTTTGTACCTGGGTTTATAAAGGACCTATTCTCTCAAGCATTTGATCCATGCTCGGATGCAACATCGTGACTCCGCTAACCTACTAGCCTCATATCTCCTCGAGCATCTGATCTGTGCCTCATGCTGCAACATGACTCTGCTCACTTCTAGCCTCATTTCTCCCTGGCCATCAATCCATGTCCAGATGCGGTGTCAAGACTTCACTCACCTATTGGCCTCATCTCTCCCTGTGCATCCGATCTGTGCCCAGATTCGGTGGCGTGACTCCACTCACCTGCTAGCCTCATATCTCCTTGTGCATCTAATCCATGCCTAGATGCGACAGCGTGACTCTGTTAACCTGCTGACCTCATTTCTCCTCGGACATCTGATCTGTGCCTGGATGCGGAAGCGTGACTCTGCTCATCTATTAGCCTCATCTCTCCCTGGACATTTGATCCATACCAGGATGTGGGGCGTTTGAGGTCGAGCTGAAAAGCTTGTTGTCGGGGATTAAATCACGGCCCATTGCCATGGCCCACTCCCTGACGGCCCAGTCGAACAACCTCCTAGGGCCTGCTCCCTAGAAGGTTCTATTAGGCCCATGTGTGTCGTACCGAACAGTCTCCTGATTGGTATGATCCATGGCGCCCAAGACTTCGTGTTTGAGTCCGACTCGAACAAGAGTTCTGCACGGCTACGTGAAGACCCGGACGTTGGTTTCCCAGATTGGAGCAGAAGTCGTGATGCCCAAGAATTGGAGTATACCTCTTCTACCTCGGGATGTATTTGGCACGTGAAGACCCGGACGTTGGTTTCCCGGATTGGAGCAGAAGTCGTGATCCTCAAGAATTGGAGTATACCTTATCTACCTCGGGATGTATTTGGCATGTATGAGTTCGTTACGATCTCGTAGTTAGCCCGGCCCGATATTCCTTCGGTAGATCGGTTTGCTCTACACTATACAAACAGGGCCCCTACGGCGTGTAGAGGGCACGAGTTTTACGATCGGATACGCACGTCTTAGCACGTCATCACCTTTAGTTTCCTGTATACACATAATCTCGCCGAGACTTGTTCGTCTCGTCGAGCATCCTCTTATAATCATCTTTGATATATAAGAAAGGTTGTACGTAGGGCTATTATCTCTCCTGAGAGGCCCGAACCAGGATAAAAACCCTGTGTCTCCCCCCTGTTCGTTGATCGCTGTTCGCATAGCCGAGCGGGTCTTCTATCTCCCTTTTCTCAAGAACCTTAGTTGACTTGGGTCAATATCCCAATCGTCGACACTTGTACTTCTGGGGTCAAACAAGCCCGTCTAGGCGCAATCATTGACTCCTCCCCGCGCCTAGTGGAGCATAGCTGTCACTTTGCTCCGACCGCCACATGGACTGCGATGGCATGTCCTCCAAAGGACTCGACGACCTATTACCTTACCCCTAGTGCACTTTCTTTTTTTTTTTGAGGGTACAACACCAGACGCACACAAACACACACCACAACACACTCACACCACACGCACGCACCTGCGTGTGCGTCTGAACACACGCTAGTAGATGAAAAGGAGGCTAACCCTACTTTTTTATTCGGTGAGGCACCCGGCCGATCCCAAGGATCGAACCCGGGCGGGCAGCCTGCACACCCGTAGAGCTTGCCAACCGAGCTACGGCTCGTCCTCTACCCCTAGTGCACTTTCCCTGACCATGTTCGACGCTCAGGCCGGTCTTGTGGTGTTTACCCTAGGGATGACCATGTCATCCCATGGTATGGCCTTGACTCCATCCTCGGCGTCATTGTCGAGGACGTTCTTTCCTACCCATCTCACAAGGCTAGTAGGCGCGAGGGGCCGAGCTGTGGCCGGTCCTAGCGCCACAGCGGCCGCTGTACCATTGGGATTCCCAACTGCTCGGGGGCTATCGTTCTCCATGCTAGCGGACTGGCTCCCAGGCTAGACGTCATCCTTCTTGTTATCGAGCATCGTCGTCGGTCGCTCGACGTCTGGCACCTCCGCCATGCTCTCCAGCGGAGGGGTGCCTTCCTTCACAGCTGGATCTGAACCAACCGGAGAAGTTGCTGTTGACTCTTAAAATGCAACTACGTTGTGAGTCCGGCTACTCGCGAGGCTTACCGGGCGTAAAGAGCTGGCTAATTGCATGTACAATGGTGCAGACGGCTACCGTCTGCAAGTGCTTTGAATATCGCACACAGACAGCAGAAGAGATAGCTCGTACAGTGGTTTGTCTATTAGGCTGTCTGTGTACTATTTAATTCATACAAGGCCTTCATTACTCCATATTGATCAAGCATACATTTGATCTTTGTAGCTATTTTGTTGCATGTTTAAGAATACATGGTGGATACTCAAATAAGGCATATGAATTTTATGTAGAAGCATTAAAATTGGTTTGGATTGAACCGGACCTTTGGTTTAGGAGATAGAAATTGGAGAAATGGCACTGTTTAACTGTTCATGAACAGTATTGATTTGGGATTTTTCTCAACCGTAGGATCAAAAAGGGCATAATCCCCTTATCTCTTCCCCATAGCCCATCTGAGGGAGAGAGAGAGAGAGAGACATTGGGGAAGGGGGAATGGGCCACGGCAGAGAGAGATGGAGGGGCTCGGCTTGGCTCCGGTGAGGCGGCGGTGTGGTTCACCGGCGACGGCGACAAGGCAGGGCGGCGCTGGGCGGCTGCGGCGGCGCGGCTACAGCGAGGCGGCGCGGCTGCATCGGCGAGGATGGCGCGGGGACAGGGCGGCGGCGGCATCCCAAGCAGCGGCAGCTCCGGCGACGGCTCGGCCTCTATCTGGGGGCGGCACGGCTACAACGCCGGCGGCGTCAGCGTGCTCCCGGGGAGGCGATTGGGAGGCGGGGCAAGGACGAATACAAGGCTCGGCGCACCAACGCCAACGCCGCTATCTCTGGATTTCGCCGGCGAAAACAAGGCTCGGCGCACCAGATCGGGTGGAGCCGTCGACGGGTGGGAGCACAAGGTACAGCGGGTGTCTCCCTGTCGATTTGCCCTAGGACAACGAGCCTCCGTCGTCGTCTCGCGAGACGACGGCAGTTCTCTCTGTCCTCGTTTAATCGTGGACACGTAAGCAAAACAAGGTGACGTGGTTGTATATAGACGAGTCATTTAATACCGCTGTACATGCCACTCTGCTTGCGGCCTAAGCTTTTTCCCGACCCTAGGGTAGCTAGGTGCTTGCACTTCGGGCGGGTGCTAGCCACAAGCTCTGCCAGTTGGCAGCGGAGCTCCTCGTTCGTCGTCTGCACTTGGTTGGCATCTCGCACCTTGGCGTCGCTTGTAGCGTCATTGCCAGGATCGGAGTTCAGCATAACTCCCTCCTCTCTCCTCCTCTCTTCGAAGTGATACGGACTCGCTCTGGTGGCCATTATCCACAAGGACTTGCGCCCGGAGAGAGAGGGTGTCGGGTCCTGAGCTCTTTTGGGGCCCGATAGAACCGACACCATCTTGTACCGTCACCAGGTTCGTCTTCGTCAGTCGGTCAAGCTCGACTGCGACGACCGGTACCGTTGGCATGGTACATATTCATTAATTGGATATTTACTGTCTTTTTGAAGAGATGCAAAATCATGTCTTTACTGTTCAATCATCGCTTTCATATTATTGTCAAGTTGGACTACATCTGGACTAATTACTAATGAGAACTTTAAAACTACAGAAATGTACTATATAACTACAATAATAATTAGATATTTTTTAGAAAAGGATAAAGATTCACTCATATTGAATTCTTTTTTACATAAAGATCCATGGCCCATAGCTAAATCAACAATAAAAATTTAATAGGACCTAAATAAGAAACAAGCTACGCATCTAGCTTCACTCTGATAATTGCGATCGCCGAATCCAAAGATCGTTACAATCTGCACCGCTGTCAACTTCATCTCCTCGAGGCATATACACAGGGAGACAGAATTGAAGATCAATATCAACAATAAACTTTAAAGGCTGTATACCCATCATGGCCATAATCGAGAAAGATGAACACAATCACCGAATATCATCATCGTCGTCTTCGAGACCGCTATCATGTGAGGTTGCCAGAATGCATCCCAAGTCTTGCTCTTTTCTTCGAATCCACCTTGAATAATCCTTTTACGAAGAAATCTGAACCGAACGCTGTCACCGACGCACGGATTAGATCACGCATCGAGGTTCTTCCCTTCTTGATCCGGGCCACCAACGACTCGGAGAGGTCTCTTATTGCCTATGAAAGGAAGAGACGCGGCCGAAGTCGGACGACCCAACGATGACGCCATACCTGCATGAAGATATAGGCTAAGAAAGCGAAAAACCCAAAATTAAGCCTTCTCCCGCCGTAGATTCAACACCGTCTCTCCGCACCGACAGCCCGGAGGCCATCGGTGAAGATAAATCCAGCGGGATCTGCGGCGGCCCTCAACTCTCCTCTTTCCTCCTCTGTGACGGCTCTTAATAATAATTGGATTAAAGGGTGTTGGATATATATAAGCGCGGTCCACCCTTCCTCACCAGTTTAAGCTTTTGGGTGAACTGGCTGGTGCATGCATCTTAATATGGTATCAAAACTAGGAGCTCTCGAGTTCGAGTCCTGGTAAACATTATTTAGCGTTTGCTCCTATCACTACTAGGGAACAAGCTTTCTCAAGTGGTTCAAAAAAAAGGATCAAACTTCTACAAGCGGTTTAATGCCTCAAAACAGTCTCAAGCCAGAAAATGACCTCTAGAAGCGGTTGGGGGCACGATCCGCTTCCAAAGACCTAAAATCCTAAGCGGTTTGTGTCCCCAACCGCTGCTATACCTCTACAAGCGGTTGGGAACACGAACCGCTTAGGATGCTTGGCTTTACAAGCGGTTTAATAGCCCCAACCGCTTCTAGAGACCCATTTTTCGAATAGATAAAAGGAAAGCTCCCCCCATTCTGTCAGATAACGCGCGTGGGTGGGTTGGCTAGCTGGGTGAGGTGTGAGTTAAGAGGTCCTGGGTTCAAATCCCACCTCCCCCAATATTTATTTGCCTTTTTACACTCTATTACAAGCGGTTCAGAGAACCGCTTGTGATGCTCCGCGGTTGCTTACAAGCGGTTTTAAAACCGCTTGTAGGGGGCTTACCAACCGCTTGGGAAGCCTTTTTCCCTGGTAGTGTATTTCGACGTGTTGAGTTCTTTCCAAGACGAAAATCACTGCCACTCAAGACGCCTCCACATGAGGGGGAGTGTTGGAAATATAAGTGTGGTCCACCCTTCTCCGTCAGTTTAATCTCTTGGGTGAAGTGGCTAGTGCATGCAGCTTAACAACATCTCCAATGGTGCCAGTTCAGCTAGCTACAACTATAAGGATGATTCGTTTAAGTGGAGGAGGAAAAAAAGGAGGAGAGACATATATGCTCTGTTTCTTTCAGCTTATAAACGGGTTATAAGCTACATATTAAAATTTATAACATTCTTTAGTTATTTTTTTGAGACCTTGTAGAGTTTTTTTCTCAAAGATCTTAAAAATGTTTTTTTCATAATTTTTTGGTACTTCAAACCTTCTATCGAGAATCCCAACTTTCTCAAATTATAATCTACCGCTGATTTGTTACTTTTCTAACGAAAGAAACACAACCATAGACTATCTGCTAACTTATAGTCAGTCTATAACTAATTCTAATGCGCTTACCATTTATTACATACGGGCCCATATTTAGTTTTATACATAGTGCTATAGCTAGTTCATTGGAGGGTTTATCCATATGTTATCTATACATGATATGTCTATTCCTTATAGCTAGTGGTTGGCTTTACCATTGAAGATTATCTAAAAAAAGGAAATAGAATCGTATACGTATGGGATTCATTTCTAAACCTAGTATCGAAGGGGAAGTTCCGCTACTAGCCTTTTACCCTTTAGAAGTAGGATCGATGGTGCACTTAAATAGAGATCGCTCTTAGTTATCAGCCTAAAGATTATCTCTAATAAAAATATGTTGTACACACCGATATTATCTCTAATTAACAAAAAAAAACTCATGCAACTTTAGAGCAACCATACAACTATTCTTGCCGGTCTGCTAATTCAGCAAAATGAATCGATCTGTTTTTATTACCTAAGGAACAAGTCCATATTATATGTGGTTTAGAAGAGTGGTTTTGATGGTGTGGCATCCGGTTTTCTCCAAGTTACTTATATTTATAGCCCAATTGGCCTAGAGTTTTGTACTCCAAAAGATATTGAAAAATATCATAGGTATTTTAGTGCATAACGGTTAGGGCAACAATAACTTTAGAAATTATTTTTTTGAAAATAAAATTTAAACATTTTAAATGTTGAAAATAAATTTTAAACAATTTAAACGTTTCAAAAATAATTTTTTTTCTAGGTGAAAATTATTTTGAAAAACTTCAAACACTTTAAGCATTTTGAAAATAAATTTCAAACACTTTAAACATTTTTAAAATAAATTTTGAACATTTTAAATTTTCCTAAAATTTTGGAACATATTTTCATAGGCGCCAAAGTACTTTTTGAAAACTTCTCTATAGTGTTTAGTCCAAAATCACTAATTAAGCCAAATGTGCTGGTGATGTGGACAAAACCGGATGCCACATCATTAAAACCATCCTTCAAAACCATCAGGGATGTAAAACGATCAGCTTTGATATATGAGGGTGTTGAATAACCGGTTTTATATTTTGGGATGTAAAATGAACCTTTTAGATAGTTGAGTGGGGTAATATGGACTTATTCCTTTAACTAACTATTATAACCGTATTCTCTGTCAAAGGAATGCAAAACGGCGTTCTACTACAACATATATTTGGGACGGCGAAGATCTGAAAAAGAGCCCGACTTGCCAGTGTCATTTTCATTGTCCAATTCCAACTTCTCGTCATGTCGCTACTTCATGGTAGGTATACTTTATACGCCACATTCATATACACAGGCAGCTGCAGCTATTATATGCATGGTCCTCTCTGTCATCCGTTTTTTTTTTTTTGAGACAACTCTGTCATCCGTTTGGTGGAGCAAGATTTCGTTGAGCCAATGTACAAGGGCGCTGTCGACCACCAGAACATACGGGCGTCCTTGAACATCTTCTACTCACTGGCCATGGCCCAGGGCCTCTTCTACTTTCTAATGAGCATGTTTGTGAGTCCAATCAAACGGATGGTAACTATTTGTCTCAACTACAAGCTTGACATATGGGGCATCGCCATACTGTATCGCTATGTCAGGGACAACTATATGAAATGTATCAATGGTGACGCAAGAAACTCAGCTGATATGAGCTTGGCCTCCTTTGCGATGGAACTGGCAAACTCTGATTCGGATGATGACCAGCTCATGTGGATCAGCACGCTTGACCATCTCCTGAAGCAGGAGGCGTACAAGCAAGGCGTCGTCGTCAGGATCCGAGCCTCCACGGAGACAGTAGGCACGGTGATCAGCATGTTGGGCTTGAAGAGCCCTTGGGAACAACCAACTAGGATCCATGCCGCAGCCATATTGCTCGAGCTTTCTCCTCACCTCTCGGTTGAGAGCTTCCCTGGAATGCTTCAGCTTATAACTCTTTTGCTCATGCCGGCAACGACATCGAGCAATGGAACCTTCTATTATGCTTACAGCGTGAGGATGGACCTCACATTGCTGGGCATTCAAATTGTCGATGAGCTTGCGAATGACCCCGACAACCGCAAGAAAGTGAAAGATACTGACCAACTGTTGTCAAAGATCATAGACCTCACAGAGCTCACCGACAATGGTGTACCCTCTCACGAGGAGATCAAAATTGTGGAGACTTCAGTGAAGGTCTTGCACAAGCTGGTTAGCACAACTGGCGAGACCGGGAGGGTGATTAGGCGTGTGGTCGCCGAGAATATAAACGTCCTGAGAAATATCAGAATCATTTTGGCGTACCATGAAAACCAGGCTAAGGTAGTAGTTCCTGCAATAGGAATTGTTGCTTGCTTGGCTGCTGATGAGACGGCAAGACAAGATCTTGGAAGTTTGCGTCAAATCATCAAGAAGCTTGTTTGTTTCCTTTTTGATCCAGCACAAACCATCCAAGTTGTCTCTAGTCACATCACCACGACAGAGGTGGCAGCTGAAGCATTATTTCTGATATGTGTGGATGATGAAAGCAAAATATCAACCATTTTGGCAGAAATAGAACTGAAAAGCATAGAACATCTTGTTAACATGTTGTTTAATGATACCAGAAAGCACAGGCGCCCTATAGCCAAACTCCTGCAGAATTTGAGGGCCTATCGAGGAACAAATTACACAAATGTGCTCAACAAACTGGACGAAGCATTGCCAAAAGTAAGTAATGAAGGTACTTGTTTTTCTTTCTTGTCAGAAAAGTTTTATACGGCTGTGTCTGTGCAGGGGAATCGCTAGGAATAAATACCGAAGAAAGTAATTTGCCAACTAATACTGCCATGTCATTGTAGATGCTGGCAGCAATCAAACAAGGAGTGGAAGAGCTGGAGCGTTCTGAATCTCCCGACGGCCACGCTGCTCATGTATGGGGGGGGTGGGAAATCCATTTTCCTGTCATCTATGAGCTTCGAGAAAAATAATGTTTATGTTTTGTACTTGCAGGTCTGGGAAGTAGCAAGTGCTGAAGAAGGCAAACTGCTGGAGAACCTCGTCGGTCTTTGTGTCCAGATTTGCATAAAAAATAAAGAAATTGATTTCTCTAGTGCGCTCAACCTTACTGCGGACATATTCGTCCAGAAGCTTAAGAAGATACTGCAGATGTATAGGTCCCCAACTGCTGAGTTTCCAGGTATAAGGAGGTACACGGTTGAGCTAGTAACTTGTATGATTGAGAGAGATTTTTTCGATGAAGGAAGACTTTAATGATTGAGAGAGATAGCAGCTATACCCAGGTCTTTCGAAAGCATGGAATGGACAGGGCAATTGAAGAAGTGGCAGAGACGCCGATGCGACTGGAAAGCTTCAAGCTATGCTACTATGGGGCTGGAGTTTTCAAGCATCGTGATCACATTTCTTCTGTCGCGAGTAGATCACTAGCCCTGATGAATCGTGTGTGATTCGGAGCGAATGACGGGATAGTTTGGCTAGCCCCCATCTGTGGAAGAAGAGGTATAATCTTTTGTCAGTTTAATGTTACACTCTTCCTTTCTCAAGGTCAACACAAATTCACCACTGTAAACATTAGACTTTTGAGTATTTGCCATTGTAAATATTTGGGTGGTTGAAAGGTCATTTTGCCGTTGTATTTGCCATTGTAAACATTTGAGTATTTGCCATTGTAAACAGTCATGCTTAATAATCAGTACCTGCAGGCTCTAGTGGAGTTCGCCATGGCCATGGCAAGAAAAAAATTATCAACATGTGTCATAGGAAAAAATATATATATTTATATGTACTCTCAGTTGGCACAGTGAAGGATTCTTCTAAATCATTTCCATTAGACCTTGGAATTCAAATTACGTCAACATGTGTCAGCATGACTGCTAATTAGGAGAATTGATAGTGATTGTATTACCACAAAAGGGTATTAGTAGTACACAAGTTGGGCCTGCCTCCCAAGGCCCAATATACTCTAACACTCCCCCGCAGTCTGAACGCCGTGAGCATGACGTTGAGACTGGTACAAGACAATCGTAAAACACTCACCTATGGTCAAAACAAGGTGACCAAAAAGAAGAAGTACAATGAAGTACAATCACTCCCTCGCAGTCTGAACAGTCGGCGCGCAGACGTTGAGTCTGGACCTGAACTCGAGGAAGACCGTGCTGGGAAGACCCTTGGTGAAGATGTTAGCGTACTGCGACGACATCGGGACATGCATGACGCGCACATGACCGAGAGCAACGCGCTCACGAACGAAGTGAAGATCAATCTCGACATGTTTGGTGCGCTGATGTTGCACCGGATTGGTGGAGAGGTAGACCGCGCTGATATTATCGCAGTAGATGAGGGTAGCCTTCTACAGTGGACTATGTAGCTCCTGAAGAAGCTGGCGGAGCCAACAGGCCTCGGCGACGCCATTGGCGACTGCGCGGTACTCGGCCTCTGCACTGGAACGAGAGACAGTATGCTGGCGTTTGGAGGATTAGGACACCAGGTTGTCACCAAGGAAAACGCCATAGCCCGACATGGACTTCCTGGTGTCGGGGCAGCCCGCCCAGTCAGCATCAGTGTAGACCGTGAGGCTTGTAGTAGCGGAGTGACGAAGCAGAAGACCGAGCTCCAAGGTGCCACATAGGTACCGCAAGATGCGCTTGAGAGCAGTAAAATGTGGTTCCCGTGGATCATGCATGAAGAGGCAAACCTGCTGGACGACAAAGGTGATGTCCGGACGGGTGAACGTCAGATACTGGAGCGCACCTACCAAGCTGCGATAGAGGGTCGCATCAGCAACAGAGGGCCCGTCTGCGGATAACTTAGAGCTCGTATCGGCCGGAGTGGAACAAGACTTGCAATCAGTCATGCCTGCCCAATCTAGGATGTCGACGATGTACTGTCGCTGGGTGAGGAGGAAGCCACCCGCCTGTGGAAGCACTGAGACACCAAGGAAATGATGTAGAGGTCCAAGATCCTTGAGAGAGAACTCATGTTCCAAGGCAGACACTGTGCGGCTCAGGAGATCATCCGAAGAAGCGGTCAACACAATATCGTCAACGTAAAGCAGTAGATATGCTGTCTCATTACCCCATCTGTAGATAAACAGAGACGTATCGGACTTAGCCTCGACAAATCCAAGGGAGCGGAGATGAGAGGCAATGGTGCTGTACCAAGCCCGAGGAGCCTGCTTGAGTCCATATAGGGACTTATGAATGAGACAAACATGATCAGGACAGCTGGGATCCACAAAACCTGATGGCTGAGCGCAGTAGACCGTCTCGTCGAGTAGGCCATGAAGAAAGGCGTTGTTCACATCAAGCTGACAGATGGACCAACCGCGGGAAATTGCCAGTGAAAGAACTGTTCGAATGGTGGCTGGTTTGACCACGGAATTGAAGGTCTCACCAAAATCCACTCCAGGGCACTGTGTGAAGCCTCGAAGAACCCAACAAGCCTTATGTCGATCAAGAGAACCATCGGCGTTGAGCTTGTGTTTGAAGATCCACTTCCCGGTGACCACATTTGCCCCAGCTGGCCGTGGGACCAGATCCCACGTGTTATTGGCACGGAGGGCCTCAAACTCCTTTGTCATAGCGGCCCGCCAATTGGGATCGGCGAGAGCTACACGATATGACATGGGAGGAGGAGGAAGTGCCGAGACATGGAGGTTGAGACGATCCCGGGGCTTGATCTGTGTGCCGGACTTGCGACGGGTGACCATGGGATGGTCATTGGACGTAGGTGGGAGTGCCCACTGGTAACGACCTGTGGTGGAGAGCCAACAGGGGCCGCAGGTGGAGCAGTCGGCGGGACAGTGAGGACTATAGAAGAAGCTCCAGCGCTGGCCCCGCTAGCAACAACCTATGGTGTGGAACCAACAGGGGCAGCAGGGACCGTGGAAGTCGAAGGATGGCCGCGTCGATGGTAAACGACGCGCGAGGAACTGCCAGATGGTGCAGCGGTGACAGTCGAAGCAGTCGAGGTGGCGGTCGACGTGACCACCGTCGGGGCAGAGGCGACCGTCGTCGGTGCAGGGGCGGCCGGCGTGACTGCCGTCGGGGCAGAGGCGACCGTCGTCGGTGCAGAGGCGGCCGACGTGACCTCCGTTGGGGCAGAGGCGATCGTTGTCGGTGCAGGGGCGGCCGACGTGACCGCCGTTGGGGTAGAGGCGATCGTTGTCGGTGCAGGAGCGGCCGTCGAGGTACCTGTAGAGGAAGAGGAAGCGCGTACTCCGATGGGGAGAGCAGGACCGGCGCTATCAGTAAGAAAGTCGAGATCGTGCGGGGAGGACGAGTTGGCGGTGCTCGAGGCAAACGGGAAGGTGCTCTCGGCAAAGGTGACGTGACGTGAGATGATGACACGGTTGGACGCAAGATCCATACACCGGTATCCCTTGTGATGTAGGGAGTACCCGAGGAAGACACAAAGGGTGGATCGCGGCGCGAGTTTGTGGGAGGCCGTGCTAGAGAGGTTAGGATAGCAGGCGCAACCAAACACGCGAAGGTGGGTGTATGGGGGATTAAACCCGTGAAGAGCATAGAAAGGGGTAGGCTCAGTGAGTGTGGAAGATGGACGCCGATTTAGGAGGTATGTGGCTGTGAGAAGAGCTTCCACCCAGAACGAAGGGGGAAGACTAGCCTGGAACAGAAGGGAGCGCATCACGTCATTGGTGGTACGGATGGCGCGCTCAGCCTTACCGTTCTGGGGTGAGGTGTAGGGGCTGGACATGCGAAAAACTACCCCATTGGTGAGGAAGAAGGAGCGGGACGAGAAGTTGTCAAACTCACGGCCGTTGTCAGCTTGGACACACTTGACAGTGGTACCAAACTGAGTACGGATGAAGGCAAAGAAATGTGAGATGGTTGGGAACGTGTCAGACTTGAGACGAAGCGGGAAAGTCCACATGAAATGAGTGCAATCATCAACAAGAATGAGATAATACTTGTAACCTGAGACGCTAGCGACAGGGGCATCCACAAATCACAGTGTATTAAATCAAAAGCACAAGTGGTATGAGAGGTTGATGGCACAAAGGGAAGACGAACATGTTTACCAAGCTGACACGCATGACATAGTGTATCTGGTTTAGCTTTATTACATGAGATAGTAGACGAGCTAGCTAAAACAGAAAGGGTGGCATGACTGGGATGCCCAAGACGGTGATGCCAGAGCTCGGAGGAGGGTGTGCTAGTGACAAGGGCATGAGGGCCTGGACTGGGATGAAAGGAGTAGAGGTCCCCAGAGCTATCACAACGGGCGATGGTGCTCCTGGTGCGAAGGTCCTTCACAGAAAAACTAGACAGGTCAAACTCAATTGAACAATGGTTATCGGTGGTGAACTGACGCACAGAAATAAGATTTTTAATGAGGGTGGGTGTGACAAGGACATTACGAAGGTTAAGTGGTCTATGTGCGGAATGAAAAGTGTGTTGACCCGTGGATGTGACAGGAAGACTTGACCCGTCGCCAACGATGATGGTCGACGGACAAGCCCGGGTGGGAGGATAGGAGCATGTGAGATTACCAGCATCGGAAGTCATATGGGAAGTGGCGCCTGAGTCCATGTACCACTCATGGCCACTCGGGGGCGGTGTGAGGGTCATGGTGTTGAAAGCACTGGCAAGGGACTGATGGTCCCAAGAGGCGCCCGCCGTCGGGCTCCAGGATCCCGGTGTGGGCGGATGCGGAGCTGCGGAGTAGTCGCCGGGGCCGCCCCCAGCACCAGTGTTGACGTTGAGGGCGTGGGGCGGCCGCGGTGCAGGAGGACACCCCAGGATCCCCGAGGTCTGAGTGCCCGGGCCTTGGAACGGCCACAGCTGGACGGTGCCAGTCCAAGGGTTGTAGAACGAAGGGGCGGTCTCATGGCCACCTGCCGAGGGGCCACTGTTGGGGCGTGTTCCACTGCCACCACCCTTCTTTTTGCCCTTCTTACCCTTGTAGCTGTTTCCTCCAGAGGCTGGTGGTCGGGGAGTGACAGTAACAAGCGCGGTGGAGGGCGCAGTAGGCGTGTTGTTGAGGTGGAGCTCGCGGAGAAGGAGTTGGTTGCGGGCATCGGCGACGATAGGGAACGGACACTGAGTCTGAATGACAAGCTTGAGGCTATCAAACTTGTCGTTGAGGCCGCGAAGCATGTTGTTGATGAGAGTACGGTCAGAGACGGCAGAGCTAAGGTCAGCAAGGGTGTCTGCCATGTCCTTGAGACAGCCGCAGTGGTCGGTGACAGAGAGGTCGCCCTGGACGAAGGAGTAGAACTCGGCCTTGTTGTAGAGAAGGTGTGTCTCTCGGTTCCCAAGGAATTGATCCTCGAGGCTGATCCACACGAAACGGGCGGTGGCGTCGGCCGTCATGACGACCGGAAGGAGATCCAAGGGGTAGCCACTTATCTGAGGTTTCGTAGCCACTAAGCCATCCAAAAACCGAAATTCTTTGTGGGCGCAAAACTTTTCGCCTAAGCCTACGAACCTTCCCGCCCGTTGAGCTTAAGTTTGACGCCAAATACTTCTAAATCTTCAAAAATATCTTTGTTCGGAAAATGGTATAAAAATAGTGTTTTGTGGGCTGCTAGCCGAGATGGGACAACTGGGCCCGAACAGTCCGGCCCAAGTGGCTCGGCTCGGCTTCTGTGGCAGATCTGTAATATTTTATATTTTGAGAGCCTTTCCGTGCTTGGATTAAAAATATTAAAACATGAAAGGTGTAGAGAATTTCGAGACGCATCTTTTTCATGTTGAAAAGGTTTTCATTTGAGCAACAGAAAAAAATCATATTAATTCGGGAAGCTTTCAGCAACCTGAGGACCTGGGGAAGCTAACGAAATTATGCCGTCGGCCGGACTGTCCTGCCCAAGTGTTTTTCTCCCCAGCTTGCAATCTTAATTTCCAGGAAGCTCATGCCTTCGGCTGGACTATCTGGCCTGGGAGTCCGGACTGTCCGGACCCTGTTGTGTCCCCTCTGTCTCGAATTGTATTTTCTACAGGGAGCGTTTGCTTTCGTCCGGACTGTCCGAGAGTTGTCCGGGGGTTGTCCGGCCTAGGGTTTAAGTTTAGATCTGAGATCTATTTCATAGGGTTTCGAAGTGGGGAGTATATAAGAGGATTCCTGATCGTGGAAGAGGATCGAGAGGCTCATTTGCAACCCTAGCCACCTTTCCCCATGTGTGAGAGCTCTCTCCCATGGATCCTTCCTCTAAGGTTCCATATGCTTGATAGATTGAGTGAGAGACAGTGAGGGAGAAGGAGTGAGGAAGAAGAAGAGAGCATCCCCTAGTCTCCTCCTCGTCACCCCAAGGTTTGTGCTATCTCCCATGGTTGTCTTGCCATCCTCCATGGTGGGATGAGGGTTGAGTGAGTTGTGGTGTCTCCAATCTTGTGCTCTTGGGATTCTTACCACCGGGAGACGTTGTCACCGTCAAGCTCCATCAAGCATATCACAAGCAAACCCTTCTCCGTGAAGGTCACCGTGCTTCCCACGGTGCTTCCTCTCCGTCTGTCGGGGTGTGCAAAGTCCGCCATCGCGTCGGCAGCCACCTTGCTTTCCAAGGTGCTCTTCTCCATTACGTCGAAGATGTGCTAAATTCTCGGTGTGCTCGAGGTCGGCTTTGTTTGTGAAGTCGATGTTTCGGGGTCCTTCGCGTGTGGAGGCTGCTGATTCGTGTGAAGGTTTGGAGCTCGCCTACCATGTGTTGGTGAAGAGCTATCATGAGCGGATTGAGGGTTAGGGACGAGAGAGTCCCGATTTCTCTCTGTGAGAAGTTTTCTCAACGGAGACGTAGGTGTTCATGTGTTGAGCACCGAACTTCGGTAAAAAGATCGGTTTGCGCCTCTCTGTCTCATTTACTTACCGCATCTTGATATCCACTGCCTGCGAGTGCCTTCGTGCCTTCTACACTTGTGTTTTGATTGCTTCCGCCTACTAGACTTGTATAGGATTCCACGCGCTACCTGTGTGTCTTAATCTGCCTAAGTGACTAAGTGCAACAAAAGTAAAAATTTAAATAGTCCGATTCTCCCCCTCTCGGCTTTAGGTTCCTTCAATTAGTATTAGAGCCAGGCTCTCTAGTTTTTGCTTCACCGCATTAGAGATGGCCGAAGGGGATAGTGTAGCTGCCAATAGGATCCTAATCTTCAATGGTTTGCACTTTGACTTCTGGAAGAAGGGCATGAAAATCTATCTGATTTCCATTGGCGCTGATATCTGGGAAACGGTTGAGAATGGCATCACTATCACCCGTGTTGAGAATGCACCACTCACCCCAATCCAGAAAATACTTATGGCTAATGATGCTAAGACTATGAATGCTATACTTACAGGGTTGAGTAGAGATGTGTTCGAGAGGGTTAGCAACATCACTTCTGACAAGGCTATTTGGGATTCTCTTGTTGAGATCCATGAGGGCACTGCTGCTGTCAAGGAGGGTAGATTAGTGGTGGTTAAGGAGCAATTTGATAAATTTAAAATACTTCCTAGTGAAAATGCAAATGCTATGTATACTCGCCTTAACCCCATAATCAATGAGCTCAAAGGGCTCGGACTCTCTATGCCTGATGTTAAGTGTGCAGGAAGATGATGAGGATTCTTCCAAGACAGGAGTACAGGGACATCATCACTGTTCTCTCCAAAAGCAATGAACTTGAGATGATGACTCTCGGTGCTCTCCTGTGTAAACTTCGTGCTCATGAGATACTCATCATCGAGCCCCTAGTCATGCCATCAGCTGAAAAGACCAAAACAATTGCTCTCAAGACTACTGGACACAAATCAAGCAAGTCCAAGCCTGCCTCCTTCAAAGATCAAGAAGGATCAAGTTACTTCCCACCTGAGGCACTTGAGGAGATTATGGATCTATTCGGGAAGCGCTTCGACCTCAAGAGGCGAACCAAAACTCACACTCTAGCTATCGATGCTATGAGTATCATGAAAAGGGTCACATTGCCTCCATGTGCCCTCATAAGGACAAGATCAAGCGAAAGGAGAAGAGCAAGCAGGGCAGTGATGATGACAAGCCCAAGCAAAAGAATGAGAAGTATAAGAACTAGAAGAAGACCGAGTTCAAGGCCACATTCAAGAATGGAAAGAAGCTGGCGTTCGTTGGAACTTGGGTCTCCGATGATAGTTCCAGTGACTCAGCCGCTTCTGAGGAGGATGAGAAGCCAAGTGGTGAAGGACTTGCCACCATGGTAATTACTGAGATGACTCCTCCGTCTCCAGCTTTCACCACAAAGTGCTTGGTGGCCATCCCTGAATCACAAGAGCAAGTGTGGTATTCTGAAGGAGAAGAGTCTACTTCCACTACTTCCTCTACACAGAGAGCTTCATCACCAACTGCTTCAGTCTCCAAGTGCTTGATGGCTCGACCATCTACTGAGGTATCTTCTGATTCTTACTCTGAAACTCTCTCTGAGTGGGATGAAGAGACTACTAGAGAGAATGTGGCTAAGTTGCTTGATGTTCTCCAAAAGGAACATTTGAATGCCACTACTCTTCAAGAGTCTCTGAATGCTCTCACTACTAAGCATGATTCTCTTGAAACTGAATTTGATCTATTGAATAATGAGAAACTTAGCTTAGCTAGGAGGGTAGAGTTGCTTGATGTGGAAAACAAAGTCATGAATGAATCTGTAGATGGCTTGCGTACTACTATTCTTGAGTTTAGGGCAGAAAACAAATTGCTTACTGAAAATAATGTTTCCATTAATATTTTGCCAATTGCTCATGCCACTGATGATTTGATTGCTTTATCTGCTTTGATTGTGCCTCCTGTGATTGCATCATTCACTGCTTCTGTCACACTTGCTATCACCATGACACCTGCTATTACAGATGTTTCTTCTAAATGTGCATTGATTGGCTCTAGTGCAAGTACTATTATTAATTTGGTTGATTCTTATTCTAAGTGTGCCATGATTGCTTTAAATTCTAATGGTTCCACTAGTGTAGAGTGCACTCCTAACTCATGTAAATTTACACTAGCTGTTAGGGAACTAACCATTGAGCGTGATGAACTTGCCATAGAAAATGCTAGTCTCAAGGTCAAACTTGAGAAATTTGACAAGGGTCTTGGCAAGTGTTATGAGGGGAATCGTGTCCTTAACCAGATACTTGAGGAACAAAGGAATCCGGCCCTGAAGGGCGGTTTGGGATTCACCCCTAAAAAGTTTAAGGGGAAGAAAAAGAAAGGTTTTTAACTATCTAACAAGGGGCAAAACTCCCTTTATAACTAGCCCAAGGGAAACACCAACAATGCTAATAACTCTGGGCTTAAAAACATAAACACTAGGAACAATCACCCTAGGAAGCACAACGTGCACAACACATGGCAAGGACCTTCTATGCACTATAATTTCACGACATGGCAATCTAGGAACCAATGCTTGGCAATATGCTTCTAGGTACAACAATTGAAATGGTCCTCCTCCCATGCCATACAACAATTGGCAAGCTCCACCACGACCTAGCTTCTGGAATGGTCCTCCTAGGCAAACCTTTGCTAGACAAGCTCCACCTAGGAACCAAGCTAGGAACACTTACAAACACATCCAACCCAAGCTTCGAAGAGCTCATGCTGAGTTGTATGATCACTACTTGCTTAGGATGAATCACAAGGGTAAGGTGGTTGCTATATATGCTGGTTTAAGGGCCGAGAATGAGCATAAGGCACATGTTTAGGTGACTAAATCTTTGATTGATCGATTTGCTCATGTCGTTTCTGGTTTGAAGGCTAATCCTCTTGGACCTCCTGTGTGGGTCCCTGAGTCACAAAAGTGATCTCTTCTTAATGCATGTAAACTACCGGAGTGGAGGGTGCCACTGGATCGTTGACAGTGGGTGTACCCAACACATGACCGGCAACCTCGGCTGTTAACCTCAATGGGGGAGGATGGATCAAACCCCCAAAGGTCACTTTTGGAGATGGGACCAAGGGCAAGGTAATTGAAGCCAGAAAGATAGCAATCTCTATGGATCTCTCAATTGACAATGTGCTACTGGTAAACACTCTGAACTACAATCTACTTTCCGTTGCTTAGATTTGTGATTTAGGTTTCCATTGTAACTTCTTATCTGAGAGATTGTTGGTTCTGGATCAAAATAGAAAAACAATGTTCAAAGGCTTTCATTTTGAAAACTTGTTTCTTGTGAATTTCAATGAGCCTGCCACATCCATCTCGGTTTGTCTCTCTGCCAAAGTCTCACTTGGTTGGCTTTCGCATAGGCGTCTTGGGCATGTCAGTATGAGAAACTTAAAGAAACTTTTCAAAAATGAGTTGGTTCTTGGAGTGAAAGATGTGGCATTCGAGAAGGATAAGCTTTGCTCGGCATGTCAAGCCGGTAAACAAGTGGCAAGCGCTCATCCTGCCAAGAATATCATATCTACATCCCAACCACTTGAGCTCTTGCACATTGACCTTTTTGGGCCAACAAAATATGTGAGTATTGGGGTAATCTCTACTGCTTAGTCATAGTTGATGACTATTCTCGATACATTTGGGTAATCTTTCTTCCAGACAAAACCCCAACTGGGGATGTTTTCAAGACATTTGTAAAGAAAGCTCAAAACAAATTTGACTGTACCCTCAAGAAGGTGAGAAGTGACAATGGAACCGGGTTTACTAATACATCTGTTGAGCTGTTCTGTGATGAGCTAGGTATTGACCATCAGTTCTCTGCCACTTACACTCCTGAGCAAAATGAAGTGGTTGAGAGAAAGAATATGACACTCATCAAGATGGTAAGAACAATGCGCACTGAGTTCAGGACTTCTGAGGTCTTCTGGGCTGAGGCGATCAACACAGCCTGCCACTGCATTAATAGGCTGTACTTTCACAAGCTCCTGAAGAAGACATCATATGAGCTGCTTGTGGGAAGACGACCCAATGTCTCCTACTTTAGGGTGTTTGCATGCAAGGTCTACATTAAGAAGAAGAGGGAGCATTTTGGTAAGTTCCAGAGCAGAATGGACAGTGGGATCTTCTTGGGATACCCAGCCAGAGGGTCGTCTTTCAGGGTGTTCAATGAAGCAAGTGGTCAGATTGAAGAATCAGGTGATGTAAAATTTGATGAGTCAAACGTCAGTCCAGGGCAGCATGAGAACTTGGATGATGTTGGTGGAGAGCAGTTGGCAAGGGCAGCTGAGCAGATAGAAGTTGAAGATGTGAGACCAGTTGAAGCTCCAAGAGTGGTTGAGACAGTTACACCACCTCTCATTCCTGAGCCAGTTGTAGACTCAGGGAGAGCTGTGCCTCAAGGCAGCTCAAGCTTGGAGCTAGCGTCAGAGACAGAGATAATTTATGAGCAGGATGACGAGACGATTGAGTAGACAGTGGGACAACCTTCCAAGTTGATCAAGACCCATCACTCAATTGCTCGAGATCACCCAGCTGAGCAAGTGATTGGGAATCTGACTCATGGTGTGCAAAAAAGGTCAAGAACGGCTAACTTCTGTGAGCATCATGCTTTTGTGTCTGAATTGGAGCTCAAAAAGGTGGAAGAGGCATTGATTGACCATGACTGGATCAATGCCATGCATGAGGAGCTAAATAACTTTGAGAGAAACAAAGTCTAGACACTTGTGGAGCGACCTAAGGACTGTAATGTGATTGGCACCAAGTGGGTATTCAAGAACAAGACAGATGAAATTGGATTGGTTGTCAGAAACAAGGCAAGACTTGTGGCTCAGGGTTTCATTCAGGTCGAGGGTGTGGATTGTGGAGACACTTATGCACCTATGGCCAGACATGATGCGATTAGACTGCTTATGACATTCTCCACTTGTCACAATATCACTTTGAAGCAAATGGATGTCAAGAGCGCCTTATTGAATGGCTACATTGAGGAGCTGGTCTATGTTGATCAACCTCCAGGATTTGAAGATCCAAAACACCCCGATCATGTGTACAAGTTGTTCAAGGCTTTATGTGGGCTAAAGCAAGCTCCCAGGGCTTGGTATGAGAGACTCAGAAATTTTCTCATCTCCAAGAGATTCAGTGTTGGAAGAGTGGATTCCACACACTTCACCAAGGTGGATGATGGACATTTGTTCCTATGCCAAGTCTATGTTGACGACATCATCTTTGGGAGTTCAAGTGAGAAGATTGTACAAGACTTCAGTGCGATGATGACTGCAGAGTTCGAGATGTCGATGATGGGTGAGCTGAATTTCTTCTTCGGCTTTCAAATCAAACAACTCAATACTGGGACACTTATAAGTCAAGAAATGTATACTTTGGACCTACTCAAGCGTTTTGACATGGACGGATGCAAGCCACTCCGGACACCAATGGGTACAAGCGGCCACCTCGACCTCGACACAGAAGGTAATCCTGTTGATCCCAAGCTATACCGTTCCATGATTGGTGCATTGCTCTACTTGACAGCATCTAGACCGGATATCATGTTTAGTGTGTGTATGTGAGCTAGGTATCAAGCATCTCCTAGAGAAATGCATTTGAAAGCTGTTAAAAGGATTTTCAAATATCTAAAATTCACTCTTAGTATAGGCCTCTGGTTCCCTAAGGGTGCGCGATTTGAGCTTCTTGGCTATTCTGACTCAGATTATGCCGGATGCAAGATTGATCGCAAGAGCACTTTTGGGCTTGTCACCTTCTCGGTAGTTGTCTTGTATCGTGGGCTTCAAAGAAACAGAACTCCGTGGCGCTATCTACTGCTGAGGCTGAGTACATAGCAGCAGGGAGTAGCTGGGCTCAAATCCTGTTTTTGACACAATCTTTATATGACTTTGACGTAAAACTTGATCATGCAGCTCTTCTGTGTGATAATAAGAGTGCTGTTAAGATAGCCAGCAATCCAGTCCAATATTCACGCACCAAACACATAGACGTCCGACATCACTTTCTTAGGAATCATGTGATGAAGGGCGACGTTGTGATTGGATCTGTGCGGACGAAGGATCAGCTTGCTGATATCTTTACCAAACCACTGGATGAGGTATGTTTTTGCAAATTAAGAAATGAGCTGAACATACTAGATAGGTCAAATGTGATCTGAGCTAGCCATGGGGCTATGTGTGTGAACCTGGCAAAACTTAGCATTTGAGACAGTTGACTGAGCTTTGGTTGTTATACTTAGTTCAAATTGTGCACTATTGTGAAATTATATGATCTGAATAACTTACTCTCAGGAATACTGTCACTTAGCCCAATACATGCTTAATTCTAATTCACTATATATATGCTTAATTCTAATACATGTTGAAATTATATGCAAACTGTCGCTTGAAGCATGTGGTAGGCAAAACTCAAAGTTCTTGTTGCCTCTGTGCTGCTCAAACTTCATTGAATGATCTTGTATATCTAGTTCTAGGCGTGGCATCAACTTAAAAAAAAAAACAAAATGTCCAATAAGGTCAACCAAAAAGAGGTCACACATGTCTTACCAATGTTTTCCCAACGAGGTGGCTTGCCATTGCACTAGGCATGAACTTGGGGGAAGCTTTTTGGTAACCAAGATGTTGAATCCTGGAGGAACATCGCCAAAGGTTTGAGACATGCCAAATTTGAGAAAATTTGAGCTTGAAATTTTAACAATTGCATGCAATGTGATTTCAATTGTGTCCTTGAGGACATTTAGACACTAATGGCTTTGGTTCACCCAAATCATGCTCTAAGTCCTTAATTACTTGAACTTCATGACCAATAAGCTTATATTGCCCTATGTGATATGTTAACCTAGAGTAGCTTGAAAATGAAATATGGTGGATTATCTGTGTCATCTGATTTTGTATAACTCTCAAAGCTCATGAAACCTTGCTTGCCTCTATGTCCTTTATTGTTTATTGATGCCAAGGGGAGAAAGAATTGCAAATCTTGATTTTTGCCAAGTGAGAGATGGTTGGGGAGCGAATTGTGCATATGAAGGATGAAATGAGAGGACTTGGCTTCGATTGAATTGCTCATGCAATTGATGTGTTCCCTCTCAATTTTGGTATCTCGCTTGCTTGCTATGCATTGATCTAGGGGGAGCTAGGTCTTAAGTTGTCATTGCCCTGCACTTTAATTCTTATGCCTAGTTTGCTATCTCAAGTGAAGTCATACCATTTCATTCATATTCATATGCGCTTGGTTGGTACTAATCCACTGCCCTAGACACATATTTGTTTGTTGAGATGGCTATGCATGAAGATTTGCAGGTGTTGTCATCAATTATCAAAAGGGGGAGATTATAAAAGCATGCTCCCGAGGGGCATATTTAATTTTGGTAATTGATGGCAACTGGGCTGTAGAGCTGGATCAAGCCATGATTAAGGACATTTGTTTTCTAGTTCTTCTGATTTCTTGCGTGTGTAGCCTAGGGCCATTATGCCTGCCGATCATCGAATCTCTGGCTGCAGGTCCCACAGAGCACATCTCCGGTCTCTTATCCTCATTCGTCTTCGAGAGAGTTTGGGATAGGTCCAGGGGATTCCAAGGGGTAGCCACTTGTCCAAGGTTTCGTAGCCACTAAGCCATCCAAAAACCGAAATCCTTTTTGGGCGCGAAACTTCCTGCCTAAGCCTACGAACCTTCCTGCCCGTTGAGCTTAAGTTTGGCGCCAAATACTTCTAAATCTAAAAAATATCTTTGTTCAAAAAATGGTACAAAAATAGAGGGTTAGGTGGGCTGCTGGCCGAGATGGGACAACTGGGCCCGGACAGTCCGACCCAAGTGGCCCGGCTCGGCCTCCGTGGTAGATTTATAGTTTTTCATATTTTTGAGAGCCTTTCCGTGCTTGGATTAAAATATTAAAACATGAAAGTTGTAGAGAATTTCAAGGCGCATCTTTTTCATGTTGAAAAGGTTTTCATTTGAGCAACAGAAAAAAAATCATATAAATTCAGAAAGCTTTCAGCAGCCTGAGGACCTGGGGAAGCTGACGAAATTATGCCTTCGGCCGGACTGTCTGGCCCTGTAGGCCGAATTGTCCGGCCCAAGTGTTTTTCTCCCCGGCTTGCAATTTCAATTTCCAGGAAGCGCATGCCTTCAGCCGGACTGCCGGCTTGGTAGTCCGGACTATTCGGACCCTGTTGTGTCCCTTCTGTCTCGAAATGTATTTTCTACAGGGAGCGCTTGCCTTCGTCCGGACTGTCTGGGAGTTGTCCGGGGGTTGTCCGGCCTAGGGCTTAAGTTTGGATCTGAGATCTATTTCCTAGAGTTTCGAAGTGGGGAGTATACAAGGGGATTCCTGGTCGTAGGAGAGATTTGAGAGGCTCATTTGCAACCCTAACCACCTTTCCCCAAGTGTGAGAGCTCTCTCCCATGGATCCTTGCTCTAGGGTTCCATGTGCTTGAGAGATTGAGTGAGAGAGAGTGAGGGAGAAGGAGTGAGGAAGAAGAAGAGAGCATCCCCTAGTCTCCTCCTCGTCACCCCCAAGGTTTGTGTCCTCTCCCATGGTTGTCTTGCCATCCTCCATGGTGAGATGAGGGTTGAGTGAGTTGTGGTGTCTCCGATCTTGTGCTCTTGGGATTCTTGCCACCGGGAGACGTCGTCACTGTCAAGCTCCATCAAGCATACCACAAGCAAACCCTTCTCCGTGAAGGTCACCGTGCTTCCCACGGTGCTTCCTCTCCGTCCGTCGGGGTGTGCAAAGCCCGCCATCGCGTCGGCAGCCATCTTACTTCCCAAGGTGCTCTTCTCCGTTGCGTCGGAGATGTGCTAAATCCTCGGTGTGCTCTAGGTCAGCTTCGTTTGTGAAGTCGGTGTTTCGGGGTCCTTCGCGTATGGAGGCTGCCGATTCGTGTGAAGGTTTGGAGCTCGCCTATCCTGTGTTGGTGAAGAGCTATCACAAGTGGATTGAGGGTTAGGGACGAGAGAGTCCTGACTTCTTTGTGTGAGAAGTTTCCTCAATAGAGACATATGTGTTCATTTGTTGAGCACCGAACTTCGGTAAAAAGATCGGTTTGTGCCTCTCTGTCTCATGTACTTACCACATCTTGATATCCACTGTCTGCGAGTGCCTTCATGCCTCCTAGACTTATGTTTTGATTGCTTTCGCCTACTAGACTTGTGTTGAATTTCACGCGCTAGCCGTGTGCCTTAACTTGCCTAAGGGACTAAGTGCAAAAAAAGTAAAAATTTAAATAGTCCAATTCACTCCCCTCTCGGCCTTAGGTTCCTTCAGGATCTATCTCCTATAGCATACCACTCTCACAGGGGTCTCTACGATCGTCTACAACCAGAAGTCCCTCAGTAGTCTTCTGGGTTCTATCTCGGTTGTCAAGCGTTCTCTAAAGAGCTCCGCAACTTTTGTTGGCCATTCAAGTTCAAACCTGGCAACATCGAGCGTTACAACGGATCACGAAATCCAGAGGAATTCATCTCAATCTACACACTTGCCATTTGAGCAGCCGGCGGGGACGAGAAAGTCATGGCCAATTATTTCCCCATGGCATTGGAAGGACCTGTCCGGACCTGGTTGTTTAACCTAAGGGAAGGCTTGATCCACACCTGGCGGCAGCTCGCAGAGGCCCTGGTGGGTAACTTTCGTAATTTCTTCCCTCACTCCAGCAAGGCAGAGGACCACCGGATCCTTCGCCAAGGTCCCGATGAAACCCTACAAGCGTTCGTGCAGAGGTTCATCAAGGTCCGAAGCACCATACCCAACATACCAGACGAGGAGATTGTGAAGTCTTTCATACAGGCTGTCCGAGAACCTCACCTCAGCTGGGAACTGGGAAAGGCTCAGGATATTTCGTCCACTGCTATGTTCAAGATGGCAGATGATCACATCCGGTCTGAAGAAACGAATCGATGGAAGGCGATGATCGACAGGAAGAAGTATTTCCCCGGCCCGGCCTAGAGGAATCCGACTCCAAACAAGGCAAGAAAAGACCGTCGTCCGATGACAAGGTCTTCAAGAAAAAGAAAAAGAAATCCTTCTAGCAGGTCGTGGCCGCTGTTCAGTCTCAATCCCGGCATCGGCCTCAGGGCAATGCGGAGGGCAAGGGAGTGGCTAATAAAGACAATCCATGTCGTGACAATAGGGAAGGGGGGCATCAGCAACAGCCGCCTGAGGACGAACATTATTGTCCCTTACATGACTTGAACACCCAAGATATATCCGATTGTCGGGAATTCAGGGCTTACCTCAAGGACTACCACGTCGGTAGGGGTCCTTACTCCGTGCCCCCAGAGCGAGACCTGAATAAGCAGCGCGCGAACTAAAGGCCTGCCCTAGGTAATGAATGCGACGACGAGGAATAGGGTCACGTCGACAGAGTTATCAACGCCATCTTTGGCAGCTCTTCGGCCTACCCCTCACGACATGCTCTCAAGGCTGCTGCCCGCGAGGTCTACCAGTTAGAATGCCAGCAGCCACCAACTGAGCAATTGAAGTGGGCAGGGGCTACCATATCTTTCTCTGAGGAAGATTGTCTGGTCGGCCTCACAAAACCTCATCAGCTCCCCTTCGTGGTCACTCCTACAATCGGCAACGCTCACATAGGAAGAGTTCTAATAGACAGCAGGAGTTCCCTCGACATCATCAGTCGAAGAGTTCTCGACAAGATGCATGTCCCGCTGTCCAAAATCAGGCGCATTTCCATGCCGTTCAGCTGCATCGCTCAGGCTCGATGGTTGTTCCCTTGGACAGATCATCCTGCCTGTCATGTTCAGAGGTTCCAGAAACTTTCGAATCGAGATGATCACTTTCAAGGTAATCGATCAGGAGATGCCCTACAACATCATCCTCGGCCGTCCTGCCTTGGCTAAATTCATGGCCGTGGTCCATCACACTTATCATTGCATGAGGATGTCCGGTCCTATCGGGGTAATCACGATCAAGGGCAGCCCAAAGTCTGCCATGCAGTGCAATGAATCCACTCTTGCCATGATCGATCAGATGCTCGAGGAGGGTCCTAAGCCAGACCCCGATCCAAAGTGCTCTTGGCCGAAGGCTTTCGTAGAGGCCAGCGAGCCAACCAAACCAGTGCCCTTTCGGAGGATCAGCCCGACAAGGTTGTGCATGTGGGAGCATCTCTCGATCTCAAATAGAAAAGCATGCTCGTTGCCTTCCTCCAGGAAAGCTCTGACGTGTTCACCTGGGAACCATAAGACATGCCTGGGTTTCCAAGGGAAGTGATCGAGCACAAACTAGCAATCAAACCCGGAGCTCGTCCGGTGCGGCAAACTCTTCGCCGTTTTACTGACCATGATGGGCATTATTCCGGACAACCTCGACAAGCTCCTCAAAGTAGGCTTCATCCATGAAGTCCAACACTCGGAGTGGTTGGCCAACCCGGTCGTCGTCAAGAAGAAGGGCGGAAAGTGGCGCATATGTGTCGACCATCGTAACCTCAGATCCAGAAAAGATTCAGGCTATCACAAATATGAAGACTTTATTGGGATATGCCCAATAAAAAATATGAGTCGCATATGATGCAGGCTCATGGATAGCGCGGGCTACATATGACGTGGACCCGGACCTAATTGGGCCTCTAGCGTAGAGGATATAATTGATTATTTGTCCTGAAGTTGATGTGCCTTTGATTATTTGCCCTGATGTTTGATTATTTGTCCTGATGGCTCACATGTCATAGACACACACCAGGGCAAATAATCAATTGCATATCAACTTTGGGCAAATAATCAAGAGTGCATCAACTTCAGGGCAAATAATCAATTACCCCAGCGTAGAGGGCCCAATGATAGGCGCTACACCCCGTGGTGCTATTTGATGTGAACCTAAAACCGAGACGCGCGCTGCTCACACACAGATTTTGGGTGTCATATTGGTTCACCGATTTTTGACGATCCAGAAGGAATTTGAGCACAGGACGAGATGCTTTGGAAAGATAATTTCGTCAGTTTTCTGTGAAGTAGTAGAACGTCCAAAATGGAATGCGGATGTGGCCGGGGCGTCCGTTTGAAGGCAGGCTGCGCAGGAAGGTCACGAATCCCGACGAGCTCGTAAAGCTCGTCGATGGCACCACGGTGTGGGGATCGGCCGTGGCGCACCTCGTGGGATGGTGAGGCCAGCGAGGAGGAGGCGATCTGATCGCCATGAATGACTACTTCTGTAAGACTACGTGCAGATCGATCGAACCGGTTTCATCGACTAGTCTTTCGCTACACTGCACGTTGTAAGGTAATCTCGATCTTTGGTGAATTACTTGCAAGGTGTTCCTGGGTTTCGCGCGGTAGAATTTGATTCTGTGCTAGCAAAGCATCCGGCGTTTCCCTTCAGTGGTATCAGAGCCATCCTGTTTAGTTCTTGATCTGGATCGGTCGCATATGTGATATGCGGTTTGTAGATTTGATCTACTGTTGTACTAGCCAATTGGATCAGTTAGGGTTTATGGAGTTGGCCGTGGATTGCTGTGATCAAACATGGGTACTGGTTAATATGATTAGCCACGTTATTGGATTGATGAGATCAATTGTTTCTTGATTGGTTTCAGCGATCAAGTAGGTTCCTGTTGATGTGATCAACTAGATGCAAGAGCATTGTGTTAATAGATTTGATCTATTAACTAATGTACGGGTTGATGGGATTACCCCAGCAAGTACTTGATGAGGTAAGTATGGGTGCTGCGGCTAATGAAATTGGTTCGGCCAATGGCTTGATATATTGTTGATAAGATCGACTGGTTGAGTTGTTGGTCGGCTAGTTTGTGCTCGACACAGCTGTCATGCCGCTGGGCCATCGCCATGGGAGCCACTGGCCGGTGTAGGTTTGCTACTGGGATTTGATCTCGGGCCGCCGAGCTACCGCTGATTGGATTAGCGCATTTGGTCCTTGGGGTGTGCTGCCCGATTGCCAGGTCGCTGGTAGACAGTGCACGGCGCTGCTCGGTAGTGCTCAGCACTGCTCAACGCGGCTAGGTACTACTCAACCTTAGCTAATTGGATTAGCTGAGAGATATGATCGACCGTCTCATGCTGCCAAGTGCATGTTGATGCATTATGATCCGGCACTATGGGTTGGTCATCGTCATCGTGTGCCTTGTCACTATGGCTATTGTGTTATTTGGCTCTCTTGATATTAATTAGTTTTGCTTAAGTGTTTTGCAAGTTCTAATGTAGTCTATCAGAGAAGTCAGATATGCATGGGCCTGTGCATATGATGCATGGGTCCCATATATGACTTGTAGACGTACGTGTTTGTGCTCGGACAGATCGGTAACGAGCAAATAGTTGCTCGAGTAACTTGATGCTGTTCGACATTGCTCAACACTGCTCGGCGCTACCAGGACTACTTGGTAACGAGCAAATTGTTGCTAGCATAAGTCGGTGTTGTTCGAGGCTGCTCGGTGCTACTCGGTACCGCTCGGTTTTTGCTCGGAGGAGCTCGAGTTGGTCGGAGAGCTCCACCGCATGTAGGGATTCGGATCCCGAGCAGCGGTATAGCCACGCCATCGATGGCTCTTGGAGTTCGAGGATAACATCGGCGCCAGCTGCCTCGGGCACTGGTTGTCTAGTGAGCTTCCCTTACTACTATGGTGCCTCGACGATTGGTTGGGGCCGTAGGGCTAATAAGTAGTCCTGTATTGATTAATATGATTAATTCAATCGAATTGTTATAGGTAAGATTGTGAATAGGATTCATAGTTCAAACCCTGCCAGCTAATTTGTTAGTAGGCTGACGTGCTTAATGAAATATTCATTGGGTCAATATGATTGGTCCGAAGCACGTTAATATGATTAATCTGTTGGAATTTTTTATGGACAAATTTGTGAATATGATTCACTATTGGAAAATTGCTTCCACCACACAAATTTTTTATGTGCCTTTTCATAATTGTTATGCGTTCACATTATTTGGTAGAATTTGATTCTATGCAGATGTATGTGAATAGTTTGACCCTGTGTATATGATGCCTGTGTGGGTTCTTACGGAGGTTTACATATTAATTTGCGATACTTGAGTAAAATCAAGTAGATGGCCCGGTGGACAGGAATGGACGCACAGTGATAATGATCACCGCGTCTTGGGCCATACCGGTGCACAGTTTAATAGTGTATTTTTCTGTGATGGTTTTTCTGCTCTGCTATTCTTTTAAAGAATAGATTTTCCTTGAAATATTAAGTGTACGATGCCCTTCCAATTGATGCACCTATTGTCTTGTACGTTAGCGGATAAGGTCTTGACAAATCAGGAACGCCGTCTTCTTCCTTGTACAGTAGGATGATGTAGCCTAACCCGTGCATTCACATGCATAGTATTGGTTTGCTTATCGGAGTCATCCAAATAGGATTTGGGACTTCGAGGTGTCAGGGTTGGGAGCCAGGCATATGATGCCACCCCAACAAACAAAAGTCACATACGATGTGATTGGCAAGGAGTTGTCTACCTATGTTGCGGGTTCAAGTGGTATTGACAAATCATTACCCAAACTGCAGTGACTATGGATCTTGTCCCATCGCTAGTAATTGGAGGAAATGTGACTTGAGTGGGAGTATCTTCGTTAAATTGTTAAAGTAGGTACACACGTAAACATAGTTTAATATTTGTTGATATACCTGATGCTTCATTTTTTAGCTATATCTTTGATTAGAGAATCTTGATATATGCATGATGATTGATATCAAATTTTGAGAATTGTTCTCTAGTTATTAAGAAATATTTATTCTAAAGAATAGTACCTTGATGAGCCAGCTTGAAATGCAATCTGTATTGAAAGTATTTACTAGAAGCACTGTGATGATTTTCTTAGTGTTGGCTATCTCATTCTTGCCACTATGAAATCTGAGTTTTTATAGCAATATGAAATCATGGTTGTCTACAATATGATTGTGGATTGGAGGGCTTGTTTGAGAACCAGACAATGGCTAAAGGATTTGATCCCTAAGTCATTGTTCGCATGCAAGTTAGCACAAGTAAAAATTTGGTCAGCTGTCATTATGTAGTCAATATGATTGATTACATTGGGCACTGAAAAATATGATTTTCCCTTTAGCTAATAGTTAGTTATTGATGTAATTTTCTGCTGCTTTTCATTATAATGAATGGCTTGGAGAAATCACTGGCCAAGATGCATGATGCATGTTAGAATCAGAAAGCATTAAGACTAGTTTTAATCATATGATGATGGTTCAAAAGACTGGTCGACTTATGAAGGAGGCCGGGTTATGTGTGAAAGGGAAAGGATCTAGACTTGTAAAGTCAAAGATTAGCGCTGCCCTAACACCGCATGGTAGGATTCTTGAATGATGGCAAGGTGTAGAAGTTGTCCATTTTATGTTGACATACTTTTAACTGCCCAACCCGAAGGATCATAGTCAAAATTAAATAATTATTGTTATATTCCGGGCATAAGCAAATTCAATATTTCTGCATCCTTTTGAGTCGGAGATTGATTTGACTTATGGGCATGCTCTATTAGTGAATGGATGTGTGTTATTAATCCTGAGGTCTTGTGATGCCATTGTGTTTCATTATCCATGTTATGGTAAACTTTAGAAAGAATTGCGCTCATTTGAAAGGTTCATCTGGTAATAAAGAAACTACCATATATGATATGGATCGGAAGGTGTTCTGTGCAGTTTATCGAAGTTTGAAATATGGGGCATGTGTAAGACGTCTGAAGTCTAAAAAGCTCATGCTCGACTAAGATAAATGTTTCTTTGTGAGGTGCAAAGTGTTTGCACATATAGAAGGGTAAGAACTGCAAATTGTTTGTTGCTCGGAATGGTTTTATTTTAGATAAATCGTTTCTTTCAAAATATTTAGTGGGAGCATGATGTGACTCGGAGTAATTCGGGGATCATTGGAAAGTGTTTCTATTCCTACTAAATTTTCACATTATGTACAAGTTGTTGTATGTTTTATGAAAGAACCAACCCTGCATTGGTCCTAAAGCCATATTAGTCACCTATATGATAGGAAGATAATTGTTTCGGACTATAATGAGCTTAAGACTGATGATGAAGCATGATGGGCCTGTACTCTGTGAGATGAATTTATGACGAGCTATGTGTGACAATCAAGTTTTGAACTTGATTGGTCTACTATGTGTTGTCCGGATTCACCTGGCTACTGTTGCATATTTGATATGCAATATAGATATCAAAACGGCTCTCTTTTGTTGAGACCTAAGTAAGAATGTGTTCTTGACACGGACTCAAGTTTTGTTGACCCATGAAACAATAGAGAATGCGAGTTTTTGAAACAAGCATTTTCGAGTTGAATATATTTATTTTGATGAAAGTCAAATTGTTTGGCAAGTTCATCAAGGGCAAGTGAGAGAGCACTGATTTTCTAGATCTTAAATATGTATGACATATAGTTGATCAGAAATAATATTCCGTGACTCTGCCATGTCTTGATTAAAAAATTATTCTTTATGATAGACTTCGGGACAGATGAGAAACTTTGGCAAAGACTAATTGGATCAAGCCAATATGTTGACATAATGTTGAATGGTTCAACCGGGAATCAGTTCCTATGTATGTCACATTGGAGAAAAAGATTCGGTATTTGATATTTGATGAGCTTAATCACTGCCAAAGAATGGGTTTTTATGCCCTGTGCATTAAGGTGAATATCACTGAATATGCAGATATTAAACTAATCCGGATGAATGTCATTGGATGGTAAGAAACATTCTAAGATACTTATAAAGTATAAAGAATATGTACTTTGGAAATGTGGCATGTAATGGTTACATCGCGCACTACTTACAAACCATTACTTAATGGGGGTTTAGAAGCTGAAAAAGTTTCAGCCTAGACAAATATTACCACAACCTTTATGAAAGGCGTACATGAGTATTGGATATTGGATATCCGGTTGGTAAGCTCTAGTGCAAGTGGATAAAATATAAGTGATGTGCCGATTAGGCTGTCTTAGAGATGACAGTATCACTTCTATGTTTATAAGGGATAATTTGTTATCGAGGTTACTTGAATAACATTATTGGTATTGATCAACAAGTACGACTTGTTCGTGGAACTCTTTTACTATAAGATGTTATTCTAAACGAGTCCTTGATCGTATCATAACTTGGACCGTTATGATCCTAAGATCAGCACATGTATTGATTGATAATCATGTTCCCGGATCATAGATATAGAGATATCAAATCAATAATGTGGACACATGTTGGAGAACATGAGTAGTTAGACAGACCAACTTAGTGTGCCCAGCATGTGGACTCGTATGCTTTAGTGTCATCAAACGCTACATCGTAAATGGGTAGTTATAAAGATGATTACTAGGTATGCCACGAAGCATTGTTAGGGGTGTGATTATCAAGATGGAATTTGCCCCTCCTAGATAACGGGAGAGATACCTCTGGACCCCTCGGTGTGATGGATAAAGAAGCGCATGGCCATGCCAATGTGATTAGAGAATCACATTATCTCCAGATATTCATTACATTGACGGGTGAAATGGTTGAGTTATTAACAAGGGTGGCACGCATCTCGCCTTGAGCTTGACTAATATCGTGTGGAAAAGGGATCGGTATGTACGAGTGTATCATGGTTCAGCCAGCGTTGCATTCTGTGTATTCGGGGGTCAATATGTTCTGCTAGGGACCGCTGTTGATCTGTGGACTGAAAAAGCTGTTCTGGATCTACTGCCGACTTGCACATGAACCTACAGGGTCACACACTTCAGGAGGGTTGGGAATTGTAACTGCATAATTATTCATTGTGCAAGTAGGAGCTATTGGGATATGCCTAATGAAAATTATGAGTCGCATATGATACGGGCTCATGGATAGCGTGGGTTACATATGATGTGGACCCGGACCTAATTAGGCCTCTAGCATAGAGGGCCCAATGATGGGCGCTATATAAAGGGATGTAGTAATGAGGCCAACCTACGTCTGCACGTGAGTTCTCTCCACCAAAACCCTAGCCGTCGTCTCTCCCAGGCGTCTGTGCGCCGGTGCTAGCATACCGTGTATGGACGGATTCCAATCCCTGTATGTGTGGATACCGTAGAGGCGCTACACCCGTGACGCTAGTTGATGCGAACTTGAAACCGAGACGCGTGCTGATCGTGCACAGGTTCTAGACATCATTTTGTTTCACCGATTCCTGATGATCCAGAACGAATTTGAGCACAAGACTGGATGTGCTAGAAAGATAATTTTGTCAGCTTTCCGTGAAGATAATTTTTTCAACTTTCCGTGAAGTGGTAGAACAACCAAAACGGAGTCCGGAAGTGGCCGGGGCATCAGTTTGAAGGCAGGCTACGCAGGAAAGTCGCGAATCCTGGCGAGCTCGTAAAGCTCGTCGATGGCTACCATGGCATGGGGATCGGCCGTGGCGCACCTCGTGGGACGTTGAGGACCAGCGAGGGGGAGGCGATCTGATCACCGTAAACAACTACTTTCGTACGATTCGTGCAGATCGATCGAACTGGCTTCATCAACTCTTCTTCCATGGCACTGCACGTCGTAAGGTAATCTCGATCTGTGGTCAATTACTTACAGGGTGTTCCTTGGTTTCACGCGGTAGAATTTGATTCTGTGCTAGCGTAGCATCCCGTGTTTCCCTTCAGGCTTCACATTGGTCACCATGGGATTGGTCTAAATCCGAAAAAGATTCAGGCTATCATAAATATGAAGGTTCCCACTTGCAAGAAGGAGGTGCAGATCCTCGACGGTCGGATGGTAGCCCTCAGTCGCTTCATCTCGTGCCTCGGAGAGCGTGATGCTCACTTTTTCAAGGCCCTTCGGAAGAACGACGGCTTTGAGTGGACAGCAGAAGCAGACAAAGCCTTCCAAGGCCTAAATCACTACCTTTCCACACCGCCTGTGCTGACTTCGCCAAAAGAGGGGGAGGACCTGCTCCTCTACCTCGCGGCAATTCCTGGCGTGGTCAGTGCAGTATTGGTTCCAAAACATGAAGGAAAGCAGTGGCCAGTTTATTATGTAAGCGAGGCCCTTAACGGACCTTGGGAGCGCTACCCCGAAGTCCAAAAGCTTCTGTATGCACTGTTAATGGCTTCCAAGAAGCTTAGACATTACTTCTAGTCCCACGTCATCATAGTCCCGACCAGCTTCCCGCTGAGGGAGGTCCTCAGGAACCCAGATGCCACAGGCCGCATTGCTAAATGGGCCTTAGAGCTCTCAGAGTCCGTCATAGAGTTCAAGTCCCGAACTGCCATCAAGTCTCAGGCACTTGCCGACTTTGTTGCTGAGTGGACGAATCCTATCCCACCCGCAACCTCGGATGATGACCCAGGAGACGGGCAATGGACTATGTACTTCGACGGGTCATGGGCGTACAAACGCTCAGGGGCTAGGGTCGTGATCTATTCCCCATATCAAGATTGCATCCAATACTCCACCCTACTACACCTTGACGTGACCAACAATGCAGCGGAGTACGAGGGACTCTTGTCTGGACTAAGATCGTGTCGAGCGCTCGGCGTCCAGCGGCTGACAGCGAAAGGGGATTCGCAGTTTGTCGTTAGCCAGTATGACAAGGACTTTGAGCCTTCCGATGTTCGAATGGCAAGTTATCTGGCTGAAGTGATGAAACTGAAAAGACACTTCAAGCACTTCGAAGTCATCTACGTCTGCCGAAAGTACAATGCTACGGCTGACTTCCTGTCTTCCTTAGCCACTTCTCTTCAACCCGTCCCGACGGGAGTGCTTGTTGAGCACGTAACAAAGCCCTCCATTACCCCTGAAGAGGAGGCATTAGAGACGAACGGCAACGTCTCCATGATCGAGCAGGAGCCAAATTGGTTGACGTCATTCATCCTATATTTGACTCAAGGGACACTGCCCGAACATGAAGCTGATCGTAAAAAGCTTATTAGGAGAGTCGCACCGTTCCGTATGGTTGACAATTCCCTGTAATGTAGAGGTAAACTTGGAGTTCTCTCCAAGTGCATCTCCCAAGAAGAAGGACAATACCTCCTCAAGAACCTCCACGAGAGTATGTGTGGTGTCCATTCGGCGTCCCGCATGCTAGTCGGCAAAGCGTTCGCATGGGCTACTACTGGCCTATAGCCCTTCAAGACGCACACAAGCTTGTGTCGGAATGTCGCTTATGACAGTATCACGCCCGAAAGGTTCATGAACCTGCTCACACGCTTCAAACCATTCCTATTTCTTGGCCATTCTCGTCCTGCGTATCGACCTGCGCGGACCTTTCCTAGGAGGACTTAAGGACTGCACTCACCTGTTCGTCGCCATCGACACTTTTACTAAATGGATCGAGGCCAAACCAAGGTCGTCCGTGATGGCGTTAGCCGCCAAATGATTTTTCCGCAATAACATCGTCACTCGGCACGGCGTGCCCAATCGGCTGATAACTGGCAATGGCACCCAATTTACCAGTGAGCTCTTTCAAGAGTATTGCTAAGACATTGGCACTAAAATCTGCTTTGTCTCAGTCGCTCATCCGCAGAGCAACGGCGCTGCGGAACGTGTCAATGGGCAAATCATGCAAGGGATCAAGAAACATGCCTGGGACGATCTGAAGAAGAACAAGGCCAGATGGGCACAGAAACTCTCCTCCGTCCTACGGGTAGTACGCACCACTTCTAGCCGAGCTACGGGTGAAACACCGTTCCAGTTCGTCTACGGTGCAGAAGTTGTCTTTCCAGCCGAAATAGCTCTCGGATCTGCCCGGGTCAACTGCTATGCTGACATTGATCAAGAAGCCAAATGTCTATTGGAACTCGACCTCTTGGACGAGCTACGGGAACAAGCATCCATTCGGGCAACCTCCTATATGCAGGCTCTTCGTAGATCATCGGAGAAAGTAGTAAAACCTCGGACCGTACAAGTTGGAGACGTCGTCCTTCGATGCGTTCACACTACTACGGATCGGGGCTTCCAAGGCGGTCATCACAAGCAGTTCGCTTTAACCCGCTTGCGACCTGATCGCCACAAGCAGTTCGTGGCCAACGGGTGGAACGGTGGCGGGAAAGGGCATATCCAAGCGGTTCGTGATACAAACCGCTTGCAGAGATAGCCCACTGTAAGTGGTTCGTATCACGAACCGCTTGAAGGACTCTGTAAGCGGTTCGTGATACGAACCGCTTATAGTGGGCTATCTCTGCAAGCGGTTTGTATCACGAACCGCTTGCATATGCCCTTTCCCTTCCCACCTAGGGCATTTAACCCCTTCTTCCTCCCCGAGTAGCTCGCGCAGTAGCACTGACGGGCCGAGCTGTTCATGCAGGGGAGGTGCTGCGAAAATTTTTAATTGAGGCTAATGGCTCCAAATTAAGGTTTTTAAGGTAAGTAAACATGGTCTCAACATTATTTTTATGTGGATGTTGCTTATCTTTTTGCATTGGATGTGGAGAAATATTAAATAATCTTGTTTGAATTGAAGGGTGTTTGTTTTGCTAGCTCTCTCTCTAGATAATTTGAGGCAAGATGTAGATCTATTGGGGGTTTTAAGTCCCATATTAGTTTTGTATCCTTCTTTTGATGATGTATAAGATGTTGAAATTTGTTGGTAGGGGTGATTATTTGTTTTAGAGAACTAGATCTAGCTTGGTGCCTTAGCTAGCTCTCCCTTCTAGATCTTTTGAGGCAATGTGGTGATCTATTGGATGGTTTTAGTTTCAAATTAGTTTAAAATAGTAGGTAGGGTGATTATTTCATTTGCTATAGAGCTAAATAGATCTAGGTTTTTTGTTAGGTTCGGAATAAATTATTTTTGTAATAAAAAAATTAGAGGGGTACACAATAAAAATTACATATGTTTATAATTTAGGCAAAGTATAGAAAAAGGTTGAAAAAAGTTTTTTAATTTGTGAGATTTAGTTCATTTGGCTTTAAAAATGTAGAAAGTTTAGAGGTAATTAAAAAATATAACAATTAGTTATTTCGAGTTAAATATTTTAATTTGAAAAATATAATAAGTGTTTCTATTAATTTAATTGGTGCAGATGAACCGGCAATGGATGTATGCGGATCGTCGGTCAAGGGAGTTCATCGATGGCGTGAATGCTTTTCTTGATGTCGTATTTCGAGACTTGCCTCCAGGAAGCTTCGTACGGTGTCCGTGCGTAGATTGCAGGAACGAGAAAGAGCACTCAATGCGAGGACGGATACAGGGCCACTTGTTGATGAGAGGTTTCATGCCGAACTATACATGTTGGACTCACCACGACGAAGTAGAGCATACCAGCATAGAAGACGAAGAAGAAGCCGATGAAGAGGAAGTGACATATGATGGTATGCCGGACGCGACGACATACGAGGACGTAGAAGATACACAAGGTGATCAGTTTGGTGTGGATGATGACCTGGACCAGATGCTGCGTGACGCAGAGGGAGATATCACAGAGGACAAACAATATAGGAAGTACCAGGGATTGTTGGAGGACCAGAGAACTCTTTTGTACCCAAATTGTGGTAAGGGGCACAAGAAGCTACGCACCACACTGGAACTCATGCAATGGAAGGCTGTGAATGGTGTGTCAGATAAGGGTTTCGATGAGTTGCTGTCGCTCATAAAGAAGTTGCTCCCGGAAGATAACACCCTGCCAGAATCCACGTATCAAGCCAAACTGGTCCTGTGTCCCTTAGGATTGAAAGTACGAAAGATACATGCATGTCGCAACGACTGTGTCCTATATCGCGGTGAATATGCCGACTTGGATGCATGTCCAGTGTGCAAGGAACCCCGGTATAAGACGAAGCGTGACGATCCAGGTGAAGTAGATGGGGTGCGTGTGAAGAAGAGAGCACCGGCAAAAGCGTTGTGGTATTTTCCTCTGATTCCAAGGCTGGAGCGTATGTTTGCAAACAAAGCGCATGCGAAGATGATGCGTTGGCACAAAGAAGAGCGTAAGGTCGACGGAATGCTTAGGCATCCGGCAGATGGCTCGCAGTGGAGGATGGTCGATCGGAAGTACAAAGACTTCGCAGACGAGGTCAGAAACATAAGGTTCGGTTTGAGTACCGATGGGATGAATCCTTTCGGAGACATGAGCAGCAGCCATAGCACCTGGCCAGTCACACTATGTGTGTATAATATTCCTCCATGGTTATGCATGAAGAGAAAGTACATAATGATGCCGTTGTTGATCCAAGGCCCCAAGCAACCCGGAAATGATATCGATGTCTACCTGAAACCTTTGGTAGAAGATCTTCAAACGTTATGGAACGGTGTAAAGGTCTGGGACGAATACAAAAGGGAGTATTTCAACCTGCGTGCAATGTTATTTGTAACAATCAACGACTGGCCAGCGCTTGGTAACCTGTCTGGCCTAACTGGCAAAGGCTTCAAAGCGTGTGTGCAGTGTTTGGATCAAACCGATGGCACGTACATGAAAGGCTCTCGAAAGATGGTGTACATGGGGCATCGCAGGTTTCTTGTTCGGAGCCACGCGTTGCGGAAGAAACGCAGGGAATTTAACGGGGAGGAAGAACATCGTTCCCAGCCGAGGCATCGAAGTGGCAAGCAGGTGTTTGCTATGGTGAAGGATCTGAAGGTAGTTTTTGGAAAGGGTCCGGGAAGCAAATCTGTGCCGAATGATGAGGATGGCCATGCACCCATATGGAAGAAGAAGTCAATATTTTGGGACTTGCCTTACTGGGAAGATTTGGATGTTCGCCACTCACTGGACTTCATGCACATCACCAAGAACGTCTGTGTGAGCTTCCTAGGATATATAGATCTGTACGGGAAATCGAAAGATACAGTGAGTGCTCGGAACGACCTTGAAGTCCTGGGCATCAGGAAGGACCTACACCCTGAAAAAAGAGGTACGGAACAACTGTACCTACGGCCAGCGAGTTATACTCCAAGCAAAGAAGAGAAAAAAAGCGTGATAGAGTGTCTTAGCAGTGTGAAGGTCCCTTCGGGATACTCGTCGAACGTAAAGAGATTCGTAAATATGAAAGAGAACAAAATTGTACATATAAAATCCCATGACTGTCTTGTGCTGATGACACAGTTGCTCCCGGTGGTTTTAAGAGGTGTACTGCCCGAGTGGGTAAGGGGGACAATCACAAAGCTGTGTTCGTTTTTCAACGCTATTTCCCAGAAGGTCATCGATCCAAAAAAACTGGGTGAGCTGCAGGCTGACGTGGTACAAAGTGTGGTTAGCCTCGAGATGATCTTTCCTCCTGCCTTTTTTGATATCATGGTTCATCTCACTGTTCATCTAAGCAAAGAGATAGGTATTCTTGGGCCCGTTTATCTCCACAGCATGTTCCCTTTAAGCCATCCATTTACAGTGCAACATGTTTCAACAACATTCATGGAAAATATCTATAAGCTGCATGGGTTTCCTATTGACATAGTAACTGACAGAGATAGAATATTCACTAGTCAATTTTGGCAATCCATCATGAAGGCAGCTGGAGTCACACTCAATTTTAGTACTTCATATCATCCTCAATCGGATGGACAAACGGAAAGAGTAAACCAGTGTTGGGAAACATACTTAAGGTGCATGACATTCCGAAATCCAAAAAAATGGAAAGGGTGGTTAGCTCTGGCAGAATGGTGGTACAATACCACTTTCTATTCCTCTCTGAAAATGACACCCTTTCAGGCATTATATGGGTTTCCACCACCTATGATCACCGAAACAATTATACCTGAGGAAACTCTAGAGGAAGCCAAGGGGTATATTGCTCAAAGACAGATAGCAAATCAGCTCATCAAAGCTAATCTCCAAAGGGCTCAGGATCGAATGAAAAAATACAGTGATAAGCACAGGTCTGAAAGGACATTCAACATCTCTGACATGGTATATCTGAAAATGCAACCATATAGACATTCAGCTCTTAGCATCCACAAGAGTTTGAAATTACACTCTAAATATTTTGGGCCATTCAGAGTATTGCAGAAAATAGGCAAGGTAGCATGCAAACTTCTACTTCCAGAGGGCACTAATCTTCACCCGGTTTTCCATGTGAGCCAGCTTAAGAAACACATCGGCTCTAAGGCTATTCCTACTCCTGGATTACCTCTAATTGGAGACGATGGTCACATTCATGTCGGTCCCGAATCAGTTTTACAGACCAGAATGATCCCTCGTCACAATGCTGCAGTAGTTCAATGGCTCATTAAGTGGATTAATTTACCTACTGAAGCTTCAACTTGGGAACATGCTAATATCATTAAGAAAGTTTTTCCTCAATTCATCCTTGAGGACAAGAATGATTTCAAGGGGAAGGAGCTGTCACAGCCCCAGCAGGAAACAGAGGAGGCCAGCGCGGGAACGTGAGTGCCACCGTATTCATTTAAACCCAAGAGGTATGCAACTGGAGGCATCAGATGGTGATCCAACGGTCAAGACTCAAAGAAGTATTCGCTGTAACTTTTCAAACTGATTTCTGTTTCGCTTTCATCAGCAACTCTGTTCGTTTCCGCGATTACTCTCTTTTTAAGCCGGACGCGGCAGTGTAATAGACCAGAATTGAGAATCCTAAGAGGATCATTATCATTTCCCTCCTCATATTTCTCTTTTCCTTCTCTGTTCTTCATATTTCTCATCCATATTTCTGTGTGATTATCTGTTCGTATTTGGATTTCTGCGTATTGCTTCGTGGCTGTGACAGGGAGATCGCATCGGCAGGACCGACAGAGCGATCGGCAGTGGCAATGTGAGTGGCAAAGCCGCCATGGGCGTACTTGGCGACGAAGCAAATCGACCCTACACATAACAGGGGAGAGCGGCGCAGCGGCTGGAATCGGAGGGCTGTGGGCTGCAGCCTTCGTCTCCCCACCTCCCGGAAGCCACCGCCGTCGCACTGTGCATGGCAGGACGGAGCGGCGCCGGGTAGAGGAGCGGGGCGAGGAGATGGCGAAAAGGACATGGTCACGGTGGAGGCTACGTACAGAAGCGGGCAGGTGCCATCTCCATGGGGACACGAAGGCGGCGGATCAGCATCGGCGCGTCGGCAGAGAGGCGGCGGCGCGTCGAGAAGGACGATGGGGATGAGATCGGGAAGTACTGCAGAAGCCACCGTCGTCGCGCCGTGCATGCCAGGACGGAGCGGCGTCGGGTAGAGGAGCGGGGCGAGGAGATGGCGAAGAGAAGCGGGCAGGCGCCACCTCCATGGGGACACGAAGGCAGCGGGTCGGCATTGGCGCGTCGGCAGAGAGGCGGCGGCTCGTCGAGGAAGACGATGGGGATGAGATTGGGAAGGAGGCGAGGCGACGGCGGGGGAGATGTGGGGAGAGCGGGGTAGGGTTGGGACGCTGGTCGGTACTGCGGGTTGATTAGCGAAAAATGGAAGGGGTTTTGTTTGCAAGAACGTCTAAACGGGGAGCCTCTGGCCACCGGATTGACCTCACTGTTGGATCCAACGGTCAGAAATAAAGTGGGCGACGTGGCCGCAGCGAGGGGAAAAAGGCCACGTGGCGAGGTGGAGCAGGGGTGCTCAGCTTTGTACTATTTATATTATTTATAGATAGATGTACTCTTCGTTTAAGAGTACATATCAGATGCAATCAGACTTCCGGTGCAATCACCGTGCAACCCAACTAACAAAAGTTATAAACAAATCTAAAAAAAAATTATAGATGTACTCTTAAACTTAATTTACCTATGTATGAAATTTCAAGATCAAATTCATCCTATATTAAGATTTACAAAAAGATAAAATTCTATCAATTTTAAACCCTTCAAATTTGTTAGAATTTTATCTTTTTTATAACTCATAATATAAAATGAATTTGGTCTTGAAAATTTCATATATAGGTAGATTAAGTTCAAAAGTACATCTACAATTTTTTTCAGATTTTTTCATTACTTTTGTTTGTTGAGTTGCATAGTAATTGCACAGGAAGCCTGATTGCACCTGATATATACTCTTCGTTTAAACATTAAAATGCATCTACAAAGAGCAAAAGGGCCATCCTACAATACAATACAAATACGAAGGGTAGAATCGCAAGCACACATGGACACAAGCAGCGCAGCAGCGCCCAAAACGAAGCAGAAAAGGACAACTGCACAAAAACAGGAACTACAAGAGCCTTTCTGCAACATCACCAAGGCTGGGAGGCGACAGCACGCGTTCCAGACAGGGAGACGACACGTCAGGGCAAACAGAAGGGCGTCCAGAATTAGGTAAAATAGATCGATGCGGGCTTGGCAGGACCGTCGATGACAACCAGACGATAAAAAGCTTACGTGGATAGGTCGACGAAGCGGCTTACAAAAGCGCTATGCGCTATATAGCGTAGGGGAAATAATTGATAAGATAAGCCTAGTATATATGAACATCTAGCTCTCTTTACAAGTGACCATGTTTATGTTCTTAAAAAACAAGGACAGCTAACCAGTCTCAGTATACACAAACATCTATTTGTTAAGGTGTTATGTCTTTGCGCCAGTAGCAAGGTCGAATCCAGGAGGAATAAAAACGACATCATCCCATTTCGAGGAGGAGCTATCCTGCAAGAATGTCATGATCTTAGCAAGATTATACATAGATCAATACAACAGGGCATCTAATGCACCATGAATCAATTAAGATCACAAGAAATGCATGCAAAGGTATTCAGATATTACATGGAAAGTAGCAAAGGGCAAAAAATATCAAACTACTATACGCAAACTTGGGATAAGAATGTGCCAATAAAGACACCGAAATGGCTTAGCAATCCAAGGTCTCCAGCATTAGTACTTGCCACATTCATTTCATTCAAACAAAGCACTATTAACTTTAGGAGTACATCAAAAAGCTGTTACAATAATTAAGTGTACCTTCATAGATTTGATCATATCTTCCAAGGAAGAAACCTGAAATAGTAAAAAATGGTAAGCCCAAGTTCATCACTTAAACAGAAGCTAAGGGGAAAAAACATGGTACCTGAGTGTCACCGATCCTAACAGCAGGGTTTGGTTTTTTCTGGTCACGAGAGGCTCGGTACAGTGAGTTATCTAAGTCCTCCTAGCAATGCATAAGGAATTTAGTATAAGGGCAGAATGATAATTCAGGTTATGAGCAGAAAACATAGATTATCCCTGACCTTCCTGAAAAAAACTGGACGATATCTTTTGTTATCACTCATCAGCACAAGGCTCCTGGACTGAAAAACGGTCGGTTGTCAACATGTAATCAAGATAACTTACAAAAATGCAAAAAGCATAGCAAGAAAATATTCATCAACAACGAACATCTTCTTCACAAATTAAAAAGAATGAAGCACGCTACAAAATGGGATAAAATCCTTTTTCGAATCCACCACAATAACGACAAAAGCTAAAGCATGAATGCCTGATGAGGGCAGCAGAAAACCCCAAACAGGATCACAGAACGCTGAGGCATGTTCCCCAGAGGACAGTGCTAGCTTTGTAGAGGTAAAGTTGATCAAAGAGGCTAGCGACAAGATGGCTACATGGTGGCACAGCGAGGTGCCGATAAAGGCATACTTAACCAGTGGTAATCATTGGTATAATTAGGTAAGAAGTAGGAGCACACAGACACTAGCAACTATGCCCTCCAGTTTCAGAAAACTTGTTTTAGACTTATCCTAAGTCAAAATTTTAAAACTTTATCAACGAAAATGTTTTGAACTATTTGTATTGGACACATGAAAATCATACATTTAGATTCGTCTCGAAAAGCACTTCCATAATACAGTATTTTTTTGTGAATTTTATAAATAAATAAATCGCAATGGTAATAAGTAATCAAAGGTGCATCTTGAAGATCATGCCAATGTGCTTAATGTCATGTTTTAGAAACTGGAGGGAGTATGTTGTATTGTGTAGATGGAAAATTAAACTTTCATTGTTAATTTCTTTTAAGGCACATTGCTAACTAGTAAACAATAAAGAAAACCAAAACATTTATGACTGTTGTGGAGAGTAGAAAGTATAAAATTAAACATTTTTACAACATATGGAACTACTTTCACATAAGAATATTGTTGCAAAAAATCAGTGTACGTAAATCTATATATTACCGCCTGCAGGTCCAATTTTTGGTTAGAAAGTATAATTACACATATGTAATTACAATGCATGGGTGAGTGCCTTATAAAAATTAAAAGGAGTGGTTAAATTTTGTGCCTAAATGATCTGTGTGCACAAGTCATTTGTGAACAAATTAGAAAAAGAGGTAGTACTGCTAATTAACTTGATACTACTTCTATTTCTCTCACATTCCCCCATGTACATTAATTCAAAAATACTAGATATGGGCATTCAAACCTGAAAAACTGGAACTCCTGGAAATCCCTCATTTGCAAACTGCCCTTCATCTTCCATCAACTGCAAAGATACAGAAGCTAAGTTGCTAACTTATTTGCATGGAAAAATAATTGTCACCTCAGATAATCTTCAAGCATGAGCAACTACAGAATATAATGTATTAGCACTAACTTGTCTTCAACTAGCACAAATGAATAACCTAATAATCAATCAATGAAGTGCACAAAATAATTTTTAAAAGTAGATCCTCGATTTTACAGTGGTTTGGCCCAGACTGATTAGCTGTTTCTATTATCAATATGACATTTATTCTATCATAGTAGTTACCAGATATACCCTCTAGCACTTGCACAAATTAAGAAAGAAAAAACATTGGAGCAACAGCAAGATAAAATGGATGACAGCTCACAATATTGCTTACATAGATTTGCCTTGAAACCTGTCGTTTTGTTTCTACTCCTACTTGCAAAAATGGCCCATTTGAGGCATAAAATAAAGCAGAGCAGAACACTACTCATGGATAAGTTTCTGGATAATGCAATCTGCAAATAAATTAAGTTGGGTGAACTTTATCCGGAAATGATGTGGTTATGTGAATTTTTTTGAAACAGTTTTACGGATTTCATGTCTTGCGTGATATACTAGAGCCATTTACAATTATCTATCATAAGTCTACAGCCCAAATACGAAAACCATCTTAGATCAACAAATTATTTGTTATTAGTTGCTATACATGTAGGGTAGGGAGGACAAATACAAAGATCGTGTTTGCTCATAAATCACATCACACGTGATGCTTCCTATTTAAACAGATTGTTACCTTCATTGCATTAGCCACTTGAGAAGAATCAGGAACAAATCTAAACGCTACACCATCAGACTTTAGTTGGATAACCTGAAAACCAAAGAAAACATCAAATCTAAATGAGATATGCCAAAACGGACAACATACAGAAGAAAGCACGTAACCAGCAATGCAGCACTTTCAAAAGATAAATGACCATTAATTAGTAGCATCTTTCATTTCTCAAAAAAGAAACAAAAATAATGTCTTTCGTAGCAAGGTTTGTGATGTTTATTCTACAACGAACTGTAACAATGGTAAACATGACAGCATCAGCCAAGGTAGATTTTGTGATGTCTAACCATTCAGTATAAACTATCAAACCAATAAACTACAATCCCACATATGTAGGCCACTAGACCACCACATGAACTGCGGCCCGCATGTAAAAGCAAGCGAGCAATTTGAGTCAGATCATTAACTCCTAAATCTGCATTTTAGGTATATCCGTATATGAAATTTGCACTCCAGGCATGAGCTTATGTAAATAAACCACACCAGGCACCAGCAGCCAATGCAGTGAGACACAACCACAGTTCCAAATTCACTTGGCATTGCACGACCATCGCATAATTCGCATCCAAGCATTCCATGGAACAACACCTGAGAGCACAAAATGTAGAAGGTCGGGGCCGACAGTGCAGCTGACCTTGTTAAGCGGGACGGGCACAACGGTAGAGCCGGCGCGCATGTCGCCGTCCATCTGCTCGAGCAGAGCGTCGGCGTCCTGCCTCCGGAAGCAGAGCAGCCCGAGCGCCGATGGCGGCCTCGCGGCAGCTGCCCTCCCCCCTCCTCCGCGGGCGGAAGACACGAGGACAAACTCCTGCGCGGAGTTCGCGAGCGCGTACACGGGCACCCCAGCGAGCCGCTCCTCGATCTCGGCGACCGGGAGGGCCGACGCGGCGGCGGCGGCGGAGGAGGATGGGGAGGGGGAGGGGACGCGGGCCCACGGCGGCGGGAGGGTCCGGGGGAGGGAGGACAGGAAGGAGGTGAGGTGGGCTTGGATGGGGAGGAATGGATTGGGGATGCTAGGGCCAGGGTTTGGGGTAGAGGCGGAGGAGGAGGAGGAGGAGGCGGCGGCGGTGAGCCATGGGAATTGCAAAGGCATGGCGGTGCTGGACTGGCAGAGTTCGAGCACGGCGGAGACGGCGAAGGAGGGTTTTGTATACAGGCAACCAGATGGGCCGAACTGAGTTGGCCGGGACCGTTCGTGCACAGAGGGTCAGAGGCCCAGAAACTTAAGAAAGATACTAACCTATGAACCTTAAAAAAAATCCATAAAACTTCAGTGAAGACTTGTACATTTCAGCTTAACGTAGCGTAGCGTTTCAACAAAATTTATTATTTTTATATAGCCTATTTGATATAATAATTTGTAATGATTTTTCTCAGGTTTTTAATAGTGCTCTTAAAGATTTTAAAACTATTTTTTAATTATTTTTAATAACATTTAAACTATTTATAAAAACTTTCAAATTTTGCTGAAACGCTACGATAAGCTGAATTGTACAAGGCCTAAGTATTGATGTATCTTGAGAGTCCAGTAAAACTTTACTAACTATTAATGGAACTTGAGAGTAAAGATGAAATTTGCAAAAATTTGAAATCTGAAATGTAGGTGTGAAAATTGGATTTTCTAAAGTTCTATGATAAAATAGGTAATAAACCTCCTGATGCAAACAAAAAAGTTTAAAAAATATATAGTTGAGCACATAAAAACCAAGTTTCTTATGTATTCTATTAAGATCCCATTTGAAAATAGGGATAAGCCTCCTTGCTCTCGTCTTCTCAGTTTCGGCGATCCTCCATGCTTTGCTCGTTGGCTACAAAAAGCACGCCAAGCTTGCTCTGTCATCACCGGAATTGGGAGATGGGGGCGAAGGAGAGAAGGGGCTTGTGGGAGGAGCTCTCGGAGGGAGATGATTTGGAAGAGTTCACTGGAGAACATGTGTAGGAGGAGGAGAATAAGGAGGATGTGGTACGATGCCTAATCTTATGACAGGAACATGGTAAATCGATTGGTGGAGAACACAAGTACGATCCGGCTTCTGATCAGAACTGACCGAACCCAACAATCGCAACACTATTGTCTCCGTTCATTATGAACCATACACGAACATGGTTGACCTTAACACAAAGGTTAGTTGTTTGTAAGCACACTAAAAACACGAGTAATAATGAAGATGAAGCAAACTCAATTGCAAATAATATTAAGTACACGAAGTTGGGATTACACAAATCAAGTATCAATAAAACTACGATGAAAGAATAATCTAAGAAAAACCCAATTTTAAAAGTGTCGGCTAACCCTACGTCGTACAAGGCATGCAAGCTCAACTGGAGATAGTGGAGCACTTGATAGATTTTTGTCGCCATCTTGTTTTCACAATTACTAATCATTTATAAGAAATTTGGCCATGGGATTGGATCCATTGGAAACATCTCGTCATGAGCTTGTTTGTGGGTATCAAGAACATCTAAAAAAGACATCGTATGACCCAGTTATGGTCATTCGAAATTGGAGTGTTCTAGGTTGTCGAACTAAACTCGCGGATGATAATTGGGATTGATCTTGGGATGGACCATGGGCAACGTGAGTAGATGGGCCCAATGACGTCGAGAGGATGAAGAGGCGCCTTTCTTGACTGACTTATAGCACGAGATTTTGAGTCTCGTGTGTCTACCATTTCACCATCAAGGCATCTTAAAAGGGAAACGTATTTCATGAATATGATATATATCTAATATGATATATTTCATAATGTAGTGGAGGCGACCATGGTGAAGTTAGAACTTCTGGTGGCGATGTAGTATTCCAACGACGTACATGCTGTCAACTTGTACATCCTAGCTAGGGTGGTGGTCGACGAAACCATGCAACCGTCCATGTCATAGTTCTTGTAAATATTGCAGTTTAAGTAGATTGAACAAGCATATCACATTGAATATAACAAAACAAATAATAATACCACAAAAAATTGTCAAAATCATGAATTCTTCAAGATTATGCAAACGGGCATCTAATTCATGATTAACATGCATCCAATAAACATTGTCTCAACTAAATTCAACAAAAATCAGCATAAAGCTTAGATTTAATTGAAAAGGGACTGCCCTCAGATTGATATAACGGGTTGCTAATCAAGTTAGCCTTCCAACGATCAAAGATGGTTTAATATCACAGATTATTAAACTGAAATTTAGGCCTAAGCAATAGATGAATAGCATTGCTCTAGGTAAAAAGACTAGGACACCAATTCAATGTACAACACAATATGCAAATCAGCCACCAATTTAGAAACAGCGACAAGATTAGTTCGGCTGCACCAAAAACAACCCAAATCAGTGGCAAAACGCCACAGAACACAGCACAGTACTAATCTGCAATCAACCAGCAAAGGACAATGCATAAAGCAATATCAATTCTTCAATTAGATGTGAATGTAACAGCTAGTTGACCAACAAACTAAGTCAGTGGCAGCAGCATATAATAACAATGAATTCTCACATAAAGGAGATACAGGCAGTGCTGAACAAACTACACAACAGTCTAAATAGATTAATATATTCTCAGTTTACGCAATCATCATCGAGCAGTATTTTAAACCCACAAAACCACAGTGCAAATACACTGATTGGGATCGGCCTCTATTCAAGGAATATGTCCCCAGATGCCCAATCGGCCTGCCGCACACAAAGGAGGAGCACGAACACTTACGGTGCGCCGAATCTAAGTAGGCAAAGCAGTGAGCAATGGAAAAGCGTGCACAAGGCACTGTCCTAGAAATCAGATGGCCGTGCTATGTAGCACCGCCGACGAAATAGATCGGAGATACGATGCTGTCACCCCCCCCCCCACCATGGCCAAGCTGAGGAGAAGGGCCCGAGGAGCATGAGGATGCAGCGCGCAGCAACACAGCGACTACCCCGTGGCCTAAGGGTACCAAAGACGAGGGAGGGAGCACCACCACAGCATGCGCCGGTGGCGAGGACGGCGAACCTCCGACGAACAGCGGCGGCCACAGGTGCACCAAGAGTGAGGACGAAAAGGGGATAAACCAAACAAAAAACAGTGAACCCGCGAGAGGAGTGGGACTTCCCCATATAGGCGACGTCGGCGCAACAACCTCCAGAACGACGGCCATGCGCACACGTGCATGCACCCCAGCTCTCATCGGAAGCTCCAACGCCCGCCGCCGCCACCTCTAGCTAGGGTCGGGAGAACCCGATGTGAGCTCACCTCAGGGGCAGCAGTGCTGCCCCTCTCTGCTTCTTTTACCGGCCGAATGGGCTAGGCCCAAATAATAGGTAAAAGCCCAACAATCCCCACCCTTTCGCCTCGATCATCAAAGGTATCATCACCGTTGTAAGATCAAGTTTTGGTATTGATGACAACAGGGACTTCAAGATTAAGACTCTTGTGTTTCATAGTTTCTCTTATACTCTTTGCGTGAGTCTTCGTTCATGCTCAAGCCTGCTACACATACGTCAAGCATCAAGCTACAAGATCAAGACAAGACTAGACTAGACTAGACAAGACAAGACAAGACAAGACTAGACTAGACTAGACTAGACTAGACTAGACTAGACAAGACAAGACAAGACAAGACTAGACTAGACTAAACTAGACTAGACTAGACTAGACAAGACAAGACAAGACAAGACTAGACTAGACTAAACTAGACTAGACTAGACTAGACAAGACAAGACAAGACAAGACATGACAAGACAAGAGACAAGACAAGACAAGATAGACAAGACGAGACGAGACACAAGACAAGAACCTAGGTGCCCCCTGTCATGACCAGGTCATCAGGACGCGTCCGATGCCGGCTGCGATCGCGATCGAACACATGGTGGGCATCGTTTTTCCAGATCCGGAGTTGCACAGTGAGGAGTATCGGACGGCTTCCGATAAACCCGTCGGACGCGTCCGATAAGCCATTCCAGTCTAAGTCGATTTATTGCTAGCCGTCTGATCTCGTTCCAAATTAATCTCATTCGTCCATTGGCCCAGCCTGAACCCTATAAATAGGTGGGATGTCATGGGAAAGACTTGAGCGAGCTCATTTGTTCATCCCCAAGCTCTGAGAGAGTGAGAGTTCCTCCCTAGTTCATCCTTCATCTCCCTAAATCCAACATGAGAGATTGAGATTGAGAGGGAGAGGGAGAGGGAGAGAGGAAGAAGAAGCCATATTTTGCCTCCTCTGGTCATCCCCGAAGTTCTTGTGCCTTCCCCATGAGTTCTTGGACTAGCTCGATGGTGGGAGAGGTGGTGGTCTAGTTGTGCTTCCGGTATTGTGCTCTTGGACTTCTTGTCACCGGGATTCAACTCCACCACAAGTTTCATCGACACGTGAACCGCAAGCAAACCCACCAACGTGGTGGTCATCGGCTAGGCGTAGCCGGTGCATCGTCTTCTCCAGTGCGTCGGAGATGTGCTAAATCCTCGGTGTGCTCGAGGTCGACTTCGCCTGTGAAGTCGGGTGTTTCGGGGTCCTTCGCGTGTGAAGGCTGCCGATTCTTGTACAAGTTGGAGTTCCCTTCCGATGTGTTCGGGAACGAACTTCTTCTAGTGGATTGAGGATTAGGGACGAAAGGGTCCCGGGCTTTCCTGTGTGGCGAGCTTCCTCAACGAGAGTAGGTGCTTGCACCGAACTCGGTAAAAAGATCGGTTTGCCCTCTTGTCTCCTTTATTATTCGCACTTGTGTTTACTTCCGCTACTAGACTTGTGTAGGGCTCATTCGCTAGTTGGGTGCTTAAACTTGACTAATTGACCAAGTTCAACAAGCGAATAAAATTAAAATAGTCCGATTCACCCCCCCTCTCGGCCTTAGATCCCTTCAGCCGTATAAATCTGTTTAATATACCGTTATTCAGCATAGGTACCATATAGGTTGGAAACTATAGATATAAGTAATCCAGCTCAACATAGATCGTGGAGGACTACGCCTTCATGCGTGGGCATTCATACAGATAACACACAGTACTAGGCTGCATGTTTGCACCTCTAGAAGGGCAGGACGTTATGGTTATGTCCTTGTATCTTTGATGAGCTTATTAGAGAGTATACCCCGAACTCTCACGGATCACGACCACATGATTAGGTCACATAGGTTAGTTCTTCATTTGAATCCTGTAGGAAAATTCCCGAATCTTATAAAAGATCCGAACTCATTAAGAGATTTTAACCTCAGCCTTCTTACAGATTAAGCACTGCAGCTAATAGGACTTTAGATAGGTGTGTCTGATGGTACCACATAGCTTAGTTGTCCCGGAGCCTATTTCGTGGGATCTCCGTTCATTCAGAATGGGTTACCACTATTGGTTACCACTAGCAGTGTATAAGCCCCATTCCTCTAGATGCTGCTTCGATAGTCGTCTCAGATAGACCCTTTGTAAAAGGATCAGCTAGATTACTATCAGAATGAGTGTATTCTACAACAATAACACCCGTCTCTCTTGCATGCCGAGTAGACTTAAAGTCTTCTCTTAATCTGCCTAGAGGACTTCATGCTACTTTTCTACTCTTAACCTTGACTAAAACAGTCAAGCTATCGTAGTATACTAAAACTGCTGGAATCGGCTTTTCCAGCATGGGTAGATCAGACAAAAGCTTTTTAAGCCATTCTGCCTCCACCGCAGCTGAATCAAGTGCTACTAATTCAACCTCTATGGTTGAGCTTGTTATCACCGTCTGTTTAGCAGACTTCCAAGACACAGCTCCACCAGCTAAAGTGAAAACATATCCATTAGTAGACTTCATCTCATCCGAGTCACTAATCCAGTTAGAATCACTGAATCCTTTTAAGACAGTTGGATGGCCCGAGTAATGGATTCCAACCTTCATGGTGCCTTTAAGGTACATAAGTACTCAATATTATGCTACCCAATGATGATCTACTGGATTTGTCGTGTAACGGCTTAGCCTGCATACTTTATATATGAGATGTCAGGTCTAGTTACGCTATAGAGATATATCAAGGATCCAATTACTTGTGAGTATACGTGTTGATTGACACCTTCACCAGTGTGCTTACTAAGTCTCAAACTTGTATCATAGGGCATGGAGGTAGATTTAGAGTCCATATGCCCGAAGCGGGTTAGGATCTTCTTCACATAATGGGATTGTGAAATCATAATCCCACCCTCACCCTTTATAAGCTTGACATTTAGAATAACATCAGCTTCTCCTAGATCCTTCATATCAAAATTCGAGAAAAGAGATTCTTTTGTCTCATTGATGACATCCGAGTTAGTCCCAAACAGTAATATGCCATCCACGTAAAGACATAAAATGACACCATGACCCCTACGAAATCGATAATACACGTATCTGTCTGCTTCATTGACACAAATCCCAACAGGATGTCAACGTGTTATCGAATTTCTCATTCCATTGCTTGGGGGCTTGGTTAAGACCATACAAGAACTTAATCAATCGGCAAACTTTAATTTATTCTCCTGACCTTTTACCACAAAACCATCTGGCTGGTGCATATAGATCTCCTCATCCATCTCTCTATTAAGGAAAGTGGTATTTACGTCCATTTGATAGACTAGGAGTTTATACACAACTTCAAGTGCTAAAAGCACATGTATGGTGGGTAACCTTGCCATAGGGGAATAGGTATCAAAGTAATACTCGCCCTCCTTTTGAGTGAAACCCTTAGGCACTAGACGAGCCTTGTACTTTTCTGTAGTACCATCAGGTCTCCGCTTTATCTTAAAAATCCATTTACAACCCACCGGTAAGTATGGCAGAAAAACCCATGGTATGGGTACCCATGGGTATCTGACCCGATGGGTATGAGTATGGGTTGTGACCTACACCCATGGGTTTTTGGGGTTCGGGTACCCGAATGGGTCGGGTTCGGGTATGGGTTTAGTTTTACACCCATGGGTAACCCATGGGTTACCCGAATTCCACTGACAGGTGGGCCATGTCCAATATCCACTGCGTGCTAGGCTAACTCCCCAACGGCCCAACCTGGCCCAGTCCCCAAACCCCAAATCTCTAAGCCCCCATTCTCCACACCCCACTGCTCCAGCACCACGCTGCCGCCTCCCTTGGTCTCCAGCACCACGAAGCCGCCATCGCCGAGGCGCTTCATCGGGCCGCCGCCGCCGCCGAGGGGCATCATCGGGTCGTCGCTGGGCCGCATTCGGCCGCCACCGCCGTCGGGCCGCATCGGGTCGCCTGCGCATCGAGCCGTCGCCGCTGCATCGGGTCGTCCGCGCATCGAGCCGCCGCCGCCTCCGCTGAGCAGCATTGGGTTCCGCCCCTCTCTCTCCCCTCCTGGTTCCTTTCCCCTCCTCACTCTTCCCCTCCCTCTCTCTCTCTCTCTTCCTCCGAAGTAGGGTTTGTTGTGCATGTAGTGTACTAGTATATTTTCGGGTATGGGTACCCATCGGGTTCGGGTATGGGCATGGATTTATACCCATGAGCATTTTCAGGTTCGGGTATGGGTATTATTTTTGGGTTTTGGGTTCGCGTATACCAAAGCTATACCCGGAGATACTCGCCCGATTGCCATCCCTACCCACCTGTTTACACCTATTAGGGAGATTGCTGACTTCCCACGTTCCATTAGCGATGATGGATTGCATCTTGCTACGGACTGCCTCCCACCATTACTCTGCATCAGAAGATGCCTATGCATCAGCGAGGCTACGTGGTTCATCATCCATAGAATAGATGGTAAAATCATCACCAAATGACTTTTCAGTCCTTTGCCTCTTACTGCTCCTCAGCTCCAAGTCAGGAGTGGGTTCAGCCACCTTAGGAGAAATAGAGTAATGCTTACTAGAGCCATCAGGTGTGATTAATTCATTAGACCTCATAGAAAAGATAGTCTAAAAAAATGTCGCATCACGAGACTCCATAATGTTATTTAAAGAGACCTCACTAGTCTCAGATTTGACCATTAGAAACCTATAGGATGTGCTATTGGCAGCATATCCTTGAAAGACACAGTCTACAGTTTTAGGTCCCAATTTTGTCTTCTTCGATAAAGGCAGACTGACCTTCGCTAGGTAGCTCCAAGTCCGAAGGTGAGACAAAGTTAGGTTTTCTCCCCTTCCAACCTTTATAAGGTGTCACATCGCGATTGCGCGGTGCCACTCTATTCAGGATATAGTTAACTATGAGAACTGCCTCCCCCCACTATTGGATCGACATACCAGAACTTTGTAACAAAGAATTAACTAGGTCACAAAGATTTTGATTCTTTCGTTCGGCCATCCCATTAGATTGGGGAGAGTAGGGAGGTGTGGTTTCATGAATGATACCATTTTCTTCACACTAATGGGTGAATTCCTTGGAGATGTACTCTCCTCCTCTATCAGACCTTAGCCGTTTAATTGTCTTTTCTAGTTGGTTTTCCACTTCAGACTTATAGATCTTAAAGTATTCTAGTGATTCATCCTTGCTTTTGAGCAAGTACACATAGGCATATCTAATACTATCATCTATGAGAGTAAAGAAATACCGCTTGCCACCCTTGGTATAAATGCTATTCATCTCACAAAGATCAGAATGTACTAGCTCAAGTGGAGAGGTGTCCCGCCCGTCAACCGAATGGAACGGTTTTTGGGGTTTCTTAGCGTGCACACACACTTCACACTTAGAGCCTTTATCATGTGTATATTCAGGAATTAAGTTCATCTTACTCAACCACGCAATAGCATCGAAATTTAAATAACATAAACGCGTCGTACATCATGGTTTTTATTACAAATCACACTATAAATAGAAATAGAATTCTGTCACAAGACAGAGAGATTAAACATGATGTCTCTCTTATAACCCTTGGCAACAAAGGCACCACATCTAGTGAAAATAACTTTATTCAACTAGAATACCAAACGAATGCCCTGCCTACACAAGGCAGATCCACTGACCAAATTCCGCCGCATCGTGGGCACGAACAGCACGTCACGAAGAACTAGCGTCTTGCCAGAAGTTAACTTCAAGAAGACCCTGCCAACTCCTCGTATCAGCGCTGCTGCTCCATTGCCCATCAAGAGAGATCCACGATCTTGATCCTGAAATGAAGCGAAAGAGGTTCTATCAGCAGCTATATGATGTGTTGCACCTGTATCGATCCACCAGTCAAGAGATGAATCAGCCATAAAGACTCTAGGTACATACCCATCAGCGACACCAGCAGGTGCCTCCGCAACATGTGCCTCTGCATCGTGCCCATTCTGCTGCCTAGGTGCAGGGCCCTTGCCCTTGCGGTCACGCCACCTACGAGTAGTGTGCACAAGATGGCCACACAAAGCAGACCAGTTCCTCCCTCTTCTTCTTCTTCATATTCTTGCCCTTGGTGCCATTCTGTTTCTGGGGTTTCTTGTTCTTCTTCTTTCCACGACCTGCCTTGCAGGGCTTGGAATCAGTCACATTGGCTTGGACATGGGATGTAGAGTGCTTTGAGCCTAGCATGGGCCTGCTCCTCGACATTTATAACTGATTGAAGTTCAGGGAACGTCAGACGCTCCTTCATATGTCGGCGAGCAGTCACAAAGTCACGCCATGAGGGCGGGAGCTTAGTCAAGGCTACATTCACCTAAAAACTTTCAGGCAAGAGACACTCGAACTGGTTCAGGTCCTCACATGGAGTTGAAGCTCCTAGACCTACTCTAGAATCGAGCGGTTCACAATCCTTTAGTTCAGGTAACTCTCGACAACAAAGCTCTCATTCCCTTTATCCCTTCTAAAAATTTCAACACCAGGTCATCCCACACCTCCTTGGCATCAATGAAAGTGGAGTAGATGTTGAAAAGCCTGTTCGACACTATGGCTAACAATCGTACTAGGACTGCGTGGTTGGCATTCTCTCAACGGGTCTTCTCCTCTCCAGAGAGTTTCTCCTTCTCCTTCGAACGATCATGTAATACCAAAAGAAAAGAAAAAAAACTTGTGGGCCAGTGGACTATCCAGCCCATCACCGACTTGGCCAGCGTGGGTATAAGGCAGGGGAGTTGATTCCCCTAATCTCTCTCCTCTCTCCCTGCCCTCACACTCTCGGTCTCTCTCGACACTTCCTCTCTCACGCCTCTCTCTGTCTCATCTCCCTATCTCCCGTGTGTACCTCTCCCTTCCGCTGCCGGCCGCCGCTGCTAGTCGCCGCTGACTACCGCCGTCGATACCCGCCGCCGTTTCCCGGTGCCACCCGCTGTTGTTGCTGCTACTCACCCCTCCCTGCCGTGCTTCCCTGCTCTGCCCCATTCGTGGTAGCCCAAGGGAAGGCGGGGTGGCAAGGGGAGGCGGGGAGGAGGTAGAGGAGAAGAAATGGAGCCAGCTTGGAGTATGGAGAAGGAAAAAGGGGAGGAGGAGGGCTAGGGTTTCACCCAAAGCCTAAGTTAAATGTTGGGAAATTAAGGTGAATTTCTGCTTTCTGCACTTGTATGTGTTGGTTTAGGGTGGGATTTGGGAAGAGTTGCAAATCCTAGACTTGAATTTCAGGGGTAGTTGATGGTATATAAGTGCAGTGACTTCACCAGTGGAAACAGGCTATTTGTTCCAGCATTTTGTGCGAACCTTGTACCCGGCCCATGGTTACTTTCTTCTTTTGCAGCCTACAGCGGACCGCCCGACGAGTCCTTCTCGAACTCGCCACCTTTTTGAACAGACATCGCCAACCCTGCAAAACCATGCTTAGTAATTCAATCTGCAACAGTAGCCCCTTCTAATCAGAGAATTTCAGTACTGTCGCCTACTGAATCACTTGAGTCTATTGAAACATTAGCGACTGATCACTTTGGTGGATCTGGACAATCCCTCTGTATTTGCCCCCACTCATTGCATCTGAAGCACCGCAGCTCCCTGTTATTTTTCTTTTTTTGTGACTCAGTTGTTATAGCCTACTGTCATCCGGCCCATCTCATGGCCCACAGCAATCCGGCTCCCGCTGAGACCAACACCTGGTCTCTGGCCCATGTCCCACATATATTGGCTCAACTGAAAGCACAACCCATGTCCTGCCCAACTCAGCCTTGTGGGAAAGGGGTGCCTCCACCTTTTAAGTTGTGCTCCCCATCACCAATATCCGATGTGGGAAACTCAACAATCTCCCCCAGCACACCCTCCCATCACACATTGGACCGTGTCCTACACTGTGCGATCCCTTGTAGACGTTTTGAGTTACCGACCATAACTTTGATACCACTTATTTGGATTTACGCCAATGCAAGATCACGAACGACTCCAGAAGACATGAGTTTGATAGCGAAGTTCTGCGGGCTCTGATTATCGGTGCTCCTATCCAATTCATAATACCTAGCATACCGGTTGCTCAGGTGACGGCCACATGCCGGCTCTGACCTCCTTAGACCTATGATACTATTATGCAGTCGTTGTTTTTTGTTACACCAGGGACGACTCCTTTTATATAGTGGAGGCCTCGCTAGCACTATACCACAGACCATTTTTAGCGACAGACGGTGTGTTGTTAAATATTTTCAAAGGTGGCAAACAGTCTGTCGCTAAAACATACTGACAGATGGTCTGTCGGTATAACATTTATTTTCGATAGACGGTCTGTCGTTATAAGTATAAAACTATAAAGACGGTCAGTCTGTCGGTATAGATAATATTTAAGGACGATCGGTCTGTCGCTATATATATAGATGAAAAATTTCGCGCGAAACTAAATATTATAGGATTGGGTTTTGCCGCCGCGCCGGCCAGTACCACGAGGAAACATAGAAAAAACCTCCCATTTTCCATGGGCTACCGCCAGCCCTAACAGCCACGCGCCCGTGCTCCCTCCAGCCGCCGCTCTTCCGACGCGCCCCCTGCCCCGTGGGTCTCCTCCGGCGGCCGCTCGCCCGTGCTCCCTCCAGCCGCCGCTCCTCCGGCGTGCCCCTGCCCCGTGGGCCTCCTTCGGCGGCCGCGCGCCCGTGCTCCCTCCAGCCGCCGCTCCTCCGGCGTGCCCCTGCCCCGTGGGCCTCCTTCGGCGGCCGCGCGCCCGTGCTCCCTCCAGCCGCCGCTCCTCCGGCGTGCCCCTGCCCCGTGGGCCTCCTTCGGCGGCCGCGCGCCCGTGCTCCCTCCAGCCGCCGCTCCTCCGGCGTGCCCCTGCCCCGTGGGCCTCCTTCGGCGGCCGCGCGCCCGTGCTCCCTCCAGCCGCCGCTCCTC